>JAGSMV010000033.1:1800000-2182500 GCA_029286815.1 Troides helena
ATGTATGCCATCGTGTATCCTGGTAAAATGTCTAAGCTGGTTGAACTGGATCCGATAACATATGAAATCGTTCTCAAGCCTCAACTTTTCTCCGAGTGGTAATTAAGTTTTTTTTTTTTTTTTAAGTAATTAAGCGACGAGACGAGTCCGACGTTCAGCTGATGGTAAGTGATACGCCTGAACATAACGTGGCGCTAGTTAAGATGGTATACACTGCACCATAAAGCGCTCGACGCCTGAAACAAGATGTTGAGTCTATAAACTAGCTGCAGGGCACTTCAAACCAGAACACAGTACTGCCTGTCGGCTGCAACAGGCGCTGCGGCGGTACCTACCTAGACGGTCTGCAGCAACAGAGACACTACCACCAGTCACAGCTACAGCGCCCTTCAAACCGGATCACAGTACCGCCTGTCGGCTGCAACACGCGCTGCGGCGGTACCTACCTAGACGGTCTGCAGCAACAGATACACTACCACCAGTCACAGCTACAGCGCCTTTCAAACCGGATCACAGTACCGCCTGTCGGCTGCAACACGCGCTGCGGCGGTACCTACCTAGACGGTCTGCAGCAACAGAGACACTACCACCAGTCACAGCTACAGCGCCCTTCAAACCGGATCACAGTACCGCCTGTCGGCTGCAACACGCGCTGCGGCGGTGCCTACCTAGACGGTCTGCAGCAACAGATACACTACCACCAGTCACAGCTACAGCGCCCTTCAAACCGGATCACAGTACCGCCTGTCGGCTGCAACACGCGCTGCGGCGGTACCTACCTAGACGGTCTGCAGCAACAGATACACTACCACCAGTCACAGCTACAGCGCCCTTCAAACCGGATCCCAGTACCGCCTGTCGGCTGCAACACGCGCTGCGGCGGTACCTACCTAGACGGTCTGCAGCAACAGAGACACTACCACCAGTCACAGCTACAGCGCCCTTCAAACCGGATCACAGTACCGCCTGTCGGCTGCAGCACGCGCTGCGGCGGTACCTACCTAGACGGTCTGCAGCAACAGATACACTACCACCAGTCACAGCTACAGCGCCCTTCAAACCGGATCCCAGTAATGGCATCACGGTATTCTGTCGGCTGCAACACGCGCTGCGGCGGTACCTACCCAGACGGTCTGCGGCAACAGAGACATTACCATCAGTAATAGCTACAGCGCCCTTCAAACCGGATCACAGTACTGTCTGTCGGCTGCAACAGGCGCTGCGGCGGTACCTACCTAGACGGTCTGCAGCAACAGAGACACTACCACCAGTAATAGCTACAGCGCCCTTCAAACCGGATCACAGTACTGCCTGTCGGCTGCAACACGCGCTGCGGCGGTACCTACCCAGACGGTCTGCAGCAACAGATACACTACCACCAGTCACAGCTACAGCGCCTTCAAACCGGATCCCAGTACCGCCTGTCGGCTGCAACAGGCGCTGCGGCGGTGCCTACCTAGACGGTCTGCAGCAACAGAGACACTACCACCAGTCACAGCTACAGCGCCCTTCAAACCGGATCACAGTACCGCCTGTCGGTTGCAACACGCGCTGCGGCGGTACCTACCTAGACGGTCTGCGGCAACAGAGACACTACCACCAGTCACAGCTACAGCGCCCTTCAAACCGGATCACAGTACCGCCTGTCGGTTGCAACACGCGCTGCGGCGGTACCTACCCAGACGGTCTGCAGCAACAGAGATACTACCACCAGTCACAGCTACAGCGCCCTTCAAACCGGATCACAGTACCGCCTGTCGGTTGCAACACGCGCTGCGGCGGTACCTACCCAGACGGTCTGCGGCAACAGAGACACTACCACCAGTCACGGCTACAGCGCCCTTCAAACCGGATCACAGTACCGCCTGTCGGCTGCAACACGCGCTGCGGCGGTACCTACCTAGACGGTCTGCAGCAACAGAGAGACTACCACCAGTCACAGCTGCAGCGCCCTTCAAACCGGATCACAGTACTGTCTGTCGGCTGCAACACTCGCTGCGGCGGTACCTACCTAGACGGTCTGCAGCAACAGAGACACTACCACCAGTCACAGCTACAGCGCCCTTCAAACCGGATCACAGTACCGCCTGTCGGCTGCAACACGCGCTGCGGCGGTACCTACCTAGACGGTCTGCAGCAACAGAGACACTACCACCAGTAATAGCTATAGGTCCTTCAAACCGGATCACGGCAATGTCCGCACAGTACTGTCTGTCGGCTGCAACACGCGCTGCGGCGGTACCTACCTAGACGGTCTGCAGCAACAGAGACACTACCACCAGTCACAGCTACAGCGCCCTTCAAACCGGATCACGGTAATGTCCGCACAGTACTGTCTGTCGGCTGCAACAGGCGCTGCGGCGGTACCTACCTAGACGGTCTGCAGCAACAGAGACACTACCACCAGTAATAGCTATAGGTCCTTCAAACCGGATCACGGTAATGTCCGCACAGTACTCTCTGTCGGCTGCAACGCGCTGCGGCGGTACCTACCTAGACGGTCTGCAGCAACAGAGACACTACCACAATAGTAATTAATGCTGAAGACTACCCTGGGTGGTAAGATGGTAACAGTAGATTAAGAACTAAAAAAAAAAAAAACTATTGTCCTCCTGGTGTTGTCCTTACACTTGAAAACAGGTGATAGGTCTCATTAGCCATAATGGTGGCAATTACTGATGCTACGTCTCTGTTGGTGGTGATCGTCTAAGTACCACCGCAGCTCCCATTGTAGCCGACGAACAGTACAGAGCGCTGCTGATCCGGTTTGAAGGGCGTTGCAGCTAGTTTAATTGCTGGGGTAACGAGACTCAAAATCTAATGTCTCACGGCGAATGCAATATGGTGTCTATTCCTGTCTCCAAACAAGCACTACGAACATTACTGTGATCCGGTTTGAAGGGCGTTGTAGGTAGTGTAATTGCTGAGGTAAGGAGACTCATATTCTATTGTCTCACGGTGAGTAAAATTTGGTGCCCATTCGTACCATCAAACAGCACTGTGCAATCATTACTGTGATCCGGTTTGAAGGGCGCTGTAGCTAGTGTAATTGCTGGGGTAACGAGTCTCATATTCTAACGTCTCACGGTGAGTACAATATGGTGCCTATTCGTACGACCAAACAGCACTGTACATACCTCGCTGTGATCCGGTTTGAAGGACGCTGTAACTAGTGTAACGATGATAATAGCAGATGAATAGCTGCTGTAATAAAAAATCCACCCTAATTAACGCCACGTCGTTATCGGCAGGCTTATCACTTACATTCAGGTGAACATCCGGTTCCTCTTCACTTTGAATAAAAAAAAAAATTGCCGAGCTAGCAGATCCGAAGCCGCTTTTAGTCGACTACTAAAGCAACGACAAAGGTGTGCCTTTGTCTCAAATCCAATAGACGATACAGTGTCTTATCTAGTAATCAAACAGGATCATCGTGTTTATTATTATATAGTACGAAGTATTGATAAATATCAGCTGTTATTATTCTACTTCGTCACAGGTATCGCGCAAAATACTACGAGTACGTGAAACACAATGAGAAATTCAACAAATCCACGGAGCATAGTCCTAAGTATAAAAAGGAGGAGGTAAGTTGTTTTTTTTTTAAATCTACGTGCGAGAAGACACGAGCATGGTGTTCACCGGATAGTGAGTGATACGCCTGCTCATAACAACGTGGGGCTAATTAAGAGATGTACACGACACCACATAAATGTTGAGTCCATTACCCAAGTAATTACACTAACTATAGCGCCCTTCGAACCGGATCAGAGTAGTGTTTGTACAGTGCTTGTTTGGAGGTAGGAATAGATACCATATTACACTCGCCGTGAGACAGATGTTGAGTCTATTACCCAAGTAATTACACTAACTACAGCGCCCTTCAAACCGGATCACAGTAGTGTTTGTACAGTGCTTGTTTGGAGGTAGGAATAGATACCATATTACACTCGCCGCGAGACAGATGTTGAGTCTATTACCCAAGTAATTACACTAACTATAGCGCCCTTCGAACCGGATCACAGTAGTGTTTGTACAGTGCTTGTTTGGAGGTAGGAATAGATACCATATTACACTCGCCGCGAGACAGATGTTGAGTCTATTACCCAAGTAATTACACTAACTACAGCGCCCTTCGAACCGGATCACAGTAGTGTTTGTACAGTGCTTGTTTGGAGGTAGGAATAGATACCATATTACACTCGCCGTGAGACAGATGTTGAGTCTATTACCCAAGTAATTACACTAACTACAGCGCCCTTCAAACCGGATCACAGTAGTGTTTGTACAGTGCTTGTTTGGAGGTAGAATAGATACCATATTACACTCGCTGTGAGACAGATGTTGAGTCTATTACCCAAGTAATTACACTAACTATAGCGCCCTTCGAACCGGATCAGAGTAGTGTTTGTACAGTGCTTGTTTGGAGGTAGGAATAGATACCATATTACACTCGCCGTGAGACAGATGTTGAGTCTATTACCCAAGTAATTACACTAACTACAGCGCCTTTCGAACCGGATCACAGTAGTGTTTGTACAGTGCTTATTTGGAGGTAGGAATAGATGCCATATTACACTCGCTGTGAGACAGATGTTGAGTCCATTACCCAAGTAATTACACACTAACTACAGCGCCCTTCGAACCGGATCAGAGTAGTGTTTGTACAGTGCTTATTTGGAGGTAGGAATAGATACCATATTACACTCGCTGTGAGACAGATGTTGAGTCCATTACCCAAGTAATTACACTAACTACAGCGCCCTTCGAACCGGATCACAGTAGTGTTTGTGCAGTGCTTGTTTGGAGGTAGGAATAGATACCATATTACACTCGCTGTGAGACAGATGTTGAGTCCATTACCCAAGTAATTACACTAACTACAGCGCCCTTCAGACGGATCACAGTAGTGTTTGTACAGTGCTTATTTGGAGGTAGGAATAGATACCATATTACACTCGCCGCGAGACAGATGTTGAGTCTATTACCCAAGTAATTACACTAACTATAGCGCCCTTCGAACCGGATCACAGTAGTGTTTGTACAGTGCTTGTTTGGAGGTAGGAATAGATACCATATTACACTCGCCGCGAGACAGATGTTGAGTCTATTACCCAAGTAATTACACTAACTATAGCGCCCTTCGAACCGGATCACAGTAGTGTTTGTACAGTGCTTGTTTGGAGGTAGGAATAGATACCATATTACACTCGCCGCGAGACAGATGTTGAGTCTATTGCAAGTAATTACACTAACTATAGCGCCCTTCGAACCGGATCACAGTAGTGTTTGTACAGTGCTTGTTTGGAGGTAGGAATAGATACCATATTACACTCGCCGTGAGACAGATGTTGAGTCTATTACCCAAGTAAATACACTAACTACAGCGCCCTTCAAACCGGATCACAGTAATGTTTGTACTATGCTGTTTGAAGGTAGGAATGGGCACCATATTGTAATCGCCGTGAAACATTAGATGTTGAGTCTCTTTAATCAAGTAGTTATACAAACTACAGCGCCCTTCGAACCGGATCACAGTAGTGTTTGTACAGTGCTTATTTGGAGGTAGGAATAGATACCATATTACACTCGCCGTGAGACAGATGATTAGTCTATTACCCAAGTAATTACACTAACTACAGCGCCCTTCGAACCGGATCAGAGTAGTGTTTGTACAGTGCTTGTTTGGAGGTAGAATAGATACCATATTACACTCGCCGTGAGACAGATGTTGAGTCTATTGCAAGTAATTACACACTAACTACAGCGCCTTCAAACCGGATCACAGTAATGTTTGTACAGTGCTTGTTTGGAGGTAGGAATAGATGCCATATTACACTCGCCGTGAGACAGATGATGAGTCTATTGCAAGTAAATACACTAACTACAGCGCCCTTCAAACCGGATCACAGTAGTTTGTACTATGCTGTTTGAAGGTAGGAATGGGCACCATATTGTAATCGCCGTGAAACAGATGTTGAGTCTATTACCCAAGTAAATACACTAACTACAGCGCCCTTCAAACCGGATCACAGTATTGTTTGTACTATGCTTGTTTGGAGGTAGGAATAGATGCCATATTACACTCGCCGTGAGACAGATGATGAGTCTATTGCAAGTAATTACACTAACTACAGCGCCCTTCAAACCGATCACAGTAGTGTTTGTACAGTGCTTGTTTGAGGTAGGAATAGATGCCATATTACACTCGCTGTGAGACAGATGTTGAGTCTATTACCCAAGTAAATACACTAACTACAGCGCCCTTCAAACCGGATCACAGTAGTGTTTGTACAGTGCTTGTTTGGAGGTAGGAATAGATGCCATATTACACTCGCCGTGAGACAGATGTTGAGTCTATTGCAAGTAATTACACTAACTACAGCGCCTTCAAACCGGATCACAGTAGTGTTTGTACAGTGCTTGTTTGAGGTAGGAATAGATGCCATATTACACTCGCCGTGAGACAGATGATGAGTCTATTGCAAGTAATTACACTAACTACAGCGCCCTTCAAACCGATCACAGTAGTGTTTGTACAGTGCTTATTTGGAGGTAGGAATAGATGCCATATTACACTCGCCGTGAAACAGATGTTGAGTCTATTACCCAAGTAAATACACTAGCTGCAGCGCCCTTCAAACCGGATCACAGTAATGTTTGTACAGTACTGTCTGTCGGCTGCAATAGGAGCTGCAGTGGTACCTAGACGGTCTGTAGCAACAGAGACACAACCACCAGTAATTTCAATTGCTACAACGCCTTTCAAACCATACGATTACTTCGCGCTTCTTCGGCTTTCCTATGTCCAGCAGTGGACTGATGATGAGGGTACTGCCGAAATTCGTTTCAACTTTTCTCATCAGGTTTTTTTTTTTTTTTTCATCCAGGCAGTCGCTAAACTGGTGAAGAACAGGAAACTGACAGCGGAGACCGCTGAAGCTACACTGGAGAGGTGGTCGGAGCCCGCCGGCGACGGTTATATCAGGTGAACTAGTGATTTCCATTTTTAACCTCCGTCTCTTATTAACCTGCGCTGAACATGATGAACTTTGCATTCCATTTTTAACCTACGTCTCTTATTAACCTGCGCTAAACATGATGAACTTTGCTTTCCATTTTTAACCTACGTCTCTTATTAACCTGCGCTTAACATGATGAACTTTGCTTTCCATTTTTAACCTACGTCTCTTATTAACCTGCGCTTAACATGATGAACTTTGCATTCCATTTTTAACCTACGTCTCTTATTAACCTGCGCTAATCATGATGAACGTTGCTTTCCGTTTTTAACCTACGTCTCTTATTAACCTGCGCTTAACATGATGAACTTTGCTTTCCATTTTTAACCTCCCTCTCTTATTAACCTGCGCTTAACATGATGAACTTTGCATTCCATTTTTAACCTACGTCTCTTATTAACCTGCGCTTAACATGATGAACTTTGCTTTCCATTTTTAACCTACGTCTCTTATTAACCTGCGCTTAACATGATGAACTTTGCTTTCCATTTTTAACCTCCCTCTCTTATTAACCTGCGCTAAACATGATGAACTTTGCTTTCCATTTTTAACCTACGTCTCTTATTAACCTGCGCTAAACATGATGAACTTTGCTTTCCATTTTTAACCTCCCTCTCTTATTAACCTGCAGCAACATGATGAACTTTGCTTTCCATTTTTAACCTACGTCTCTTATTAACCTGCGCTTAACATGATGAACTTTGCATTCCATTTTTAACCTACGTCTCTTATTAACATGCGCTTAACATGATGAACTTTGCATTCCATTTTTAACCTACGTCTCTTATTAACCTGCGCTTAACATGATGAACTTTGCATTCCATTTTTAACCTACGTCTCTTATTAACCTGCGCTTAACATGATGAACTTTGCATTCCATTTTTAACCTACGTCTCTTATTAACCTGCGCTTAACATGATGAACTTTGCATTCCATTTTTAACCTCCATCTCTTATTAACATGCGCTGAACATGATGAACTTTGCATTCCATTTTTAACCTACGTCTCTTATTAACCTGCGCTGAACATGATGAACTTTGCTTTCCATTTTTAACCTATGTCTTTTATTTTTAGCCTTTGACCACTTGCTCCTCGTTACTCTCTTTCACCTATGATTCCATCATTAACAGCTTGTCACCAATTTTTTTTTAATTTCTCTCACTCTCATATTATTTGTTTATTTATATGATTTTTCATCTCTAGATTCACATTCGATCAGCGGCTAAAGCTGCTTGCTCACTATCCGTTGTCGGGCGACGTTATAAAGGAGCTGTACACGCGCGTGGAGGTTCCAACGCTCGCCATAGCGTCGGACCAGTCGATATCCCGTGGGTATTACAACAAAACGAAGTTCAGTCTCGATGAGAGGTGCTACCCGCACGGCAACTACCGCGTACGCGTCGTTTCCGGTTGTCACGACGTGCACTTCGTTAACCCGGCCGCGGTCGCGCCGTATGTGACCAATTTCCTCCTATACGGTCTCTCAGGCCTCGGCAGTGTTGCCAAGTTATAATTAGAGAGAACTTTTTTTTCTGCATATGGCAATAACAAATTTTGAAATATTTACGAAAAATCAAAATGCGTATATAATGATATTTGTATCATATAATTTTTTTTTTTAAATCTACTTTGAAATGACATTTTAAATTTTTAAAATAATAAAATTTATGGTCTAAGACCATATAGTAATGATAGGGAGAAAATTGCAAATTAACGCGGTATAAGCTTTAATTGCGAATAAATTAAACAAAATCGTATTTGGCTGTATGATCCAAATACCATTGTCTTTTGCTTCAGCAAAGAGTCAGCGATGACAGCTGCTCTAGTTAGCGAATCCTTTTGATATTATTTTTTATCTTTCTCACTGTTTTTTAATATTTTTTTGATAATTGCTGAAATACTAAGTATATTTGAAAATATACTTCAATATTCCCAATGTTTAAAGGCTTTGGGATAGGAATATGTCCAGCAGTGGGCTTCGACGTACTAAAGATAAGTACCAGTTACACTGGCTCATCGCGGTAGACCTTTCTACTATACATACATATATATAAGGTATTGTGGGATTTATTTTAGCAAGAACGGGTTCAATACTCGGTCACAATTTCACGTGGTGTTAAATGATGGGGCTGATGGTGAAGCTGGAGAATACGGCTTTCATGTGTTGCCAGAATCGAAGCAGATACCTGTATCTGAGAAAAATTCTCATCAGCGTAACTGCAGTACAACACGTGTGTTTGGGTATGATTGATCATTTATAATATACCCCACAAAATATTCCCACCGCTGGGACTGTATGTGTACTTAATTAGATAATAGCTTAAGGTATCAGTGTCTATGGTATAAGGTCTCTGATATTGTTTATGCTGTGTTTGGCTTGTATTACGGGTCCTACTGGGAATCCAGCGCCACAATGGTGGTGTGTGATTTCTTTGAAACCGTCCGCACTATTATCATTTAACGTCACGTAAAATCAAGTGTTGATATATAAAAAAAAAATCAACATTCAAATTAGCATTTTAGTTTTAATGTTTATATAAATATATATATATATATATATACATATATATATATATATAGAGTTAGGCACTTGTCCCACAGCGGGCGAGTAAACGACAAACTATTGAATATTTTCTCGCTCGAGAAACTTCTAGATAAAGATGACGTGTGAATAAAAGAAGTATATATCATCATCATCATTATCATCATCATCATCATCAGCCTATATACGTCCACTGCTGGGCATAGGCCTCCACTAAAGTTCTCCACATCGATCGGTCCAGCGCTGCCCGTATCCAGCTGCTACTGCGACCTTACGGCCAGCATCGCCTCCGGCACCGCCATGCATTTGGAGCCGTCGTTTGCAGGGTTCATAAGGAGGGGTAGATTAGATACATATAAGAATAGTTTACCCCCACCCCTTCACATTACCGTCTTCTACCAGAATTATCAAAAAACTCGGTCGGCAGGAGTCAGAACTCCTGCCGACCGAGCAGATTTGCCATGTACCGTCCCAGTCATCTATCGCCCTCAACATCATCCGACAGACGTCCACTGCTGGACATATGCCTACCCCAAAGATCTCCACATTGTCGAGATGATTGAGGGGAGGGTCTTAACCCACCATGCTTGACCAGTGCGGATTGGTGGATGATCGGAGCCTCGTCTGTTAATCAGCAGGATGCACCGCGTGCTGGTGAGGTGGACTTGAGCTCCAATATATTGGGCGGATGCCTGTATCCCTTCTATCGCCTTCGCACTTACAATCTAGTGACAGTAATATCAAGTGGCACCTCCCCCACCAGGTGGTCGGATGATCTGGTGAAGGTTGCACGTAGTAGCTGGATGCGATCAGCGCAGGATCGATCGATGTGATCTTTGGGGCTGTCGGCTGATGATGATGATGAATATCAAAGCTGGCACTCCTTACTAGCTTCTCGTCAACTAGTTCATAGTTACAAGCTCTACTCGTTTATCGTTCATCGCCGGAAGTGTGACAAGTGCCGTTAAGTTGGTTCAAAACCTTTAACAAATAAAGAAAGAAAGAAAGATTTTTTTTTTTTTTTTTAAGTAAGCTGTGACATTGTTAAATATTTTTAGTATGTATTATATGGAGACGGATTTTATGGTGGATGAGGTGGTCAGGACAATAAATGGGATTTAGAGGAAGTCATGTTTATTTTGTTAATTATATGCAAAAAAAAAAAAATCGCAAGATCTGATATATCTGTCAAAGTGAAAGTGAAAGTCCAATTTATTTTTATTCAACATAGGAAATTACTTTGACTTATTGAATTTTAAAATTTTGGCGATCAGCAAAAGAAATGCTTCGGATCTGAGAAAAATGGGTGAAAGAAACTAAGGGGGATGGTATATATATAGTGCTTGGTACCAACACCACATTTAGCTGGTGGCCTTGAAACAGGATGTCAAGTCTCTCGGACGGAACCTCTCCTTGCCAGCAATCGTGTCGGCGAAGCTGGGGGAGATTTTGCATGGAGGGTCCTACCCTCCATTTGCGAAACTGTATAAAAGGAGGCTGCGGAGCGGGATCTAGGGTGGACAGATCCAGCTCGGAGACGAAGCCGTCGTGGCGCGTGCGTCATCACGTGGTTCCGGTGGTATTACCATACCTTAATGGAGTCTTTGGGGTTAGGAAAAGGGATAGGAATTTTCATCGCCTGACGACCCTGAGGAGGAAAATGGACGTGGTCACCAGTCATTGAAGTACTCAAGAGGCTGGCAGGGTTTGTATAAGACAGGCCTCGGGACGGGCTACCCCAGCATAGCATTAGCGAGGCCGCGGTTGTGTTCCGAACGGAGATCCCGTGACTTTGCCAAACGCCGAAGGTCACCACCGAGGACGTTTTAGTGGGTAAAAATCTCCACATAACTCTGACTTCCCCCCAGAAACAGTCTTTCGAAGATTTACCCGAAACCAAAAAAAAAATTGTTCTTCCTAACGATGTTCCTTTACAGGTGTATTCATCGCCGCGTTGTTATGAGCTGGCGTATTACTTACCATTAAGCGAATCATTGAATAATAAAAAATTATTGCAATAGTGAAGGACACTGTAGCTAGTGATATAAGAGAGGTAACGAGACTTAATATTTTGTCTCAAGGCAGCGAGCGCTATGTGGTTAAGTATCATCTTGATTAGCACCGCGTTATAATGGGCTGGCGTATCACTTACCAACAGGTGAATCATTGAATAATAAACTATTGCAAGTATCGAAGGGCACTGTAGCTAGTGATACTAGAGAGGTAACAAGACTTAATATTTTATCTCAAGGCGGCGAGCGCCATGTGGTGAAGTATCATCTTGATTAGCGCCGCTTTGTTATGGGCTGGCGTATCACTTACCACCAGGTGAATCATTGAATAAAAAAAAATATTGCAAGTATTGAAGGGCACTGTAGCTAGTGATATAAGAGAGGTAACGAGACTTAATATTTTGTCTCAAGGCAGCGAGCGCTATGTGGTTAAGTATCATCTTGATTAGCACCGCGTTATAATGAGTTGGCGTATCACTTACCACCAGGTGAATCATTGAATAAAAAAAATATTGCAAGTATTGAAGGGCACTGTAGCTAGTGATACTAGAGAGGTAACAAGACTTAATATTTTATCTCAAGGCAGCGAGCGCAACATGGTTAGGTATTATCTTGATTAGCGCCGCGTTATTATGAGTTGGCGTATCACTTACCACTGGGTGAATCATTGAATAAAAAATATTGCAAGTATTGAAGGGCACTGGAGCTAGTGATATAAGAGGTAACGAGACTTAATATTTTATCTCAAGGCAGCGAGCGCTATGTGGTTAAGTATCATCTTGATTAGCACCGCGTTATTATGATTTGGCGTATCACTTACCACTAGGTGAATCATTGAATAAAAAATATTGCAAGTATTGAAGGGCACTGGGGCTAGTGATACTAGAGGTAACAAGACTTAATATTTTATCTCAAGGCGGCGAGCGCAATGTGGTGAAGTATCATCTTGATTAGCGCCGCTTTGTTATGGGCTGGCGTATCACTTACCACCAGGTGAATCATTGAATAAAAAAAAATATTGCAAGTATTGAAGGGCACTGGGGCTAGTGATACTAGAGAGGTAACAAGACTTAATATTTTATCTCAAGGCAGCGAGCGCAACATGGTTGGGTATTATCTTGATTAAGCGCCGCGTTATTATGAGTTGGCGTATCACTTACCACTAGGTGAATCATTGAATAAAAAAAATATTGCAAGTATTGAAGGGCACTGGAGCTAGTGATACTAGAGAGGTAACAAGACTTAATATTTTATCTCAAGGCGGCGAGCGCAACATGGTTAGGTATTATCTTGATTAGCACCGCGTTATTATGAGGATTGGCGTATCACTTACCAACAGGTGAATCATTGAATAAAAAAAAATATTGCAAGTATTGAAGGGCACTGGGGCTAGTGATACTAGAGAGGTAACAAGACTTAATATTTTATCTCAAGGCAGCGAGCGCAACATGGTTAGGTATTATCTTGATTAGCGCCGCGTTATTATGAGTTGGCGTATCACTTACCAACAGGTGAATCATTGAATAAAAAAATATTGCAAGTATTGAAGGGCACTGGAGCTAGTGATACTAGAGAGGTAACAAGACTTAATATTTTATCTCAAGGCAGCGAGCGCAACATGGTTAGGTATTATCTTGATTAGCGCCGCGTTATTATGAGTTGGCGTATCACTTACCACTAGGTGAATCATTGAATAAAAAAAAATATTGCAAGTATTGAAGGGCACTGTAGCTAGTGATACTAGAGAGGTAACAAGACTTAATATTTTATCTCAAGGCGGCGAGCGCAACATGGTTAGGTATTATCTTGATTAGCGCCGCGTTATTATGAGTTGGCGTATCACTTACCACTAGGTGAATCATTGAATAAAAAAAAATATTGCAAGTATTGAAGGGCACTGGAGCTAGTGATACTAGAGAGGTAACAAGACTTAATATTTTATCTCAAGGCGGCGAGCGCTATATGGTGAAGTATCCTCTTGATTAGCGCCGCGTTGTTATGGGCTGGCGTATCAGTTGCCGCGAGGTGATTTATTAAATAAAAAAAGTTGCGTGTATTAAAGGGCGCTGTAGCTAGTAGTAGTAGTAGATATTACCTAGGTAATGAGACTTAATATACGCCTTACGCCGTAGCTAGTGATATTACTGAAGTAATGAGAATTAATATATATATTCACGAGTACAATGTGCGGCAGTATATATCATCGTAAGTAGCGCCGCGTTGTTATGGTCTGTTCCTATCACTTACCATCAGGTGAACGGCTTACTAATCTCAGCGCTTCGTGAAAATTAAAAAAAAAATACTTTCGGCAAGGTTATTACTATTTAGAACCGAGGTCGCCATTTGTAAATATATTTGATATATAAAAAACCTCATTAAAGGTCCGTGAGACTTTAATTAGGAATTAACTCGTCCGTGAGGTTCAAAAAGTTTAATGAACTATTGCTACGGTAGCGCCTATTGCAGCCGGTAGACTGTACTGTGCTATTACTGTGTTCCGGTTTGAAGGGCGCTGTAGCTAGTGTAAGTACTGCGGCAACGAAAGTCAACATTTTGTGTGAAGGCGACTAGCTCAATGTGGTGCTGTGTATAACATTCTTACTGGCTCTACGTTATTATGAACTGGCGTATCACTTAACATCAAGTGAGCGATCAGCTCGTCTCATTGCAAAAGTGTGCAAACATGTGTTCCGTTTTGAAGGGCGCTGTAGCTAGTGAAATTAGTGCGGTGAGGAGACAACATATCTCAAGGGTACGAAAACAAAATGATGTAGTGTATATCATCCTGATTAGTGCTGTATCGTTGTGGGCGTATCACTTGCTATCAGGTGAACGTTTTTCTCGGCTCGAGGCTTCGTAGGAAAAAAAGTGGTCCGTGCGGTTCAAAAAGTTTTACGACCTCCTTAGTGTTAATAACAACAAAAAAAACTATGAGATATTTATTTTTTTGTTTCTGATTCTATCGAGATTATGATAAATTGGACATGGAGGTGGTGTAACGAGTTGTTCTTATATTTTTCTAGTTTTTTTGTCTCTGGTTTGTAAATTAATATCTTTCGGATCTGTGTGAATAAATATCAAACAAAATGTCCGCTTGATACCTGCCTAGGTACATACCTCTGCAGCTTCTATATCTGCTGCCAAACGCTCCAAAGACGATATACAGGTGAGCGAGACGTTCACCCGATGGTAAGTTATACGCCCGCCCATGACAACGCGGCGCTAGTTACTGATACTGCACCAAATTGCGCTCGTCGTCTTGAGACATAAGATGCCAAGTAGCTTTATATAATTGCACTCGCTGCACTGTCCTTCAAACCGGAACACTAATGTACAGTACGGAACTTTTTGCACTACTACAGTAAAAGTGGAAGGATTAGGCGCTGTGGTGGCAGCTACGTTTCCGGCAACAGACCTACCACCAGTATCACCCTAACTAGTGCTACATTGTTATGGCCAAGCGTATCACTTACCATCAGGTGAACGTCCAGTCGTTTCTTCGAATAAAAAATATTTATTATTAGGCCGAATCAAATCGTCAAAACAATCAATCATCAGCTAATAGACGTCCACTGCTGGACTTAGGCCTCACTCAAAGATCTCCACGTCTACCCGCATCCAGCAACTATACCGTCAGCATGGCTTCCGGTACCGTCCGGCACAGGGGGTCGTCTTTTGTAAGTGTTCATTTGGGGGGATGTGGGGCATTTTACACCACGATGGTCCAATGCGGGTTGGTGAGAGCCAGAGCCTCGTTAGTTGACTATCATGGTGCACCAGTAGCAGTTGAGGTTGGCTTGGGTCCCGTGAATTGTTGTACGGAACCCCCTACACCCCTTACTACGCGCCCACCACTATTTAATTAACCTTATTAATTTTAATTGAGTATAAAACATGTGTTGAATTGAAACGAATTTTTTTTGTTCGGCTTACGTAAGCGAGTGTTCGTGTAACCAAGCGACGCGCCAGGGTCTAGCCTCGCTTTATATCCACTTCCGAAACCAATCAAAACAATGACTTTAATGCTAAAAATCTTGATACTTGTTTTTTTTTTAAGTCTTTATTGCGTTCTTCATATCTCAATGTTTAAAAAAATACTGATGATGTAATATCTTGCTATTAAATTATTTCAATGTACCCACCTACTGATGAGCGAATTTACGGAAGTGAGATGTCCAGAAAAGCTGTTCTTATTTTTTGTGCAATTCAGCTACGAGACGAGGGATACGTTCACCTGATGGTAAGTGATACGCCCGCCTATAACAACTTAGCGCTAGTTACGAAGGTATATACTTCAACCCATTGCACTCGTCTGAGACAAGATGTTGTGTCCCGTTACCCCATTACACTAGCCACAACGCCCTTCAAACGGGAACGCTGTAATCTTTGCACACTACCTAGATTGTCTTTTGCAATAGAGATCACCAGTATAAACATCTTGAAACAAATCGATTTTCTCAAGATGTTTCACTTAACCGGAAGTGCTGTAAGGGTCTTACCCGGGCCTCACACGCCGTTATAAAGTACTCAGAGTAGAAACCATATCTATCATAAAGCCGCGGCTGATAACTTTCCCCCCACCGTGTTCTTAATGTTATAAATTCCAAATGCTAACTTACTCTCCGCCATGTTCCTAAGAAAAGTTCTAATTTCAAGTTCCTTCACCCCATGTTCTCAATGTTAAAAATATGAATGGCAGATTCCTACTCCGCCATTTTCATAATGTTAGAAGTTCGAATTTCAAATTTCTTCTCCGCCATGTTCTTAATTTTAAAAATTTTAATGTCAGTATTTCTTTTTTGCCATTTTCATAATGTTAGAAGTTCGAATTTCAAATTTCTTCTCCGCCATGTTCTTGATATTAATAATTTTAATGTCAATTATTTCTTTTTTTGCCATTTTCATAATGTTAGAGTTCGAATTTCAAATTTCTTCTCCGCCATGTTCTTAATATTAATAATTTTAATGTCAGTATTTCTTTTTTGCCATTTTCATAATGTTAGAGTTCGAATTTCAAATTTCTTCTCCGCCATGTTCTTGATATTAATAATTTTAATGTCAGTATTTCTTTTGCCATTTTCATAATGTTAGAGTTCAATTTCAAATTTCTTCTCCGCCATGTTCTTGATATTAATAATTTTAATGTCAGTATTTCTTTTGCCATTTTCATAATGTTAGAAGTTCTAATTTCAAATTTCTTCTCCGCCATATTCTTAATTTTAAAAATTTTAATGTCAATTATTTCTTTTTGCCATTTTCATAATGTTAGAAGTTCGAATTTCAAATTTCTTCTCCGCCATGTTCTTGATATTAATAATTTTAATGTCAGTATTTCTTTTTTGCCATTTTCATAATGTTAGAAGTTCGAATTTCAAATTTCTTCTCCGCCATGTTCTTGATATTAATAATTTTAATGTCACCTTTCTTTTTTGCCATTTTCATAATGTTAGAAGTTCGAATTTCAAATTTCTTCTCCGCCATGTTCTTAATATTAATAATTTTAATGTCAGTATTTCTTTTGCCATTTTTCATAATGTTAGAAGTCTGAATTTCAAATTTCTTCTCCGCCATGTTCTTTATATTAATAATTTTAATGTCAGTATTTCTTTTTTGCCATTTTCATAATGTTAGAAGTTCGAATTTCAAATTTCTTCTCCGCCATGTTCTTAATATTAATAATTTTAATGTCAGTATTTCTTTTTTGCCATTTTCATAATGTTAGAAGTTCGAATTTCAAATTTCTTCTCCGCCATGTTCTTAATTTTAAAAATTTTAATGTCAGTATTTCTTTTGCCATTTTCATAATGTTAGAAGTTCAATTTCAAATTGGTCCTCCGCCTTGTTCTTAATTTTAAAAATTTTAATGTCAGATTTCTTTTGCCATTTTCATAATGTTAGAAGTTCGAATTTCAAATTTCTTCTCCGCCATGTTCTTAATTTTAAAAATTTTAATGTCAGTATTTCTTTTTTGCCATTTTCATAATGTTAGAAGTTCGAATTTCAAATTCTTCTCCGCCATGTTCTTAATTTTAAAAATTTTAATGTCAGTATTTCTTTTTTGCCATTTTCATAATGTTAGAAGTTCGAATTTCAAATTGGTCCTCCGCCATGTTCTTAATTTTAAAAATTTTAATGTCAGTATTTTCTTTTGCCATTTTCATAATGTTAGAAGTTCGAATTTCAAATTGGTCCTCCGCCATATTCTTAATTTTAAAAATTTTAATGTCAGTATTTCTTTTCTGCCATTTTCATAATGTTAGAAGTTCGAATTTCAAATTTCTTCTCCGCCATGTTCTTAATATTAATAATTTTAATGTCAGTATTTCTTTTTTGCCATTTTCATAATGTTAGAAGTTCGAATTTCAAATTTCTTCTCCGCCATGTTCTTGATATTAATAATTTTAATGTCAGTATTTCTTTTTTGCCATTTTCATAATGTTAGAAGTTCGAATTTCAAATTTCTTCTCCGCCATGTTCTTAATATTAATAATTTTAATGTCAGTATTTCTTTTTTGCCATTTTCATAATGTTAGAAGTTCGAATTTCAAATTCCTTCTCCGCCATGTTCTTAATATTAATAATTTTAATGTCAGTATTTCTTTTTTGCCATTTTCATAATGTTAGAAGTTCGAATTTCAAATTTCTTCTCCGCCATGTTCTTAATATTAATAATTTTAATGTCAGTATTTCTTTTTTGCCATTTTCATAATGTTAGAAGTTCGAATTTCAAATTTCTTCTCCGCCATGTTCTTAATTTTAAAAATTTTAATGTCAGTATTTCTTTTTGCCATTTTCATAATGTTAGAAGTTCGAATTTCAAATTTCTTCTCTCCGCCATGTTCTTAATTTTAAAAATTTTAATGTCAGTATTTCTTTTTGCCATTTTCATAATGTTAGAAGTTCGAATTTCAAATTGGTCCTCCGCCTTGTTCTTAATTTTAAAAATTTTAATGTCAGATTTCTTTTTGCCATTTTCATAATGTTAGAAGTTCAATTTCAAATTGGTCCTCCGCCTTGTTCTTAATTTTAAAAATTTTAATGTCAGATTTCTTTTTGCCATTTTCATAATGTTAGAAGTTCGAATTTCAAATTTCTTCTCTCCGCCATGTTCTTGATATTAATAATTTTAATGTCAGATTTCTTTTTGCCATTTTCATAATGTTAGAAGTTCGAATTTCAAATTGGTCCTCCGCCATATTCTTAATTTTAAAAATTTTAATGTCAGATTTCTTTTGCCATTTTCATAATGTTAGAAGTTCGAATTTCAAATTGGTCCTCCGCCTTGTTCTTAATTTTAAAAATTTTAATGTCAGATTTCTTTTGCCATTTTCATAATGTTAGAAGTTCGAATTTCAAATTGGTCCTCCGCCATATTCTTAATTTTAAAAATTTTAATGTCAGATTTCTTTTGCCATTTTCATAATGTTAGAAGTTCGAATTTCAAATTGGTCCTCCGCCTTGTTCTTAATTTTAAAAATTTTAATGTCAGTATTTCTTTTTGCCATTTTCATAATGTTAGAAGTTCGAATTTCAAATTTCTTCTCCGCCATGTTCTTAATATTAATAATTTTAATGTCAGTATTTCTTTTTTGCCATTTTCATAATGTTAGAAGTTCGAATTTCAAATTTCTTCTCCGCCATGTTCTTGATATTAATAATTTTAATGTCAGTATTTCTTTTGCCATTTTCATAATGTTGAAGTTCGAATTTCAAATTTCTTCTCCGCCATGTTCTTAATATTAATAATTTTAATGTCAGTATTTCTTTTTTGCCATTTTCATAATGTTAGAAGTTCGAATTTCAAATTTCTTCTCCGCCATGTTCTTAATATTAATAATTTTAATGTCACCTTTCTTTTTTGCCATTTTCATAATGTTAGAAGTTCGAATTTCAAATTTCTTCTCCGCCATGTTCTTAATATTAATAATTTTAATGTCAGTATTTCTTTTTTGCCATTTTCATAATGTTAGAAGTTCGAATTTCAAATTTCTTCTCCGCCATGTTCTTGATATTAATAATTTTAATGTCGGTATTTCTTTTGCCATTTTCACTTAATGTTAGAAGTTCGAATTTCAATTTCTTCTCCGCCATGTTCTTAATTTTAAAATTTTAATGTCAGTATTTCTTTTTTGCCATTTTCATAATGTTAGAAGTTCGAATTTCAATTTCTTCTCCGCCATGTTCTTAATTTTAAAATTTTAATGTCAGTATTTCTTTTTTGCCATTTTCATAATGTTAAGTTCGAATTTCAAATTGGTCCTCCGCCTTGTTCTTAATTTTAAAATTTTAATGTCAGATTTCTTTTTTGCCATTTTCATAATGTTAGAAGTTCGAATTTCAAATTTCTTCTCCGCCATGTTCTTAATTTTAAAATTTTAATGTCAGTATTTCTTTTGCCATTTTCATAATGTTAAGTTCAATTTCAATTTCTTCTCCGCCATGTTCTTAATTTTAAAATTTTAATGTCAGTATTTCTTTTGCCATTTCACTTAATGTTAGAAGTTCGAATTTCAAATTGGTCCTCCGCCATGTTCTTAATTTTAAAATTTTAATGTCAATTATTTCTTTTTTGCCATTTTCATAATGTTAAGTTCGAATTTCAAATTGGTCCTCCGCCATGTTCTTAATTTTAAAATTTTAATGTCAGATTTCTTTTTTGCCATTTTCATAATGTTAGAAGTTCGAATTTCAAATTTCTTCTCCGCCATGTTCTTAATATTAATAATTTTAATGTCAGTATTTCTTTTTTGCCATTTTCATAATGTTAGAAGTTCGAATTTCAAATTTCTTCTCCGCCATGTTCTTAATATTAATAATTTTAATGTCAGTATTTCTTTTTTGCCATTTTCATAATGTTAGAAGTTCGAATTTCAAATTTCTTCTCCGCCATGTTCTTGATATTAATAATTTTAATGTCAATTTCTTTTGCCATTTTCATAATGTTAGAAGTTCAATTTCAATTTCTTCTCCGCCATGTTCTTAATTTTAAAAATTTTAATGTCAGTATTTCTTTTTGCCATTTTCATAATGTTAGAAGTTCGAATTTCAAATTTCTTCTCTCCGCCATGTTCTTAATTTTAAAAATTTTAATGTCAGTATTTCTTTTGCCATTTTCGCAATGTTAGAAGTTCAATTTCAAATTGGTCCTCCGCCATGTTCTTAATTTTAAAAATTTTAATGTCAATTTCTTTTGCCATTTTCATAATGTTAGAAGTTCGAATTTCAAATTGGTCCTCCGCCTTGTTCTTAATTTTAAAAATTTTAATGTCAGATTTCTTTTGCCATTTTCATAATGTTAAGTTCGAATTTCAAATTGGTCCTCCGCCATATTCTTAATTTTAAAAATTTTAATGTCAGATTTCTTTTTGCCATTTTCATAATGTTAGAAGTTCGAATTTCAAATTTCTTCTCCGCCATGTTCTTGATATTAATAATTTTAATGTCAGATTTCTTTTGCCATTTTCATAATGTTAGAAGTTCGAATTTCAAATTCTTCTCCGCCATATTCTTAATTTTAAAAATTTTAATGTCAGATTTCTTTTGCCATTTTCATAATGTTAGAGTTCGAATTTCAAATTGGTCCTCCGCCTTGTTCTTAATTTTAAAAATTTTAATGTCAGATTTCTTTTGCCATTTTCATAATGTTAGAAGTTCAATTTCAAATTGGTCCTCCGCCATATTCTTAATTTTAAAAATTTTAATGTCAGATTTCTTTTGCCATTTTCATAATGTTGAAGTTCGAATTTCAAATTGGTCCTCCGCCTTGTTCTTAATTTTAAAATTTTAATGTCAGATTTCTTTTGCCATTTTCATAATGTTAGAAGTTCGAATTTCAAATTGGTCCTCCGCCTTGTTCTTAATTTTAAAAATATGAATGTTAAATTCTCCTCCGCCATGTTCTTAATTTTAAAAATATGAATGTTAAATTCTCCTCCGCCATGTTCTTGATATTAATAATTTTAATGTCAGTATTTCTTTTTTGCCATTTTCATAATGTTAGAAGTTCGAATTTAAATTCTATCTTATTCTCCTCCACCATGTTAAGCAGGAATCAGTTCGGAGGCATCTATTACACTTGAACCAAATTTAACGATCCTATAAATTCCGGAGGGTGATCACCGACGCGATTTTAGTTGACTAAGCTTCTGCCCATTCTCTTCTCTTTAGTGTACTTCAAGACTGCAAGTCGTGCTCGTCCGAAAATGATCCTAATGACACATGAAAGTATTCGGAATCTATAACATTGCTTGTACCTGATCTGAACAGCGCGCCGGTGATCATCAGCGTGACCTTTCCCCCCTCGATCTCACCTACAACCAGTTTATCTAGATTTTCTGCTTGTCTCCGAACGCTATGGCCAGAGAGACTTAGTACTTAAGACTTCGCAACCTCAAAGTTCAAATTTATATTTACACATACCTCATGACATATAGGAATATGAATTGGCGGGAAAACGACTATCACCAAGCGAAGGTCTCTTACAATTAATACTAAAATCGATTTATTTTATTACTATATTAACACAAAGACGTACGTTTTGTGTAAAATGTTATTTTTATTACAATGAATTCCCTACGATGGTGGTTCAAGGAGAAAAAAAAAAAAGTTCGTGCCGAATCGAGGATGTCCTTTGACTAGTGAAATTGAATGAGACAAAACAATTTGTTACGCTACAGATACACGAAAACGGCCGATGGATTTTAAACGGTTCCTTATAAAATTTTATTAAAGAATCAGCTGTTCCCCGTCCGCTTGAAATTTGTCAGAAATATTCCCTGAGGATAAGCGCAACCGAAAATGACTTTCTATAGCAACCGTTGCCATGGAAACCGCATAAATAATACTAAATGAAAGTGTTCATAAAAGTTAATTAGAAATAAAACAATCAAGGATGTATGAAATTAAAAAAAATCATTATCCTATAACCATCTACAGATCATTCCGTGTCGAATGCTCGTGTCGGTACGGTCACTTGTTTTCAAGTGATTGGAGAATAAAGAATACCCATTTGTGCTACATATATATATATCTATATATATATATATATATATATATATATATATATATATATATATCTATATATATATATATATATATTAGGTTGGGGAAAAAGAAATCCATTATTTTTTCGGTAGATGGCTGCAGTGATAAATTTCTCGTAAAGTATCGATCAAACAGTTTCAGATTGATGCTCGTTGGAAAGGTGACATTTCGCAGTAAAACAATTCTTTTGCTGTTTTGTTTGGTGCATTCAGTTGTGAGTTACAGGGTGTTAAAATGGAAGTGAACAAGAGAAAATTCGGGACTTTTTACAGTTTTTCTTTGACAAAGACGACAATGCAAGCCAGGCGGCTAAAATTGTGAATGGTGTTTATGGAGCCGATACTGTAACAGCCAATTATGTGCAATTTTGGTTTCGTAGATTCCGTTCAGAAATTTTTGATGTAAAAGATGCACCTCGCACAGGTATGCCGGTCGCCGGAAATGTCGATAAAATCGAAGAAATGATCGAAGTTGACCGGCATGTTAGCAGTCGTAACATCGCCCAGGAGCTAAAATGAACCACAAAACAGTTTTAAACCATTTACACAAAGCTGGATTCAAAAGAAGCTCGATGTTTGGGTGCCACACCAATTAAAAGAAAAAACATGATGGATCAATTTCCATCTGCGAAGCCTTGGCCAAACGGAATAAGATAGACCCATTTCTTAAGCGATTACCATCTTTTCTTGCATTACAAAATTTCTTTAGTGATAAAAATTGGCATCTAGGGAAGATTGTGAAAATCGGCTACTAGAGTTTTTGCAAATAGAGAGCAGGACTTCTACGAGAGGCATTATGAAGTTACCTTTAAAATGGCAACAAATCATAGAACAAAACGGTGCATATTTGACCCAAATCGGACAATCCGAAGCATGTTAAATAAAGTCCTGAAGTTCATATAAAAATAATGGATTTCTTTTTCCCCAACCTATTATATTATATATATAGACATTATCGTGTAACAGGTGGTAAAGATGAGGCTGATGGTGAAGCTTACCCATACTACTCCGGTTCCTCATATTCCGCTTGAACACAGAGACGCTATGGCTCCAATTTTTTTTTTTTTTTTTATATTAGCGGAACGGTCACCAGATTGCAAGTGATACGCCCGCCTATAACCACGTGGCGTTAGGATAGTATACACAACAGCACATTGCGCTTGTCGCCTTGAGACATAATTGTTAAGTCGTATTACCGCAGTAATCACTACAGCGCCCTTTAAACCGGAACACAGTAATGTTTGCTCATTACTAGCTATTACTGCCTTCTTACTACTAGTAGAAGCGGTATCATCTCGTCCGTTTATACAACAAAAAAAAAGAAAAAAAAGATGGCGTCTATCAATAATACAACCAGTCAGATGGGGGGCTTCAGAACCTGTTCTAAATTCAAACTCGCACTTGACCGACCTTCAAAAAAATGTATATAAAAAAATGGATCATGCTCGAGCTAGTACATTCGAAGCAAACAGTCCGTCCGGTGCGCACGATGTCCTCGTCTGTTGTTCTGTTGTTGGCTTTGCTCTGCGTCTCAACAGTATTGTCAGATCCGAGTAAGTGATCTTTTTTTTTTATACCCACCGAAGCGATGAGAACAACGGGTAGGACCGTTGAGTTAGTGTGAATGATATATACAGCACCCGGGTGTTAAGGTAATAAGTGTTACGTCTCGTTACCCCAGTAATTACACTGGCTAACAGCGCCCTTCAAACCGGAACAGTAATGTTGACAACTGTACATGGTTTACCATGGAGGAGAGTGAGGTGGAACGAGTTATATAATACTCCTGTCATCCGTCTTCTTTGTGCTGGCGCGTACAGACGAGTGCGAGTTGATGCAGTGTATATCATCCTAACGCCACGTTGTGATGAGCGGGCGTATCACTTACTATCAGGTGAACGTCCCGCTCGTCTTGTCACTTCGTTAAATAAAAAAAAAAAAGTCAAGTTATATAGAATTGGATTTGAAATTTGTCAGAAATATTCCTTGAGAGCAACCGCAACCGCTAATGACTTTCTATACCAACCGTTACCATAGCAACCGCACAAACAGTACGAAATGAAAATATTCATCAAGTTTAGTTACAAATAAAATCATGGAGGATATATGAAATTCAAAAAATAAATATCCTATAACCATCTACAGATCTTTCCGCGTCGATTGCTCGTGTTGCAGTGTATATACGAACACAGTAATGTTTGCACATTACTAGCTATTACTGGTGGTAGTGTTCTGTTGCTGCAGACCGTCTAGGTAGGTACCGCCGCAGCGCGTGTTGCAGCCGACAGACAGTACCGTGCGGACGTTACTGTGATCCGGTTTGAAGGACCAATAGCTATTACTGGTGGTAGTGTCTCTGTTGCTGCAGACCGTCTAGGTAGGTACCGCCGCAGCGCCTGTTGCAGCCGACAGACAGTACTGTGCGGACGTAACTGTGATCCGGTTTGAAGGACGTTATAGCTATTACTGGTGGTAGTGTTCTGTTGCTGCAGACCGTCTAGGTAGGTACCGCCGCAGCGCCTGTTGCAGCCGACAGACAGTACCGTGCGGACGTTACTGTGATCCGGTTTGAAGGACGTTATAGCTATTACTGGTGGTAGTGTTCTGTTGCTGCAGACCGTCTGGTAGGTACCGCCGCAGCGCCTGCTGCAGCCGACAGACAGTACTGTGCGGACATTGCCGTGATCCGGTTTGAAGGACCTATAGCTATTACTGGTGGTAGTGTTCTGTTGCTGCAGACCGTCTAGGTAGGTACCGCCGCAGCGCCTGCTGCAGCCGACAGACAGTACCGTGCGGACGTTACTGTGATCGGTTTGAAGGACCTATAGCTATTACTGGTGGTAGTGTCTCTGTTGCCGCAGACCGTCTAGGTAGGTAATACCGCAGCGCCTGTTGCAGCCGACGAACAGTACTGTGCGGACGTTACCGTGATCCGGTTTGAAGGACCAATAGCTATTACTGGTGGTAGTGTTCTGTTGCTGCAGACCGTCTGGTAGGTACCGCCGCAGCGCGTGTTGCAGCCGACGAACAGTACTGTGCGGACGTTACTGTGATCGGTTTGAAGGACGTTATAGCTATTACTGGTGGTAGTGTCTCTGTAGCTGCAGACCGTCTAGGTAAGTAATACCGCAGCGCCTGTTGCAGCTGACAGACAGTACTGTGCGGACATTACCGTGATCCGGTTTGAAGGACGTTATAGCTATTACTGGTGGTAGATGTCTCTGTTGCTGCAGACCGTCTAGGTAGGTAATACCGCAGCGCCTGTTGCAGCCGACGAACGGTACTGTGCGGACGTTACTGTGATCCGGTTTGAAGGACCTATAGCTATTACCGGTGGTAGTGTCTCTGTTGCCGCAGACCGTCTAGGTAGGTAATACCGCAGCGCCTGTTGCAGCCGACGAACAGTACTGTGCGGACATTGCCGTGATCGGTTTGAAGGACCTATAGCTATTACCGGTGGTAGTGTCTCTGTTGCTGCAGACCGTCTAGGTAGGTAATACCGCAGCGCCTGTTGCAGCCGACGAACAGTACTGTGCGGACATTGCCGTGATCCGGTTTGAAGGACCTATAGCTATTACCGGTGGTAGTGTCTCTGTAGCTGCAGACCGTCTGGTAGGTACCGCCGCAGCGCCTGTTGCAACCGACAGACAGTACTGTGTGGACATTGCCGTGATCCGGTTTGAAGGACCTATAGCTATTACCGGTGGTAGTGTCTCTGTAGCTGCAGACCGTCTAGGTAGGTAATACCGCAGCGCCTGTTGCAACCGACAGACAGTACTGTGTGGACATTGCCGTGATCGGTTTGAAGGACCTATAGCTATTACTGGTGGTAGTGTTCTGTTGCTGCAGACCGTCTAGGTAGGTAATACCGCAGCGCCTGTTGCAGCCGACGAACAGTACTGTGCGGACATTGCCGTGATCGGTTTGAAGGACGTTATAGCTATTACTGGTGGTAGTGTCTCTGCTGCTGCAGACCGTCTAGGTAGGTACCGCCGCAGCGCCTGTTGCAGCCGACGAACGGTACTGTGCGGACGTTACTGTGATCCGGTTTGAAGGACCTATAGCTATTACTGGTGGTAGTGTCTCTGCTGCTGCAGACCGTCTAGGTAGGTACCGCCGCAGCGCCCGTTGCAGCCGACAGACAGTACTGTGTGGACATTGCCGTGATCCGGTTTGAAGGACCAATAGCTATTACTGGTGGTAGTGTCTCTGTTGCTGCAGACCGTCTAGGTAGGTACCGCCGCAGCGCCTGTTGCAGCCGACAGACAGTACTGTGCGGACGTTACTGTGATCCGGTTTGAAGGACCTATAGCTATTACTGGTGGTAGTGTCTCTGTTGCTGCAGACCGTCTAGGTAGGTAATACCGCAGCGCCTATTGCAGCCGACAGACAGTACTGTGCGGACATTACCGTGATCCGGTTTGAAGGACCTATAGCTATTACTGGTGGTAGTGTCTCTGTTGCTGCAGACCGTCTAGGTAGGTAATACCGCAGCGCCTGTTGCAGCCGACAGACAGTACTGTGCGGACGTTACTGTGATCCGGTTTGAAGGACCAATAGCTATTACTGGTGGTAGTGTCTCTGTTGCTGCAGACCGTCTAGGTAGGTAATACCGCAGCGCCTGTTGCAGCTGACAGACAGTACTGTGCGGACATTACCGTGATCCGGTTTGAAGGACGTTATAGCTATTACTGGTGGTAGTGTCTCTGTAGCTGCAGACCGTCTAGGTAAGTAATACCGCAGCGCCTGTTGCAGCCGACAGACAGTACTGTGCGGACGTTACTGTGATCCGGTTTGAAGGACCTATAGCCATTACTGGTGGTAGTGTCTCTGTAGCTGCAGACCGTCTAGGTAGGTACCGCCGCAGCGCCTGCTGCAGCCGACAGACAGTACTGTGCGGACGTTACTGTGATCCGGTTTGAAGGACCAATAGCTATTACTGGTGGTAGTGTCTCTGTAGCTGCAGACCGTCTAGGTAAGTAATACCGCAGCGCCTATTGCAGCCGACAGACAGTACTGTGCGGACGTTACTGTGATCCGGTTTGAAGGACCTATAGCTATTACTGGTGGTAGTGTCTCTGTTGCTGCAGACCGTCTAGGTAGGTAATACCGCAGCGCCTGTTGCAGCCGACAGACAGTACTGTGCGGACATTACCGTGATCCGGTTTGAAGGACCTATAGCTATTACTGGTGGTAGTGTCTGTTGCTGCAGATCGTCTAGGTAGGTAGCGCCGCAGCGCCTGTTGCAGCCGACAGACAGTACTGTGCGGACGTTACTGTGATCCGGTTTGAAGGACCTATAGTTATTACTGGTGGTAGTGTCTCTGTTGCTGCAGACCGTTCAGGTAGGTACCGCCGCAGCGCCTGTTGCAGCCGACAGACAGTACCGTGCGGACGTTACCGTGATCCGGCTCTGAAGGACCTATAGCCATTACTGGTGGTAGTGTCTCTGTTGCCGCAGACCGTCTGGGTAGGTAATACCGCAGCGCCTGTTGCAGCCGACAGACAGTACCGTGCGGACGTTACCGTGATCCGGTTTGAAGGACCCATAGCTATTACTGGTGGTAGTGTCTCTGCTGCTGCAGACCGTCTAGGTAGGTAACACCGCAGCGCCTGTTGCAGCCGACAGACAGTACCGTGCGGACGTTACCGTGATCCGGTTTGAAGGACCTATAGCCATTACTGGTGGTAGTGTCTCTCTGTTGCTGCAGACCGTCTAGGTAGGTACTGCCGCAGCGCCTGTTGCAGCCGACAGACAGTACCGTGCGGACGTTACTGTGATCCGGTTTGAAGGACGTTATAGCTATTACTGGTGGTGGTGTCTCTGTTGCTGCAGACCGCCCAGGTAGGTACCGCCGCAGCGCCTGTTGCAGCCGACAGACAGTACCGTGCGGACGTTACTGTGATCCGGTTTGTAGGACCTATAGCTATTACTGGTGGTAGTGTCTCTGTTGCTGCAGACCGTCTAGGTAGGTACCGCCGCAGCGCCCGTTGCAGCCGACAGACAAAGTACTGTGCGGACGTTACCGTGATCCGGTTTGTAGGACCTATAGCTATTACTGGTGGTAGTGTCTCTGTTGCTGCAGACCGCCCAGGTAGGTACCGCCGCAGCGCCTGTTGCAGCCGACAGACAGTACCGTGCGGACGTTACTGTGATCCGGTTTGAAGGACCTATAGCTATTACTGGTGGTAGTGTCTCTGTTGCTGCAGATCGTCTAGGTAGGCACCGCCGCAGCGCCTGTTGCAGCCGACAGACAGTACCGTGCGGACGTTACCGTGATCCGGCTTGAAGGACCTATAGCTATTACTGGTGGTAGTGTTCTGCTGCTGCAGATCGTCTAGGTAGGTACCGCCGCAGCGCCTGTTGCAGCCGACAGACAGTACCGTGCGGACGTTACTGTGATCCGGTTTGAAGGACCTATAGCTATTACTGGTGGTAGTGTCTCTGTTGCTGCAGATCGTCTAGGTAGGTACCGCCGCAGCGCCTGTTGCAGCCGACAGACAGTACTGTGCGGACGTTACTGTGATCCGGTTTGAAGGACCTATAGCTACTGGTGGTAGTGTCTCTGCTGCTGCAGATCGTCTAGGTAGGTACCGCCGCAGCGCCTGTTGCAGCCGACGAACAGTACTGTGCGGACGTTACCGTGATCCGGCTCTGAAGGACCTATAGCTATTACTGGTGGTAGTGTCTCTGTTGCTGCAGACCGTCTAGGTAGGTACCGCCGCAGCGCCTGTTGCAGCCGACAGACAGTACTGTGCGGACGTTACCGTGATCCGGTTTGAAGGACCTATAGCTATTACTGGTGGTAGTGTCTCTGTTGCTGCAGACCGTCTAGGTAGGTACCGCCGCAGCGCCTGTTGCAGCCGACAGACAGTACTGTGCGGACGTTACTGTGATCCGGTTTGAAGGACCTATAGCTATTACTGGTAGTGTCTCTGCTGCTGCAGACCGTCTAGGTAGGTACCGCCGCAGCGCCTGTTGCAGCCGACAGACAGTACTGTGCGGACGTTACCGTGATCCGGTTTGGAAGGACCTATAGCTACTGGTGGTAGTGTTCTGTTGCTGCAGACCGTCTAGGTAGGTAATACCGCAGCGCCTGTTGCAACCGACAGACAGTACTGTGCGAACGTTACTGTGATCCGGTTTGAAGGACCCATAGCTATTACTGGTGGTGGTGTCTCTGTTGCTGCAGACCGTCTAGGTAGGTACCGCCGCAGCGCGTGTTGCAGCCGACGAACAGTACTGTGCAGACATTACCGTGATCCGGTTTGAAGGACCTATAGCTATTACTGGTGGTAGTGTCTCTGTTGCTGCAGACCGTCTAGGTAGGTAATACCGCAGCGCCTATTGCAGCTGACAGACAGTACTGTGCAGACATTACCGTGATCCGGTTTGAAGGACCTATAGCTATTACTGGTGGTAGTGTCTCTGTTGCGCAGACCGTCTAGGTAGGTACTGCCGCAGCGCCTGCTGCAGCCGACAGACAGTACTGTGCGGACGTTACCAGATCCGGTTTGAAGGACCTATAGCTATTACTGGTGGTAGTGTCTCTGTTGCTGCAGACCGTCTAGGTAGGTAATACCGCAGCGCCTGTTGCAGCTGACAGACAGTACTGTGCGGACGTTACTGTGATCCGGTTTGAAGGACGCTGTGGCTATTACTGGTGGTAGTGTTCTGTTGCTGCAGACCGTCTAGGTAGGTACTGCCGCAGCGCCTGCTGCAGCCGACAGACAGTACTGTGCGGACGTTACTGTGATCGGTTTGAAGGACCAATAGCTATTACTGGTGGTGGTGTCTCTGTTGCTGCAGACCGTCTGGTAGGTACCGCCGCAGCGCGTGTTGCAGCCGACAGACGGTACTGTGCGGACGTTACCGTGATCCGGTTTGAAGGACCTATAGCTATTACCGGTGGTAGTGTCTCTGTTGCTGCAGATCGTCTAGGTAGGTACCGCCGCAGCGCCTGTTGCAGCCGACAGGCAGTACTGTGCGGACGTTACTGTGATCCGGTTTGAAGGACCTATAGCTATTACTGGTGGTAGTGTCTCTGTTGCTGCAGACCGTCTAGGTAGGTAATACCGCAGCGCCTGTTGCAGCCGACGAACAGTACTGTGCGGACGTTACCAGATCCGGTTTGAAGGACCAATAGCTATTACTGGTGGTGGTAGTGTCTCTGTTGCTGCAGACCGTCTGGGTAGGTAATACCGCAGCGCCTGTTGCAACCGACAGACAGTACTGTGTGGACATTGCCGTGATCGGTTTGAAGGACCAATAGCTATTACTGGTGGTAGTGTCTCTGTTGCCGCAGACCGTCTAGGTAGGTACCGCCGCAGCGCCCGTTGCAGCCGACAGACAGTACTGTGCGGACGTTACCAGATCCGGTTTGAAGGACCCATAGCTATTACCGGTGGTAGTGTCTCTGCTGCTGCAGACCGTCTGGTAGGTACCGCCGCAGCGCCTGTTGCAGCCGACAGACAGTACCGTGCGGACGTTACTGTGATCGGTTTGAAGGACCAATAGCTATTACTGGTGGTGGTGTCTCTGTTGCTGCAGACCGTCTGGGTAGGTAATACCGCAGCGCCTGTTGCAGCCGACGAACGGTACTGTGCGGACGTTACTGTGATCCGGGTTGAAGGACCAATAGCTATTACTGGTGGTAGTGTCTCTGTTGCTGCAGACCGTCTAGATAGGTACCGCCGCAGCGCGTGTTGCAGCCGACAGACAGTACTGTGCGGACATTGCCGTGATCCGGGTTGAAGGACCAATAGCTATTACTGGTGGTAGTGTCTCTGTTGCTGCAGACCGTCTAGGTAGGTACCGCCGCAGCGCGTGTTGCAGCCGACAGACAGTACTGTGCGGACGTTACTGTGATCGGTTTGAAGGACCAATAGCTATTACTGGTGGTAGTGTCTCTGTTGCTGCAGACCGTCTGGTAGGTAATACCGCAGCGCCTGTTGCAGCCGACGAACGGTACTGTGCGGACGTTACTGTGATCCGGTTTGAAGGACCAATAGCTATTACTGGTGGTAGTGTCTCTGTTGCCGCAGACCGTCTAGGTAGGTACCGCCGCAGCGCCTGCTGCAGCCGACAGACAGTACTGTGTGGACATTGCCGTGATCCGGTTTGAAGGACCTATAGCTATTACTGGTGGTAGTGTCTCTGTTGCTGCAGACCGTCTAGGTAGGTAATACCGCAGCGCCTGTTGCAGCTGACAGACAGTACTGTGCGGACGTTACTGTGATCCGGTTTGAAGGACCTATAGCTATTACTGGTGGTAGTGTTCTGCTGCTGCAGACCGTCTGGTAGGTACCGCCGCAGCGCCTGCTGCAGCCGACAGACAGTACTGTGCGAACGTTACTGTGATCCGGTTTGAAGGACCCATAGCTATTACTGGTGGTAGTGTTCTGCTGCTGCAGACCGTCTGGTAGGTACCGCCGCAGCGCGTGTTGCAGCCGACAGACAGTACCGTGCGGACGTTACTGTGATCCGGTTTGAAGGACCTATAGCTATTACTGGTGGTAGTGTTCTGCTGCTGCAGACCGTCTAGGTAGGTAATACCGCAGCGCCTGTTGCAGCCGACAGACAGTACTGTGTGGACATTGCCGTGATCCGGTTTGAAGGACCAATAGCTATTACTGGTGGTAGTGTTCTGTTGCTGCAGACCGTCTAGGTAGGTAATACCGCAGCGCCTGTTGCAGCCGACAGACGGTACTGTGCGGACGTTACCGTGATCCGGTTTGAAGGACCTATAGCTATTACTGGTGGTAGTGTTCTGTTGCTGCAGACCGTCTGGTAGGTACCGCCGCAGCGCCTGTTGCAGCCGACAGACGGTACTGTGCGGACGTTACTGTGATCGGTTTGAAGGACCAATAGCTATTACTGGTGGTAGTGTCTCTGTTGCCGCAGACCGTCTAGGTAGGTACCGCCGCAGCGCCTGCTGCAGCCGACAGACAGTACCGTGCGGACGTTACTGTGATCCGGTTTAAAGGACCCATAGCTATTACTGGTGGTAGAGTCTCTGTTGCTGCAGACCGTCTGGTAGGTACCGCCGCAGCGCCTGTTGCAGCCGACAGACAGTACCGTGCGGACGTTACTGTGATCGGTTTGAAGGACCAATAGCTATTACTGGTGGTAGTGTTCTGCTGCTGCAGACCGTCTAGGTAGGTAATACCGCAGCGCCTGCTGCAGCCGACAGACAGTACTGTGCGGACGTTACTGTGATCGGTTTGAAGGACCAATAGCTATTACTGGTGGTAGTGTCTCTGTTGCTGCAGACCGTCTAGGTAGGTAATACCGCAGCGCCTGTTGCAGCCGACAGACAGTACTGTGCGGACGTTACCAGATCCGGTTTGAAGGACCCATAGCTATTACTGGTGGTAGTGTTCTGCTGCTGCAGACCGTCTAGGTAGGTAATACCGCAGCGCCTGTTGCAGCCGACAGACAGTACTGTGCGGACGTTACTGTGATTCGGTTTGAAGGACCTATAGCTATTACTGGTGGTAGTGTTCTGCTGCTGCAGACCGTCTAGGTAGGTACCGCCGCAGCGCCTGTTGCAGCCGACAGACAGTACTGTGCGGACATTGCCGTGATCCGGGTTGAAGGACCAATAGCTATTACTGGTGGTAGTGTCTCTGTTGCTGCAGACCGTCTAGGTAGGTACCGCCGCAGCGCCTGTTGCAGCCGACAGACAGTACTGTGCGGACGTTACCAGATCCGGTTTGAAGGACCTATAGCTATTACTGGTGGTAGTGTTCTGTTGCTGCAGACCGTCTAGGTAGGTACCGCCGCAGCGCCTGCTGCAGCCGACAGACGGTACTGTGCGGACGTTACCAGATCCGGTTTGAAGGACCTATAGCTATTACTGGTGGTAGTGTTCTGTTGCTGCAGACCGTCTAGGTAGGTAATACCGCAGCGCCTGTTGCAGCCGACAGACGGTACTGTGCGGACGTTACCAGATCCGGTTTGAAGGACCCATAGCTATTACTGGTGGTAGTGTCTCTGTTGCCGCAGACCGTCTAGGTAGGTACCGCCGCAGCGCGTGTTGCAGCCGACAGACGGTACTGTGCGGACGTTACCAGATCCGGTTTGAAGGACCTATAGCTATTACTGGTGGTAGTGTTCTGCTGCTGCAGACCGTCTAGGTAGGTACCGCCGCAGCGCCTGTTGCAGCCGACAGACAGTACCGTGCGGACGTTCACCTGATGGTAAGTGATACACCTGTTCATAACGTGGCGCTAGTTGGGATGGGATACATTGCGTTCATCGCCTTGAGACAAGATGGTAAGTTTCATTATCCCAATAATTACACTAGTCCCAACGCCCTTCAAACCGGAACAAAAATGTTTCCACCCTACTGTTTGTCGGCTGCGATAGTCGCTGCGGTGGTACCTACCTAAATAGTCCATTTTTGTTCTTCAACGAAGCAATGAGACAAGCGGGCGGTTCACCTGATGGTAAGTTATACGCCTGCTCATAACAACTTAACGCTACATGGGATGGTAAACATTACACCGCATTGTGCCGGTCACTTGAGGTATAAGATGTTAAGTCTCGTTACCCCAATTACACTAGTTATAACTCCCTTCAAACCGGAACACAGTACTGTCTCTCAGCTGCAACAGGCGCTGCGGTGGTGCCTACCTAGACGGTCTGTAGCAACAGAGACACTACCCGCAGTTCTCTCATAAATCAATATATAACAAAGTTTCCTGTTTTGAACTAGTATGTACCTATACCAGTTTTTTTTAATTATTATATATAGTACGGGATGTAAGGGGTTCCGCCCATCGTCTTACGGAACCCAAGTCAACCTGACCTGCACTAGATGCATCCAGCTGAATAACGCGTCATACGAGGTTACCGTACCATCTCCTTCGAGGCGGCGTGCGTCCTCGCCGGGACGTCGCCGTGGGAACTCGAAGCGGAGTCGCTGGCGCGCCTCTACTGGCGGCAGAAGAGGGCCCTCGAGTGGGAGGGTTTGCTTCCGTCGCCAGACGAGGTTGAGAGGTGGCGCCGAAAGGCGCGTCGATAGGTGCTTCGGAGATGGGAGCAGCGACTCCTTGAACCGTCATACAGTCGCCTCACCGTTGAGGCCGTCCGGCCGGTCATCGGTGACTGGCGGGGCCGGGACTTCGGAGTCCTCAGTTTCTGCCTGGTGCAGGTACTCACGGGGCACGGTTGCTTCGGGAGCTATCTGCACCGGCGGAACTGTACAGGTAGGACGGACGAGGCGTGGGACGAGTGTGGCCACCCGGTGGTCACATCGTCCCACACCTTAGCCGATTGCCCGCGATGTGGGAGGGGGGGATAGGGCTGCGCTCGTAGCGGCGATAGGGAGTGACCTCTCGCTACCGTCCGTGGTCCGGACCATGGTCAGTAGCAGGACGCGGTCGGAGCGCGACGATAGCTCACCGTCGCAAGGCTGGGCCGAGCGCATGACCGCCGAATGGCTCCTTGGCACAGGAACCTGGCGCCGCGACCGACAAGGGCCGTCGTGCCGGCGCCCCCGGTGGAGAGAGTTCCCGGGGGGCATATGGTGATGCGTCTCATGTTCCGATGCGTCGCCACGTAGGGATCTTGTCGGGACGGGTGCTGCTTCACATCACATCCCTCCCCGGGGTGGACCCGTTCATTCGGGCGCCTATCGGGGGTCGCGGAGGAACTGAAATACGTTATCCCGCGACCCCTCGAGCATGTGGAAGAGAGTGGAATACCGTGTGAAGCTTTTTAGTCGGTTGGAGTACGACACTACCCCGGTACCGGGATGTGCGTTCCGTTAGCATTTTGTTACACAGGTTAATAAAAAAAAAAATCCAGCTGAATAACAAACAAGGCTCTGTCCACCCACCAACCCGCACTGGAACAGCTCGGTGGGCTACGGTCTCATTCCCTTCGATGAACTTTGTGGAGATCTTTGAAGAAGGCTTATGTCCAGCAGTGGTCGTCTATCGGCTGATGATGATGATGATATACAGTTCGCGATAGGACCATATGGCAATCGGGGTATTATTTGAGGGTTGAGGGGCGACAACTCTCACAGCCGCATCTCATCCGCGCCGCGTTATCCATATATTATGTTTCAGATTGAATTTGGACGCGTGGAAGTTGAAGTTCGACTTGACTTGCCCCAAGCTGGTGCTGACGGGTCACATGGTGGTCTCCGGCGAACTTCTCGACGTACCCGTGAAGGGGGATGAGGATTATAAATTATTTTTAGGTTAGTTCAGAAAGAGGTAAAAGAATATATATCAAGAAACACTGATGCAATAACGATGTCGAGACTGAATCCGTTCACCAGGAACAACTCTTGGCTATCAGCGGAACTGCTAAAGTAGTGATAAGAAGTAAAGAGAGCTTCGGGAAGTGAACAACGAATCATTGCCACCTCATAGCTGAACAGCCGCGAGGATATATCAAACTGAGTGTAGTCCAAAACAAGGAGACACCCCAGGTCTGAGTTAAAGTTCATCCAGGGCTGTCAGGTAACGAAATAGCTGATCATCATGGCAGAGGTAGCACAAAAATTAAGGCGGAAGCCAAAATACGATCTGTCATCGCTTCATTCCTCAAACCTCATATCCTCATAGAGGATAGGACGACCAGAGACACCAAGCGGTTTCATCTGGACGCCATTGAGGTTGGACTCCTGAGGGTAATAAAAGTAGGGAAGTTGCTCGCTCATGTTCTCACTGGTTATGGTCTTTTACCCCATTAATTCTTTCGCTTCGAGTGCAAGATCAGTGCAGCATGACCCTGTGATCCTTCACAAGAAGAAACGACCACAGACCTGATTGTGGAGATACCAATGTTCTGAAGGAAACGTATAGATTTAGAACTAGATTTACACACAAAAATAGGTTTAAGTAAATTGAGTTCCCTTAATGACCTAATCCAAGCCAAGATCATCAGCTCGTGGTGCAGCCTGGTGATGAACAAACGAGGCTCTCCACGCTGACCCACGTTGGGCCAGAGCGGTGGGGAATAGCCCAAATCCTCTATATCAATCCGCATCCAATCGATATGGGAATCTACAGGTGAGGACTATGTTCTGCTGTGGATGTCCATCCGCTGATGATGATGATGATAGATCAGTATGATAGCATTTTAGAAATATGATGCACAACGAACTGCAAACAGGAACTGGTAATTAGGAAGAAGAGTCCTTGAGTAATTTCTTAATATAGTTTGAGCGTACCAATTTAAGGAAGGGGTAGGATTTGTGCAAAAGGGTCGTAAGGGGAGAACGGTGAAGATGAAAGACCATAAGAAGTAATAAACTATTATAGCGTAGATTTAGTTAAAATAATATTCTTGAAGTACCTACAATTAAAATTAATAATTGTTTTTATATATAAAAACCCACCCCAACCGTAATTGGGTCAAAGTGGTGGGAAATTGTCCAAACTCGCCCCTCCTCCCTATATGAACTACAAACGACGGCTCTTAGTGCCCGGCGATACCGTAGGCCATGCCGATCGATGTGGAGATCTTTGGGGGAGGCCAATGTCCAGCAGTGGACGTCCATCGGCTGCTGAAGATGATGATGAATATAAAAACCCTGATTAGTATCAGTAAGATATGAGAGAGAAAAAAAAATTTGTATTCGTTTTCAGGAAAGTATTTGATAAAAGTGGACGCCGACATCGGGAAGGTGGAAGGCGCCGACGGACATCAGCACTTGAAGTTTAAGACCTTCAAACATCAAGGGGTCCCGCTCGGACCCTCAGAGTTCCACTACGACAACTTCAAGCCCACGAAGGAGTTGTCACGTGAGCGCTATAAGCTTAATTAAAAAAAAAACACGTTCAGTGAACGGACATACTACGGAAATAAAATTCGCGGACTTTTTTGAAAAAAAATTCTATTCCGGGACTTCCCAAGACTTTTCGGGACTTCCCGCGATTTCTTTTCTGACACCTGTCAAAATTGTTTTTTATTAGTTCGTGGGCATGTTGTATCCGCCAACACGCACTTGACGGTTGTGTTAAACGACCATGACGTTCCGTCTCTCCTTGTTAGAGGACTCGACTCCCAACAGTGGGAAAGTTAAGTCAGCTTTACGTTATAACGTATTAATTGAAGGATTTTCTTTTTGATCGTCCCCCCTGCGTGTGTTGGGTCAGGGCCTTTATTAATCTATTCTTACATTACTATCAGTTATCCTCATTTCCTCATTCTCATCTTTTATACTCAATTCTTCTTTCAAACTTCTCCTCTCTATCTCTCTCCATCCCATTTCCTACTTTCATTCCTCTCTAATTTCGTGAAGACTGTCTCTTTCATCTCTGGAGCGGTGAGAAGGAGCCTAAAAAGGAGCATCCCTGTAGCATTTTCTTCTTCTTTTTTCTTCATTCTCTTCCTCCGTCGCTTTTCCTATGTTAGTTTTATTTTTATTTTTACATGTGTTATATTTTTACTTTCTTACATCTTTAATTTTTGGGTTTTATTTTTGTTTACGTCTTCTTCTTTTCAATTACCTTGCCCATTATTTTCTTACCGTACTCCAAAAATATTCTGCGACTTTCGTCCTCACTCATAAGAGAGGCGATGACTACACTATCTATCCTTTTCCCCATTTCTATCTCACAGTGTGATCTCTCTCTCCCCAATAAGGGACAGGAAGTCAGGATGTACACCACGGTCTGGTCCACCGTCGGGTCACAAAGGCACTCGGGACTCTTCTTGAGCTTGAACCTGTGAAGGTACTCGGAGAATTCATCGTGCCCAGTGAACATTTGGGCCAAGACCGTGTCGAGCTCGAGCCGACGAAGCACGCGATATGCCGGCTGGGGATGAATACCCTCGTTGTTGAAGCCGTTGTCCCTTCCACATACCTTCTTTTTTTTTTTTTTTTTTCTGTGGGAAATTCCTGCATGGATACTATCTCGTTGCGGGGGCAACGAAAAAGTTATGCCAGACTCTTACTGGCTAAAACCCCACGGTTTCCTCGCTGCGCCTTTGGCCGAAACTGTGGGAACGCTTTCGCATACTACCGCAGTTCCGGTAACGTCGGGCTAGTAATAGCCCCAACATACTATACGGTTTCTTGTAGAAACCCAAGACGCAGGGATTCTACGCGGAAAATACATGCGCCTTCGCATAAGGCTTACACTACTGGGTGACGGATTTCCCGTATCCGTCACTTAAGCCTTTGTTAGGGGGGTTGAAGGAGGGCATGATCCCTTCTCCTCCGATGCCCGGGTCTCTGTCTACGGATGGCGAGATGAGAGGCACTTTCCCTCACCCGCTCCGCAGCCTCCTTCTGCGACATAACTTTTTCAGAAAAGGCAACACAGGCGTTCCATGCCTCTTCATTTTCCACCATTGCCTTCACGAATGCAGGAAGAGAAAGGTCGTTACCAACAATAGCGACGAGTTCTCGCCGCAGCCCTGTCCAACTCGGACATACCTCCAAAGTATGCTGCGCCGAATCTTCGCCGCTACCACAATGGTGGCATATAGCCGTTGGCTCTCTTATACGGTGGAGGTACTTTCCGAAACATCCATGCCCCGTTAGCACCTGCACCAGTCTGAACGTCAGTGCGCCATGTCGCCTGTTAATCCAATTTGTCAAAACTGGACGCACGGCGATAACAATTTTACTTCCTGCTCTGGGATTGGCCAGTCTGTCATTCCATCGTTCGAGCAGTAGTTTTCCAATGTGAAACCTCCGTAAACCCCATTCCCTCGGTGGGAGTTGCTCACCTTGGGTTTGTAGTTCCATGCGCCATTCATACATAGCTGCAAGGAACCTTGCCTCTAAATCCCATGGGAGAGATCCAGCTAGTACGCACGCTGCCTCATGCGAGATAGTGCGGTACCCTCGTATAACCCCGACGGCCATGGCTCTTTGCGGTCTTCTGAGGTCCGCTATAGTGTATTCCGTCAAGACTTGCGCCCATATAGGTGCTCCGTATAATGCCATAGAGCGCACTACCCCTAAATAGAGGCAACGGCTACTTGACTCGGGTCCTCCGAGATTAGGTAATAGGCGCTTTAAGGCCGCAACCACTCCCATTAATCGGGGAGTTAAGCGCGAGAAATGCTCACGGAAGTTCCAACGGCTATCAAGAGTGAGCCCAAGGTACTTCATATTAGACTCAACCCTGATGTTGGTATCGCCGACAACAATATGGGATCCTCGCGGCGGCGCTTTCTTAGGTCTGTGAAAGCAAATGGCCTCGGACTTGTCCAATGCCACCTTAAGTCCCAACGAACTGATTCTCTCCACAACCTGTGCCACCGACACAGTAATCAGACGGGAAGCTTCCATATAAGTATCACCCTGGGCTATGACTAGTGTGTCATCTGCATAGCATATGATGTTCACGCCCGCAGCGACTTTGCAGCGCAGGACCCAATCATAGCCAATATTCCATAGGACTGGACCTAATACCACATACCTCCTGTTCCTTTCGTCAAGCGTCCTCAGGCTTAGCTGACGCTTGACGAAGAAAACGGGGCAATCCTCGTACACCAGTCTTCGTTTATCAATTGAAGAGTTACAGGGTGTTCTCAACGCGACGCAATCTTTTTTCCTTGTTTTATGATGTCACTCGATCCCTGGTGGTAGGTCTGGTGCGGAAGACTATTTAGTCACCACCGGAGTTCCCGCTTCTGTTGGCAAAAAGTAGTGCGGAATATTACTACGTTTCAGTTTTATTCCCACTTTCTCTCTCTCTCTCTCTTCATTCCCTTGATTTTACTTTAACAAAACTACGACACGAGCGGGATGTTCACCTGATGGTAAGTGATACGCGCATAGTAGTCGCTAGATATGATAGTACACCAGCACCACATTGTGCATACTTTGATATACAGGATCCATTCGTTACCGCAGTACTTGCTGCCTGGACGGTCAGCAGAGACTGCGATTACTGCGAGTGCACCATCGCCACATTGAGTTGTGCGTATGTCTCACCACCATTCCAATTTCCAGCTGAAGCAGCTGCCGCCTTCGAGGAGAATAAATACCGGAAGGTCATCGAGCTGGCGAGCGAGACTTACATAAACACACTGTACACCGAGGTGATGTTCAAGAGCGTGAACAAGTTCCTCGAGAGCGTCCCGTTCGACGAGCTGTTCATCGATTGAGTTCATATATAGCAGTGTATAAACTTTACCCAATATGTCTACGTACAAACGCACGCCCACCGCTGGACATAGGCCTCTCCCAAACATGACTACATCAGTCAAGGATTAATATGGAGGGAGGAGGGGTTCAAAGTATACAACAAAGAAATAATACATTATACACTTTTATTGTTCATATTATTTGTAAATTGCAAATACAAGAATTTTTTTTTTTAATTATCCGGTCTAATGGCTACGATTTTGTACATACAGCCTATCCTTCATTGTTACTGGTGGTAGATCTCTGTTGCTGGAGACCATCTAGGTAGGTACTACAGCAGCGCCTATTGCAGCCACTAAACAGCACTGTGCAAACATTACTGTGTTCCGGTTTGAAGGGCGCTGTATTAAAATTACTGTGGTATCAAGACATCTTATTTCTGAAGCGATGAGTGCTATGCGGTACAATGCATGCGTCTCGTTGTTATGAGTGAGCGCGTCACTCACTATCAGGTGAACGTTTCGCTCATAGCGTCGCTTCGTAAAAGGAAAGGCCTTTTATTGTTATGTCAATAAATTGACATTGTTATAAAACGAGAGTGTAATAGGTTAGCGCAAAAAAAAAAAATCGGCTTTGATGTTATCGCAACGTATATATCACCATAATCACAGTTTATCTACAGTAACCTTCAAACCGGAACACACTAATGTTTGCACTGGTACAGTTTAGCGGCAGAATTAGGCGCTGTGGTGGTACCTACGTATCCGACAACAGAGACCTTCCACCAGTATTGTCCTAACTAGTGCTACATTATGGGCAAGCGTATCACTTACTATCAGGTGAACGTCCTTCTCGTCGCTTCGTTGAATAAAAAAAAAAGTTTTTTATTAGTCTCCTAATCAATCATTAGCTGATAAAGGTCTACCGCTGGACTTCCGCCTCCCCCAAAGATCACAACATCAGGCCGCTTCCAGCGACTATAAAGGGTGTCTGGCGGCAGATTTATATTTTAAAAAACGAATATCGCCAAATCAAATCCGCAATTGTACTCTATCTTTTAATAGTTTTAGTAAAATTATATGTCAAACATATTATTTTTTATTTAAATTTGAAAACATAAATCTGCCACCAGACACCCTGTACTAGTACCGGCGGGCACAAGGGGCGGTCGTTTGTAAGGGTTCATATGGTGGGAATTAGGCCATTTCCTACCACGCTGCTGTTGCTGTTGGTGGAAGACAGAGCCTCGTTTATTGACTCGTACGGTGCACCACGAGCAGGTGAAGCTGGCTTGGGTTCCGTGAGTTGTTGTGCGGAACCCTCTACACCTCATTACTGCTCTTTACTTAATCTCATTAATTTTAATTGAGTATAGAACATGTGTCGGATTGAAACGTGTTTGTTTTTGTTTCGGCTTACGTAAGCGAGTGTTCGTGTAACCAAGAGACGCGCCAGGGTCTAGCCTCGCTTTATATCCACTTCCGAAACCAATAACATTAATGCAAAAAATCTTGATACTGTTTGTTAATAAACGAAACACTGCTGCTGTTTAGTGATAAGATTTATTTCATTTAAATAATAGAGGTTTTTTAAATGTACCCACTCACTGGTACGCCAATTTAGGGAAATGAAATGCCCACAAAAGCTGTTTTTTTATGTTATTAATCTACGAAACGAGCGGCACGTTCACTTGATGTAAGCGATGCGCCCGGCAATAACTTAGCGCTAGTTAGGATGTTATACACTGCACCACATTGTGCTCGTCGCCTAAAACATAAGGTGTTGAATCTCGTTACCCCAGTAATTACATTAGCTTCAACGCCATTCAAACCAGATCAGAGTAATATTTGCACGATACTGTTTGTCGGCTGCGGTGGTAGCCACCTAGACGGAGTCTGACAACAGAGACCTATCCCCAGTAAGAAAATCTGGGAACGTGTCCGTTTTCTCAAGATGTTTTACTTAACCGGAAGCTGAAGATCTTACTGACATGGTGCGTTATAACGGTCTCAGAGCAGTGCCCACATCTATCATAAAGCCACAGCTGATAAGCTTCCTCCACCAAGTTCCTAATGTTATGAATTCCAATTTCAAATTTACACTCCGCCATATTCCTAACAGAAATTCTAATTTCAAGTTCTTCCTCCCCAAGTACTTAATGTTATAAATATGAATGTCATATTTCTCCTTCTCCATTTTCATAATGTTAGAAGTTCGAATTTCAAATTTCTCCTCCGTCATGTTCTTTATTTTAAAAATGTAATTCTTATAATTCTTTCCTACCATTTTCATAAAAGTTCGAATTTCAATTTTCTCCTTCACCATGTTAAGCAGGAATCAGTTCGGAGGCATCTATTACCCTTGAACCAAATTTCACGATCTTTTAAATCCCGGAAGGTGATCACGGACGCGATTTTAGTTGACTAAGCTTCTTCCCATTCTCTTCTCTTTCATACACTTCATGACTGAAGGTCGTGATTGTCCTGAAAGGCTCTTGATGACGCGTCAGCCATCTGCTTCCACACCGCTGTTCTCAACACATCCCAAAGCATGCCTGCAAGCGGAATGTTGATATCTAATACTTTTTTTTTGATATCGGTGGTGGAAATGCTGTTACCGCATACCCAGCGTCCTTTTCAAGGGGGGGGACGCCGGGTTATGTGGGGCTCGGGGCCACTGAGATGTTGTGCGTGACCCCCATACCCACTAAAACCATCACCGCTTGTCCCGCAATACGCGTACTGGAGACGCCCGGGTTTCAGCCAAACAACTCTCCGGGCGCCTCCTGGCGTATAAAACTCCTCCTGGTGGGTGCCCGCGGGGAGCAAAGGCACCCACCTGCCGTCCCGTACCGGCCCCTCGCGGGACCGGCACGTTGGGGCCCCCGACCCCACAGACGACCGCGCGCGCCCACGACGGAGCGCATGCCCGGCCGCCGCCTTCCCGTGAAGGAATTGGGCGGCGGCCTCCTCCCTCCAGACTCCCCCCCCTCGTCGAAGTGGGAGGGGGGGACAAAAACCAAGACTCCCCCGGGGGACGCACCCCCAGGGGAAACACGACAAAAGGCCCAAAGGGCCACGCCTAACGGCCCGAACGCCCCTCACACCGTGCCCGGCTAGGGGCCCGTCGCTCACGGCGGGAGGAAGCGGACGGCGTGGTTCTGCCGCCGCGCTCTCCCGCCGGCCCGCCGCCGCCTGCAAGGTGCGGCAGCGGCGTCGGCCTCCCTCGTGAAATATCTAATACTGCCTTTATCTAGTCTCACCAGCGCGTAGGTGCTCTACACCGTGACCTTTTCACCTCGAACTTACCTACAACCACTTTATCTAGATTTTATTAATGTCTCCAGACGATATCGCCAAAGTGAGTTAGGACTCCCCAACTTCAAAGTCCAAATTTATAGTGCGCTGACAATTCACATCATTAAGCGTACATCCTTTATGTTTTATTGATATATTAAAACCGATTTATTTAACTACTATACTAATATAAATACAAAAGTACCTTTAAGTGTAAAATGTAATTTTTTTATACAATAAATTTCTAAGGAGGTTGAGTGAACAAGAGAAAAAAGTTGACGCCGAATCGAGAATGTTCTTTGACTGGAGAAATTGAATGAGACAAAACAGTTCATGCTAACGATTTTATTATATCATTCAATTTTGTGTATATCTGTAGCTGTACAGATATACGAAAATGGCGGATGGATTTTAAACGGTTCCTTTTTCAAATTAATTAAAGAACTAGCTGTCCCCCGGTGAAATTTGTCTGAAATATTCCTTTGGGAGACGCGGCAACCGCAAATGGCTTTTTATAGCCGTTAACATAGCAACCGCGTGAATAATACCAAATGAAAATGTTCATAGAAGCTAATTAGAAATGAAATGATGAAGGATATATATATTGTAACCATCTACAGAACATTCCGCGTCAAATGCTTATGTTTCCGCGCCGATACGTTCACCGATTTTCACGTAATTGGCGAAGAAAGAAAACCCATTTTCGTTACATATGCACAATGTCGAACGAATCAACATTTCAAGAAGCAAACAAACGTAGTGCTGTGTAGTTTAGCAGTTCGCTTTGTGTTAAGGATAACGCTGATGGTGAAGCTTACACATAGTACTCCGGCTCCTCATACGCCAGCTGGAATACAGCGATGCTGTTATGGCAACACTTACAATTTCTTTTTATTAAACGACGCAACGAGATTAGCCGGACGATCTGATGGTAAGTGATACGTCCGCCCATAAAAATCATGCGACAGTTAGGATGTTATACACTGCACTACGTTGAGCTCGTGGCCTTGAGACATAAAATGGTAAATCTCATTACCGCAGTAATTATACTAGCTGCGGCGTGCTTCAAACTGGTACACAGTAATGTTTGCACACAACAGTTTAGCGGCAGAAATAGGCGCTGCGGTGGTACTTACTACCGGTGAAAGAGATCCCGTTCTTCCTCTTCCTTTATGGAACAAAAAAAAGATGGCGTCTAACAGTATAACCAGTTAGATGAGGAGATACAGAACCCGTTCTTAATTCAAACTCGCACTTGACCAACCTTCAAAAAGTGTATATAAAAAAGGATCATGCTCGAGTTAGTACATTTCAAGCGAACAGTCCGTCCGGCGCGCACGATGTCCTCGTCTGTTGTTCTGTTGTTGGCTTTGCTCTGCTTCTCAACAGTATTGTCAGATCCGAGTAAGTGATGTAGTTTTATATTCAACGAAGCGACGAAACCAGCGGGACGTTCACCTGATGGTTATGCGCTAGTTAGGGTGGTATACACGGCATCACATTATGCTCGCCGCCTTGAGATACAGATTGTGTGTCGTTACCGCAGTAATTTCACAGAGCCTTTCAAACCGGATCACAGTAATGTTCACAACTGTATATGGTTTAGCATGGAAGAGAGTGAGACGGAATGCGTTACTATATAGTGCTCCGATCATCCGTCTTTATGCTGAGGCGTACTGATAAGAGCACAGTATAATGCTGTGTATATCATCCTAACACGTCTTGATGGGCGGGCGTGTCACTTACCATCAGATGTACATCCAGCTCGTCTTGTCACTTCGTTAAATAATAAAAAAAAAGTCAAGTTAGAGTCACATATCACTAGCTGCTCGCTTTGCTGGCTGTATAGAATTAGACTGGAAATTTGTCAGAAATATTCCTCGAGAGCAACCGCAACCGCTTCTGACTTTCTATACCAACCGTTACCATAGCAACCGCGTAAATAATATCAAATGAAAATGTTCACAAAAGTTAATTACAAATAAAATGCTGAAGGATTTATGAAATTCAAAGAATATATATCCTATAATCACTAGTTTTTACGTGATTAGCGAACGAACACCTATTTCCGGTATATGTATATCGGATGTAGATAAACATATTACATTAGCAACATGAATAATATTTAAAACTTTTGTTATTAATGTAAATGATGGGAGAAATTTCATCGAAACAACCATAGACAACGAGAAGTATATATATATTTTTTTTGTTAACAGATGGCGTGATAGTGCCGTGCAAGAAGAGCGACGAGGTCTGCATGACCAGGTCGGCGAACGTCGCGCTGCCGATCATAGCCGTCGGGCTGCCGTCGCTGGGCGTGGACGGGTTCGAGCCGGCCCGCGTGCCGGTTATATCCGGCGAGGCCTCCAACTTCATCTTCAACTTCACGCGCAACGAAATAGCCGGATACAAAGACTGCATCGTCAGCGATGTGAAGTAATTTTTTTTCTTTAACGAAACGAGACGAGCGGGACGTTCACCTGATGGTAAGTGATACACCTGTTCATAACGTGGCGCTAGTTGGGATGGGATACATTGCGTTCATCGCCTTGAGACAAGATGGTAAGTTTCATTATCCCAATAATTACACTAGTCCCAACGCCCTTCAAACCGGAACAAAAATGTTTCCACCCTACTGTTTGTCGGCTGCGATAGTCGCTGCGGTGGTACCTACCTAAATAGTCCATTTTTGTTCTTCAACGAAGCAATGAGACAAGCGGGACGTTCACCTGATGGTAAGTGATACACCTGTTCATAACGTGGCGCTAGTTAAGAGGGAATACACTTCACCACATTGCGTTCATCGCCTGCGCCGTCTTATACGTATATTTTTCTTCAGATCGAATTTGGACGCGTGGAAGTTGAAGTTCGACTTGACTTGCCCCAAGCTGGTGCTCACGGGTCACTTGTTGGTCTCCGGCGAACTCCTCGACGTCCCCGTGGAGGGGGATGAGGATTATAAATTATTTCTAGGTTAGTTCGGAAAGAGGTTTAAAATGCGTCCCGTTTTATATGTAAGAAACATTTTTAATCTGTATTCATTCGCAGAAAGGTATCTTATAAAAGTGGACGCCGACATCGGGAAGGTGGAAGGCGCCGACGGACATCAGCACTTGAAGTTCAAGACCTTCAAGCATCAAGGGGTCCCGCTCGGACCCTCAGAGTTCCACTACGACAACTTCAAGCCTAAGAAGGCGTTGTCACGTGAGTTTACGTGAGCTCTATAAGATTAGTTAAAAAAAAACATCATTGAGGAAACCGACATTTGACATCCCGTCTCTGCTTGTGATAGATCTCAACTCTGTCCCAACAGTGGGAAAGTTAAGTCAGCTGTGTGTTATAGCATATTAATTGACGAGTGAGAGGATGTTTTTAAAAAAGCAATTCGTTCCCTGGTGGTATTTTCGTTGCCGAAGGTCGTTTAGTCAGCGCCGAGGCTCCCGCTTCTGCTGGTGAAACGTAGTGTGGAAATACTGCGTTTCAGTTTTATTCACACTCTCTCTCTCCATCCTCCTTTTCTCTATTCATCGCACTCTCTGTTACCTCACTCTCCATCCGCACTACTCTCCACCCCACTGTCTCATCTCACTCTCTTCCCTCATTCTATTTCCAACCCACAACCTCTGCCTCACCTCTCTCTTTCATCCCCTCTTCCTTTTTTTTTAATTCAGACAAGCGGAACGTTCACCTGATGGTGTTACGCTTGCCCAGAGCAACATGGCGCTACTTAGAATGGTATACCACATTGAGCAGAGACCTGCTGCGAGTGCACCATCGCCACGTTGATGAGGGTGTGCGCATGTCTCACCATCATTCCAATTTCCAGCTGAAGCAGCTGCCGCCTTCGAGGAGAATAAATACCGGAAGGTCATCGAGCTGGCGAGCGAGACTTACATAAACACACTGTACACCGAGGTGATGTTCAAGAGCGTGAACAAGTTCCTCGAGAGCGTCCCGTTCGACGAGCTGTTCATCGATTGAGTTCATATATAGCAGTGTATAAACTTTACCCAATATGTCTACGTACAAACGCACGCCCACCGCTGGACATAGGCCTCCACCAAACATGACTACATCAATCAAGGATTAATATGGAGGGAGGAGGGGTTCAAAGTATACAACAAAGAAATAATACATTATACACTTTTATTGTTCATATTATTCGTAAATTGCAAATGCAAGTTTTTTTTTTAATTATCCGGTCTAACGGCTACGACTTTCTCCATACAGCCTACTCTTCATTATTACTGGTGGTAGTGTCGCTGTTGCTGGAGACCGTCTAGTTAGGAGCCATCGCAGTACTTGTTGCAGCCACCAAACTGTATTGAAGCGACTAGCACAATGCGGTACTGTTAGGATGTTATACACAGCACCAGGTGCGAACGTCGCCTTGTGTTATTGAGTGTCGATACCTAATTAAATACACTAGCTACAGTTTCCGTCCAGCCGGATAACACTAATGTTTGTACAGTACTATTTGTCGGCTGCAATAGTCATTGTGGTTGTACTCCTATTTTTGGCAATGGGGTAATCCTGCATTGGATACCTTTGCTGTGGTGGCAGCTGAAGGTTTACACCGGACATCCGGTTAAAACACCACGGTGTACCTCTCAACGCTTCCGCACACAGCCGTAGTTCCAATGGCGAGATGCTTTGATTTTTTTCTTATTAATTGAATTACCAACGCTACAAAATCAAATGTAACAAGGCGAATACATCTTGCATTAGTATAATCTAATACTAGTATTTATTGTGCTATAGTAACGACTATAGGAAAAAGACATTCTAACTAGGAATTGTTTAAGAATAAATCTTTAATTATTCGGCGGAGTTTGTTGAGTGAATCATAGTGGATGTCCAGGGAATCGCTATACTCGTTGAGCAACTTGCTTAGTCTGGAAAGTGGTGAGTTTGATCCGAAAACTGTTCTACGAAAGAGTGGGTAGAACTCAATTATTTTGTACATAGGATATCTAACAGGGACACGTAATTAAAACTTTTCTAACAACAAGGAACAACCTAGTTTAATATTAAAGATTTTGGATAAAACAATAAGTCGTTTAATACACTGCGATCAATTAGAGAGATGATTTCAAAATGTGGGAGTTGGATTTTGTATGAGGGGGTTTCTCGTTTAGGAATATGACAAGACAATAGTGTGGCCTCCAAACAACTGAGCAGTGCTACTATATTCTTGATGTAGACCGGGCTGCAAGCCACAGCGGCTCTTACAGCTCATCTGACACTGGGCTCGTGGACCCGGATCCACGGCCTGTGGTTTTAGAAACTAAAATGCGCTACGCGGGATGTAGCTATCTGGCGGATGATTCTGTATATTGTGTGTGTCTGGTTCTTGTTGTGCTTTATCTGGCGATTGTACTCGGTCGTCGAGGCCGGGCGCGGGCCCGTTCCCCGAACACCTTCGTCTGTATCGGAATCTCTGGGCGGCGAGGACCGCCCACGATCGCGTTTGTACTTAGTGTACGCGGTGTGTGAGTAGCTGCGGCGCCGCGTTCTGAAGCGAGGGCGGCGTGATGCTGATATTCGGAGCGTGTTGGTAGTGTCCGAAGTGTGTGTGGTGACGTCGGTGCTGTCGGTGACTGAGGGTATGTGTGTGGTTTGAACCCCTTGGGATGTCGGAATAAGCGCGTGCCGCGGTCTGCGCTTTTTCGTCCTGGGATTCGGAGGTAGCTCGTAGTTGGCCGCGCTGGCCACCAGAGGGTTGGGATGAGTTGCCGCCTTGGCGAAATAGGTCACGGAGCACTCTCTGAAGTGCTCCTTGATCGTTGGGAGTTTAAGGTCGCTGTGGATGTCCACATTGCGCTGGTACCATTCGGCACCAATCGCGGTGCGGGTGAAACGGTTCTGAAGAGTCTGCAGAGGTTTGAGTCGGTCTTCGGACGAATGGGCGAAGACAACGCTTGCGTAAGACATTATAGGTCTTACGCATACCTTGTAAAGGTGAAGCTTGTGTCTGAGAATGAGCAGTGCTCCAAAATATTACGCACTATGCTGTAGTATAGAATAATTTTAGATTCACAACGGAAACTTTTATAATTACGTATTATGAACCCGAGCGGTTTGAGGCTCGTTTCGTAATGTTTTCCAAGTGAGGCACAAAAGTCATCCTATTGTCAAAGATAATCCTAATTACTTCCAATTTTTGGAGGATATTTTCTTTTATGTTGTATTTGTAAGTGACTAGGTTACTTTTCCTTGCATATCTAACAACGAATCATTTATTATAATTGAGGATCGTGCCATTGCTATCAGACAGACCATTCAACCTGGGAGTTAAGATCCTTTAGCAGTTTGAGGGAATCATCATTTGTCTTAATAATCTTGGTCATTATAACGTCGTCAGCATACATATAGCTTTTAGAAAATTTAATGTTATGATATCATTGACAAAAATATTAAATAAAATAGGTCTCAAGCGAGACCCTTGAGGTACTCCTGAAGCGACGTTTCGTAGGTAAGATTGAAAGCCGTTCACAGCAACAAAGAAGTTTATCTTTCTAGATACAGCAATAAGCACTCTACCTCCATCTTTTTTGCACGAATATGAGACGTCACGTCGTACTCTTCTATATACTGCATGTCTTTGGCTAAACAACTCGGTATTAGGATATTGTGTTATTCAATCGTGTCTCTGTGAGAACAGTAATATCGTAGTCCTTACACAGTATTTGCCGGTGGAGTTCATGTGTTTTGGTTCTCAAGTCGCGTGCATTTTGGTAATATTCTTTTAGGTTCGCGAATGAAGGAGTTTTACAGACCAACGAATAGCACGACGAAGTAGACAACAAAGTAAATTGATAATAGTAAATTAAACTATGTTTTAGCGTTTCCATGTTCCTTACATGTGTTCAGTTTCATCGCTTTTACCGATGAAGACTTTGCCGTTGCGAATCCATACGCAATTGTATCCCAATTTTTTAGTTCTCATTCGGACAGCCGCATGAGGAGCCTTGTTAATCGCCGATAAATGTTCAGTTACGAAAATGAGTGATGACTTTCCAGTTAAATTTATATGCGTACTGTTTAACTTGTGATGCGGGTGCGTTTTATCAAACCTTATTACCGCAGCAAGAAAGTCATCACGAAGTCGCGGAGATGCAAGCTGGACAATGATGGAACGAGAGGACCACTTTACCTATCTCTTTAAAGATTTGCATTAAGTTTCCGCTCTTTCGTTCAGGTACACACTGAAGTACAATGTTGCTCCGACGGCTCAGTTGCTCCGATTGATTTATTCGCATATTGAGATCGTCGACGGTAGTGTCACTTGAGTTACCTTTGATTTGAAACCTTCGGATTGCATTTTCAGGTCTTCGTAATCACAATGTATAAAAGTCATGGATGGTTTAAGTTTTGTGTCAAAAAAGTTTTTCAAGTTGTCTTGAACCTTACTGAGAATGGCATTCATGTTTTGGTTATTCTCATCCTCTACAATTTCGCGTATATCATTTTTGGTAAGTGGACAATTAGTGCTATCCGTCTACGAGACTAAAGCTTGCCTTTTACTCCCTCTTGTGTTGGTATTACGTCGAGATGGTTCCTGTTTTTCGAGGTTTTTGCTGAATTACTAGTACATTCCGAACAATTCCAAGCAGGTCGCATGCCAGGAGAATACAAGGATTCATCAAAACATATTATATATAATGAAGATGGAAATATTTTTTAAACTTTATGCATAAAATATACTTGTCCCTGTTGATCGAGTCAGGTGTGCAGCAACCACAATTTGAACTGGCCATTTTGAAATCAAATTCAGAAGTTACCAAAAATTGTCTTGTCCTCTCAGATGCTTTATGATATGACTACGACCCCTCCGCCTATCTGAATTGCTATCTTTGGCGCTTAACGCGTTTTTATCAAAGGTTTATTAATGTTTATTGCTTCATAATAGTCCAATCACAAGTTCCTATCATCAAAACTCCACTGTTTCACTCCGAGGAAAAGGTTTTACACTTAAAGATATTTTAGGAGCGATTTAATATATTTAAAAACAGTCTTAATATAGCAGCTAAGGTAACAGCGTGTTGCGTCATAGAATAACTTCTTGAATAATAATTTGATGGTGAAGGTTGGAGCTGGAATTCTCCATTCATTAGTAACAGGCGGAGCTGCCGCGCGTCACGAGGCCTTCTATACTACGCGTAGGATTTACACCGAAACTGTCACCACGTCGTCAGGCTGCGGCACCTGGACGGTCAGCAGCAACAGACACCCACCACCAGTTTATGTCATGTGATTAATTGAAGTGTCTCAATTCAGGAACAGATCGTCGAACGGTACGCTCTCTAAGAACTTGTTCACGCTTTCAAACATGACGCCATATTGTCTGCGGAGGAAGAGCGGTGACGCCAGTTCAACCATTTTTAAAAATTTGTTATTTTCAAATTCAACCGTCTCTTCCGCTGAAAATTTTGATAAAGAAAAAATTATCATGGAAAATAGGCTAATACTAAGTAAGTAGCTCGCTCGCCTAATGGTTAGAGCGTGCGGCTTTCATTCCGAAGGTCGCGGGTTCTAACCTCGGCATGTACCGATGACTTAATATTTACGTTATGTACATTTGTGAACTTTAGTTACAACAGCGAGATACAAAAACGGTGAAGGAAAACATCGCGAGGAAACCCGCACACTGATATCATCTTTGTGTGTGTGTGGTGGTCCCAATAAAGTGGCAACAGGCTCGCCCCCTGTTACATGGGATCTAATTTGACCACATCTGGCGAAACGTGGGTGGTTTATTCACCTCTGCCTACCCCTACTGGGAAAAAGGCGTGACAATATAAAAAAAAAAAAAAAAAAAAAAAAAAAAAAAAAAAAAAGTAAGTTGGGATGGTATACACAATTGCACGTTATGCTCGTCGCCTGAGACATTAGATATTGTCTCGTTACCCATTTAATTACACTAGCTACAGCGTCTTTCGAACCAGAACACTGTAATGTACGCGCACTACACTAAGGCTGGATTAATTGAATAAAAAAAAAAATTGTCATCCACCCCCCATGGGGTCTTTGTCACATCACGAGGACCTTTAGGAAGAGAGAGGAAATGGGCTATATCCAGTGGACGCATTTAGATGTACCAGTATAGAAGATAGAAAACATAGAATCCATGTCCCGCACAGCGCTTCCGTTGTACCACATTACGCGGAGAATAAAGTGTTAGTAACTCTCCATATTTAGTCGACTTACGCGTTAATTTCCTCTTAGGTATCAAATTGTCGTATTTGAATTGGAATGGCTCTATCGCCACACCGCTGATTGCTAACGGTGTGATGGTCATATGGTTCACACCATCGCTGGTCGCCACCTTCTTCACATCGGCGTCGACGCTGACCAAAAATAGTCCTAAAAAAACCGATTACAATGGAGTGGAGATCTGCAAGAAGAGCTTCCTGCCGTCTCCTTACCATCAGGTGACCTTTGTCCATTCATATCATAAATTGTTGAAGGGGAATTTGTTATTATCAAAGTCTAAAGGATAAGAGAACTTAATAATACTATATGTAGCCCACACTGCTCCCACAGCTGGGATTTGAGGTCTTCCCACCAGGAGAATGAGATTGTGCCTCGTTACAATATTATTTGTTAACTCAAACCCTTACATCCCTAAATCTGACCCTTAGCCCTCATCCCGATTACCACGGTTTCATCAGAATTGGGAGACTAGATTATGTCCTCACATCAAAATCATCTTCAGCCGACAGGCGTCCTCGCTTACCTGAAATTATTTCGTAATCATCATCCCCCTCCACTGGCACGCCCAAGACTTCGCCAGTTAACACCATGTGCCCGGTCAGCAGCAGCTTGGGGCAAGTCACGTTGAACTTCAACTTCCACTCGTCCAAATTCAATCTGCGAATAAAATCTCATTACCATATAGTGTTATGAGGCTGATGGTGATGCACAGAATGTGGTGCAATGTCTGGTCTAGTGCTTGTAATAAAACAGGAGGGTGGTGCTGAGGAGGGCTATAGACCTCCCTTAAAAAAGCTTTAGGCACATGACCATCGATGCAGTTTTGGTGGGTAAAAATCCCACAAAGCCTTGTTTTCCTCCCAAGGAATCTTTTTAGATTTGCCTACCCCTCTCCTCTTATTAAAAAAGGCACCTGTTGCCGGAAACCATCTAGGAAGGTACCACCGAAATGCATATTTTCGCAGCCAGATACTACTGTGTTCAGGTTTGAAGGGCGCTGTAGCTAGTGTAATTATTGCGATAACAATACTCAACATCTTATGTCATAAGGACACAAGCACAATGTAATCCAGTGTATAACCAGCGCCGTTTTGATGGGGGCGGGCGAATGCATTCGGGTTCAGCCCGCCGTACCCAACGGACGCGTTCCGTGCTACCGACATCAGTGTGCGCCGCCGCTCCGCCCCACCCCCGCCTCACCGCCGCCCGCACCGCGTGCGCGTCGCAACAACGCTCAGTCGGGCGCCGATAGCGCCCGCGAGCGCTCGTGCCGAGTACAGCGACGTGATATATCGGTGAAGTCAACGCGCGAAAATTCTACCGGAGCTCGGTTCCGTGGATGCAACAAAACAAAATGGCGTCCATGCAAATGGACGCCCTACTCACTCGATTCGCGTGCTATGGCCGCAAAGCCTGGAAACAATTTATTAAGTGTCCTCCCACTTTATCCACGCGATTGGTGAACTTCGACACTGACAGCTCGGCCTCTCCAGACCCGAACCCCGCCCCAAGCACCAGCTAAGCTAAAGGCCCCCACGGCGAGGCCATCAAAGTCTGATCTGCTCGCCTCTTCCGACTTGGACTCGGAATGGATCACCAGCAGCAGCAATGTGGAGGTGGAATATCCATCTCCTGAGCCCAGCTCGGAGCGCGTCTCGCCGACGAGCACGCCGCCTAAAAAGGTTGCACTACGAGGCAATTTCATATCTTGCCCCAGTATTAGCCTCTAGCAATACGCAACGTCTCCTACTGTAAGGAAGACCAGAAGACGGCGTACCTGATAGTAAGTTATACGCCCATAACAACGCGGCGCTAGTTAGGATTGTACACACTGCACCGTATCGTGCTCCTCGTGAGACATTGGATGTTGTCTCAACACTACTGTAATTCCACTAGCCACAGCGCCATTCAAACCGGAAGCTTATACCGATGAGCTCCTGAACTATGGACTAGCCAATTGAAAACGATGACGGGAGTAAACGGAACTGCTTACTTGACATCGCTGATCTTGCATTTCGTGTAACCGGCGACAACATTATCGGTCAGGTTCAAAGTGATCTTCGAGATAACAAAAAACAGCTGCTTCATCAGAACTGGGTCTATGGGATCCACGCCCAGCGATGGGATACCGGGCATGATCATAGCCGCCACCATGTTAGCTGATCTAGTCATGCAAACCTCGTCGTTTCTTTTGCACGGCGAAATTAACGAACCTGCAACAAGAAGCAAGATTAGTCGACTATTTCTGGTGTTGTGATAAAGTTATCAACTTGTTCATTTAATTAAAAACCACCATCTACTTACCATCAGGCGCTGCTTACGAAATTTAGTAAAAAAAAAAAAAAAAATTTTTTTTTTTTTTTCTTGTAACAAATAATTTAAAAAAAAAGGAGATGGAGGAAAAGGAGGGCTAAGTGATAGAGAGAACGTTCTACTGCTGGTAGATCTCTTGTCGAAGATCCTCTACGTCCAGCTTCTATTGCAGCCGACAAGCAACAGTGTGAAAATATTGCTATGTTCCGGCTTGATGGGCTCTGTAGTTAGTGTGATTACTGGGGTAACGAGTCTCAACATCTTGTGTCTCAAGTCGACGAGCATCACTTACCACCTTATTATTAAGATTTTTTCTTGTTTCTACATATTATGACTTCACAACACTTGTAGTAGTCATCAGAATTTAATCCAGTTCTTTATTATCCTCATGGTTAATGCTGTTCGGACGCTGATCTCGAGGATCTGGGGACATGGGTATATTTTTGAACGTATACCAGGCCACTCAGAAAGTTTTGCGAGAAAAAGTTTTTATATATCAGACACTGGCCACTTGTGATTATTTTGAACACTGATTATTTAAAAGTAAAAATACCACTGTTCGATTTTCAAATTTCCCTCGCTAATGTTTTGAGAGCCAATTGAAATTTTCTTGACTCTTCAAAAGATGGATCTGCGCTGAGAATATTTTCGTGCTATGATTTTTTACGATTTCAAATGTGGCTTAAAACCTGATCAGACATTTGACTTCGATTGCTTTTATACATGAAGAATCTTCAAAAGCAACCACCACATCTACCGCTGGTGTAGCGAGTACAAACGCGGTCGTGTTACTTTGGGGGATGAACAAAGGAGTGCTCGTCCTACGGGCGGACGACTGTCTTCAGCATACTCTGCAGATTGGTTCAGGAAGTGTTCACGAGCACCTTCGCGTAAGGAGGATAGTTTCCAGCTAGGTGCTGCGCCGAACAGCAACCTCACCGCAGCTCAGAAGCAGGCCCGTGTGGCCCGCGTGGATTGGTACTGTGATATACAAACTTTTGATGCAGGCTCCTCACGGCGCGTTTACATTGTGACAGGTGACTCCTGGTGGACCCTGGATTTATCAATACGATCCAGAAACAAACAATAAAGCGTCGGTCGACAGTTTGGCTGTTTGAAAAAGAACCAACGCCTACGAAAGTGAAGCGATCGAGTAGCGCAGGGAAAATTTTGATCGCTAGTTTCTTCACTTTGACGGGATACCTAATTTCAATTCCACTTCGAGACCAAAGCAGCATCAAGGTCAAATGGTACAGCACAAACTCACAATGCCTGCCAGAGTACTTTCACTGCAATGAGCAACAAGCGACCGAACACGAACACCGGGCTCCGCGGGGTCCTTCTTCACCACTACAACGCGACAACGCGCCCGCGTATTCTGCAATCAAAACGAGGGACTTCGTGGACTTCACACCGGTTAGAGTCTTGGGACACCCACACCCTCCTTACAGTCCTGATGTGGCTCCGTGTTACTTCTTTTTATTCCCTAAAATTAAAAATACGCTCAAAGGAATACAGTTTTCATCGCCGGAAAACGCGCCAACAGCGCTTGTGCAAGCCGCGGAAGAGATGTCTGCGGAGGACTGGAAGAAATGTGTTTGTTTATTTGGTTGAGGAAAAAGTTTGTTGCGGTCAAAATCCTTTATTTTTTCCTTTCTTTTATAAATGACACTTATTCATAGTGGCCAGCTAGCTACGTGACATGGTCCCCCCCGGTGTGAAAACACCAGTTATTTAGACCGATGTAGCTAACCCCATTACAATTTTTTTTTGCTTTCTTTAAAAAATTTACAATGTAATATAAAAGACAACTTTGCTTCTCTGATAACATAACAAGGTAAAAAAAAAACAATGTACATAGAATTATAGGATAACAGTAACTAACTTAGGGTAACACCACCAGTTTCCGAACGCTTCCGCAAGCGTTGTCTTCGCCCATTCGTCCGAAGACCGTCCCAAACCTCTACAGACCCTCCAGAACCGTTTCACCCGCACCGCGACTGGTGCCGAATGGTACCAGCGCAATGTGGACATCCACAGCGACCTTAAACTCCCAACGATCAAGGAGCACTTCAGAGAGTGCTCCGCGACCTACTTCGCCAAGGCGGCAACTCATCCCAACCCTCTGGTGACCAGCGCGGCCAACTACGAGCTACCTCCGAATCCCAGGACGAAAAAGCGCAGACCGCGGCACGCGCTTATTCCGACATCCCAAGGGGTCCCGCAAACCACACACACGCCCACAGTCACCGACAGCACCGACGTCACCACACACGCTTCGGACACTACCAACACGCTCCGAATATCAGCATCACGCCTCCCTCGCTTCAGATCGCGGCGCCGCAGCTACTCACACACCGCGTACACTAAGTACACCCGCGATCGTGGGCGGTCCTCACCGCCCAGAAATTCCGATACAGGCGAAGGTAGTCAGGGAACGGGCCCGCGCCCGGCCTCGACGACTGAGTAGAATCGCCAGATAAAGCACTACAAGAACCAGACACACACAATACAGAATCATCCGCCAGACAGCTACATCTCGCGTAGCGCATTTTAGTTTATAGAAACTCAGGCCGTGGATCCGGGTCCACGAGCCCAGTGTCAGATGAGCTGTAAGAGCCGCTGTAGCTTGCAGCCCTGTCGACAACAAGAATATAAGTTTCCGAACGGGACGGCGTAGCGTTCCAGTCGTCGTAGCGACTTCTACTACTCTCACTACACCGTCCCTGCCCGTTCACTACAGCTTTCTAAAATCTGGCCAAACGATTACAGCAGATATCTATTGTCAGCAACTGCAAACCATGAAGGAAGAGCTAGCTGCTGAACAACCGAGATTGGTCGATCGCTCTAGGCCACTGCTGCTTCACGACAACGCAAGACCACACACTGCACAACAAACAACCACTAAGTTGAGCTACAACTGGAATGTCTGCGACATCCACCGCACTCCCCGGACTTCGCCCCAACAGATTACCATTTTTTCCGGAATTTGGGAAACTCCTTACAAGGAAAAAAATTCAACTCTGATGTCGCAGTACAAACCGCCTTCAAAGAGTTTATTGATTCTCGCCCCCCTGGTTAGGGAACAATAAAGTACCTATGAGATTGCATTAGTGAATAGATAAAAACAGGACATACTTTGATTAATTAAAAATATTTAAAAAAAAAAAAATAATTACTTTACTTTTTTTTTTATTTATAAACAATAGGTTGGGGTTAAAGTGTTTTCGCATTATAGTATGTATGAGCTTGTAATAAAATCTCCTTGGCTATACTATTTGTATCTGGCTGGTTTTGGTATCGTTGAAAGTTTAAATTTTAAAGAGCATAATTCCAAATTCAAATTAGGAAAATGTGTGATTTTCATTTGTTTTTCGTACTGAGTCAATATGAGCGAATCTAATGAAGAAAATCGATACATTTTAAAATTTTACTACAAAAAGGGTAAATATGCAACGCAAGCCGTGAAAAATTGCAATGTTTATGGAGCTAGTGCAGTGTGCAGTGTGCAGTGTCTGTGAGAGTAGCACAAATTTGGTTGAAACGTTTTCGATCTGGAAATTTCGATGTCAAAGATGCACGTCGCTCTAGTCGCCCTATTACGGATAAAACGGATGCCATTTTTGAAAAAGTGGAGCAAGATCGGCATATCAGTAGTTACGACGTAGCTGAAGAACTGGGAATTGACCACGAAACAGTTTTGGCGCATTTGAAAAAAACTGGGTACTCAAAAAAGCACGATATTTGGGTTCCTCACGAGCTCACTGAAAGGAACCTAATAATGAACAGTGTAATCGTATGTTTCTTTATTACAACGTAATGAAACCGAACCATTTTGAAGAAGCTGATAATTGGTGATGGAAGTGGATCAGGATCACGCACGACAAGAACATGCGTCGTCATGGTAGTCGTGGTCAACGGCCAGTCAGACTGTGGCGAAGCCCGGGTTAACTCTCAACAGGGTGATGCTGTGTGGTCGGATTGGAAGGGCATTATTCTTTATCAGCTGTTACCACCAGGCAGGAGTATCGATTCTATGCTCTCCTGCGAACAACTGATGAGAATAAAGCAAGAAGTTAAAAGAAAGCGGCCGGAAATAATCAACAGAAGGGGTGTGGTTTTTCATCATTATAACGCTAGAACTCACACATTTTTAGCCACTCAGCAAAAACTAAGAGTTTGGCTGGGAGGTGTTAATGCATCAGCCGTATAGTCCTGACCTTGCACCTTCAGATTTCCACCTGTTTCGGTCTCTTCAGAATTCTTTAGGTTACCATCGCGAGAGGACTGCCAAAACCACTTGTCGCGGAATTTTGATCGGAAGTCCCAAAATTTCTATAGCATTGGGATCATGTCCCCATCTTCAAGATGGCAAAAAAATATCAAACAAAATGGTACCTACATACTTTAGTTAAATATAAATGAAGTACACTAAAATTGGTTTTGAATTTTCTTAAAAAATGCGAAGAAACTATTTCCCCAACCTAATATAACAGCTTAACTTTCCACTGCATCTCACTTGTCTGGTACACAGCGGAGTGACGACGGCAAATTTGTAACACGAGGATGATCACCACGTTGATGAGGACCTGGCACCGAGCAGCACACTGCAGCATGATAAATAAATATGACGACTTACTTGGACTGGATAGGACTCCAACTATCCAGGACAGCTGCACAAGAATCTTCGCCAGCATCATGTTGATCCGTCCACGTCGACGATGCTTGTTTCCTGGAAACGTTCCTCGCTGTAATTATACCAAAATATTTTTTTGGTCAAGTGCGAATCTAATGTGGACGCGGGTTCCGTAGAATATTTAATAAAATAGATTTTTTTAAGAGCATCATCGGATAGATGTCCAAAGCTGGACATAAGCTCCACCAAAGGTCCCGGCATCGATCGGCCATAGCCTAAATTGGAATTATGTAAACTAAGAGCCGAGCGGGACGTTCGTCTGATAGTAATTGATACATACATACATACATACATACATATACATATATATCACGCCTCGTTCCCAGCGGGGTAGGCAGAGACCACCTCTCTCCACCTGCTACGATCCTGGCACACCTCTCTCGCTTCCTCCACTTTCATAAGCGTCTTCATGCACGCTCGTCGGTTGCGTGTGCTTTTGATCCGGCCTTTCTTTAGGACATCTCCGATTTGATCGGAGTATGTCCGTCTAGGTCGGCCTGCACCGATTTTTCCAATCATTCTTACCTTGTATATTTCTTTCGTTAATCTTCTTTCATCCATTCTTTCGACATGGCCGAACCATCTAAGCATCCCTTTCTCTATCCTTGTCACTACATCTTCAACCACGCCGCACCGCTTCCTTATCACACTGTTCCTCACTTTGTCCATCCGTTTCACTCCAGTTATACTTCTCAGGCTTCTCATCTCCACAGCATTAATCCTACTTTCATGTTTCTTCTGCCATACCCAACATTCACTACCATACATCAGTGTGGGGACCAACACGCCTCTATGCACAGCCAGTCGTGCACTTTGTGAAACGTTCTGGCTACTCATAAAGTTATGAAGTGCCCCATTGACTTGATTCCCTTTTAAAACTCTTCTTTCAATATCACCATCACACTTGCCATCTCTCGTAAACTGTGAACCCAGATATACAAATTCTTTCACTTGTTCCACTTTTTGTCCCTCAATCATAATGTCACAGTTTGTCATACATTCTTCTCTTTCAAAAACCATTACTTTCGTCTTGCTTACATTCACTTTCATTCCTTTGCTTGTTAAAGCTCCATGCACCATGTCGACCATCGCTTGCAACTCCCTCTCCGATGATGACAATAAAACTTGATCATCCGCGTATAGGAGGCACTTGACGGTCAACTCATTCATTCTTAGTCCATACTCACTATCTTTCAAATCTTTCAAGCAATTGTCTAAAATAGGTTAAACAGCCACGGCGAGGCCACACATCCCTGTCTAACACCCTTCTGGATGCTAAACCAGTCTGAGTAAGCTCCGTTTATCCTGACACAAGCACTAGAACCCTCATAAAGTGATTTCAATGCTCGTATCAGCGTGCTGTTCACCCCATAAGCAGACAATATGGACCACAATTCATTCCTCACCACTCTGTCATAGGCTTTTTCCAAATCTACGAAAGCGCAATAGACCTTTTGGCTATGTGCCAAACATTTTCGGTAATGCTACGTAAGGAAAAGACCTGGTCCATGCATCCCATTCCACTTCTAAATCCTGCTTGTACATCCCAAATTTTCTCTTCAGTTTCATTCATCACTCTTTTTATTAATTTTAATTTTAATTTTTGTAATTGATACACCTGCCAATAATAACGTGGTGCTAGTTAGGATGTTATACACAACACCACATTGCGCTAGTCGCTTCAATAAGCGTCTCAATACTTAACATTTTATGTCTCTACATAAAATGTTAAATATTGTTAAGTATAATGTGAACTACCTTCATACAGGAGAACGGTAAAATTAACACAGTACTTTGTCTTATTATTGTATGTGCGTCATCATCGTCATCAGCTTTTCACATGCACCAAAATTAATGAGATATCGCTGATCTCTATATTGTTAATGGACTGAATTAATAATAAATTAAAATAATTAAGATGGTATTTACATATAAATTAAGAACTTAAACAAAAAAAAACAAACATGCAGCTGTAATGAATATTTATAATCAAGGTACAGATAATACATGCAGTGGGTTTATTTTTTTACCTCTACGTAATAAAGTTCCCAGTGAACAATGAAGATTGGTTTATGAAAGAATCCAGTGAACGTATTTTAAAGATTCGCTGCTATATCATCGCAAAATGTTGCGCATCAGTTGTACAGAAAAATGTTGCGCAGCCACCTTATAGCAAAAATGTTGCGCATCAGTTGTACAGAAAAATGTTGCGCAGCCACCTTATAGAAAAATGTTGCGCATCAGTTTTACAGAAAAATGTTGCGCAGCCACCTTATACAAAAATGTTGCGCATCAGTTTTACAGAAAAATGTTGCGCAGCCACCTTATACAAAAATGTTGCGCATCAGTTTTACAGAAAAATGTTGCGCAGCCACCTTATAGAAAAATGTTGCGCATCAGTTGTACAGAATAATGTTGCGCAATACCTTATAGAAAAATGTTGCGCATCAGTTGTACAGAAAAATGTTGCGCAGCCACCTTATAGAAAAATGTTGCGCATCAGTTGTACAGAAAAATGTTGCGCAGCCAATCTTATAGAAAACGTTGCGCATCAGTTGTACCAGAATAATGTTGCGCAGCCACCTTATAGAAAAAAATGTTGCGCATCAGTTGTGCAGAAAAATGTTGCGCAGCCAATCTTATAGAAAACGTTGCACATCAGTTGTACAGAAAAATGTTGCGCAGCCACCTTATACAAAAATGTTGCGCATCAGTTTTACAGAAAAATGTTGCGCAGCCACCTTATACAAAAATGTTGCGCATCAGTTTTACAGAAAAATGTTGCGCAGCCACCTTATACAAAAATGTTGCGCAGCCAATCTTATAGAAAAATGTTGCGCAGCCAATCTTATAGAAAAATGTTGCGCATCAGTTTTACAGAAAAATGTTGCGCAATACCTTATAGAAAAAATGTTGCGCATCAGTTGGCCTGGGAATAATGTTGCGCAGCCAATCTTATAGAAAAATGTTGCGCGCATCAGTTGTACAGAAAAATGTTGCGCAGCCAATCTTATAGAAAAAATGTTGCGCACATCAGTTGTACAGGAAAATGTTGCGCATCAGTTTTACAGAAAAATGTTGCGCAATACCTTATAGAAAAATGTTGCGCAGCCAATCTTATAGAAAAATGTTGCGCAATACCTTATAGAAAAATGTTGCGCATCGGTTGTACAGAAAAATGTTGCGCAGCCACCTTATAGAAAAATGTTGCGCATCGGTTGTACAGAATAATGTTGCGCAATACCTTATAGAAAAATGTTGCGCAGCCGCCTTATAGAAAAATCGTTGCGCATCAGTTTTACAGAAAAATGTTGCGCATCAGTTTTACAGAAAAATGTTGCGCATCAGTTGTACAGAAAAACGTTGCGCAGCCAATCTTATAGAAAAATGTTGCGCATCAGTTGTACAGAAAAACGTTGCGCAGCCACCTTATATAGAAAAATGTTGCATCAGTTGTACAGAAAAATGTTGCGCGCATCAGTTGTACGCAGAATAATGTTGCGCATCAGTTGTGCAGAAAAATGTTGCGCAGCCACCTTATAGAAAAATGTTGCGCATCGGTTGTACAGAAAAATGTTGCGCAGTCACCTTATAGAAAAAATGTTGCGCATCAGTTGTACAGAAAAATGTTGCGCAGCCACCTTATAGAAAAATATTTGCGCATCAGTTTTACAGAAAAATGTTGCGCAACCACCTTATAAATGTTGCGCATCGGTTGTACAGAAAAATGTTGCGCAATACCTTATAGAAAAATGTTGCGCATCGGTTGTACAGAAAAATGTTGCGCAGTCACCTTATAGAAAAATGTTGCGCATCAGTTGTACAGAAAAAATGTAGCGCATCGGTTGTACAGAAAAATGTTGCGCAGCCATATATAGAAAAATGTTGCGCATCAGTTTTACAGAAAAATGTTGCGCAACCACCATATAGAAAAATGTTGCGCATCAGTTGTACCAGAATAATGTTGCGCAGCCACCTTATAAATGTTGCACATCAGTTTTACAGAAAAATGTTGCGCAGCCACCTTATACAAAAATGTTGCGCATCAGTTTTACAGAAAAATGTTGCGCAGCCACCTTATAGAAAAATGTTGCACATCAGTTGTACAGAAAAATGTTGCGCAGCCACCTTATAGAAAAATGTTGCGCATCAGTTTTACAGAAAAATGTTGCGCAACCACCATATAGAAAAATGTTGCGCATCGGTTGTACAGAAAAATGTTGCGCAGCCGCCTTATAGAAAAATGTTGCGCATCAGTTGTACAGAATAATGTTGCGCAGCCACCTTATAAATGTTGCGCATCAGTTTTACAGAAAAATGTTGCATCAGTTGTACCAGAATAATGTTGCGCAACCACCTTATAGAAAAATGTTGCGCATCAGTTGTACAGAATAATGTTGCGCAGCCACCTTATACAAAAATGTTGCACATCAGTTGTACAGAAAAATGTTGCACAGCCACCTTATACAAAAATGTTGCACATCAGTTGTACAGAAAAATGTTGCACAGCCACCTTATACAAAAATGTTGCACATCAGTTGTACAGAAAAATGTTGCGCAGCCACCTTATAGAAAAATGTTGCGCATCAGTTGTACAGAATAATGTTGCGCAGCCACCTTATAGAAAAATGTTGCGCATCAGTTGGCCACAGAATAATGTTGCGCAGCCACCATATAGAAAAATGTTGCGCATCAGTTGGCCGCAGAATAATGTTGCACAGCCACCTTATACAAAAATGTTGCGCATCAGTTGTACAGAAAAATGTTGCGCAGCCACCTTATACAAAAATGTTGCACATCAGTTGTACAGAAAAATGTTGCGCAGCCACCTTATACAAAAATGTTGCGCATCAGTTGTACAGAATAATGTTGCGCAATACCTTATAGAAAAATGTTGCGCATCAGTTGTACAGAAAAATGTTGCGCAGCCACCCATAGAAAAATGTTGCGCAACCACCTTATAAATGTTGCGCATCAGTTTTACAGAAAAATGTTGCGCATCAGTTGTACAGAAAAATGTTGCGCAGCCACCTTATACAAAAATGTTGCGCATCAGTTGTACAGAAAAATGTTGCGCAATACCTTATAGAAAAATGTTGCGCAACCACCTTATAGAAAAATATTGCGCATCAGTTGTACAGAATAATGTTGCGCAGCCACCTTATAAATGTTGCGCATCAGTTGTACAGAAAAATGTTGCGCAGCCACCTTATAGAAAAATGTTGCGCATCAGTTGTACAGAAAAATGTTGCGCAGCCACCTTATAGAAAAATGTTGCGCATCGGTTGTACAGAATAATGTTGCGCAGCCATATATAGAAAAATGTTGCGCATCAGTTGTACAAGAATAATGTTGCGCAGCCACCTTATGAAAAATGTTGCGCATCAGTTGTGCAGAATAATGTTGCGCAGCCACCTTATAGAAAAATGTTGCGCATCAGTTGGCCGCAGAATAATGTTGCGCAGCCACCTTATAGACAAATGTAGCGCATCAGTTGGCCTGAAAAATGTTGCGCAGCCACCTTATAGAAAAATGTTGCGCATCAGTTGTACAGAAAAATGTTGCGCAGCCACCTTATAGAAAAATGTTGCGCATCAGTTGTACAGAAAAATGTTGCGCAGCCACCGCTATAGAAAAATGTTGCGCATCGGTTGTACAGAATAATGTTGCGCAGCCATATAGAAAAATGTTGCGCATCAGTTGTACAGAAAAATGTTGCGCAGCCACCTTATACAAAAATGTTGCGCATCAGTTGGCCACAGAATAATGTTGCGCAACCACCTTATACAAAAATGTTGCGCATCGGTTGTACAGAAAAATGTTGCGCAACCACCTTATAAATGTTGCGCATCAGTTGGCGCAGAATAATGTTGCGCAATACCTTATAGAAAAATGTTGCGCATCGGTTGTACAGAAAAAAATGTTGCGCAGCCACCTTATACAAAAATGTTGCGCATCAGTTTTACAGAAAAATGTTGCGCAGCCACCTTATACAAAAATGTTGCGCATCAGTTTTACAGAAAAATGTTGCGCAGCCACCTTATACAAAAATGTTGCGCATCAGTTTTACAGAAAAATGTTGCGCAGCCACCTTATACAAAAATGTTGCGCATCAGTTTTACAGAAAAATGTTGCGCAGCCACCTTATAGAAAAATGTTGCGCATCAGTTGTACAAGAATAATGTTGCGCAACCACCTTATACAAAAATGTTGCGCATCGGTTGTACAGAATAATGTTGCGCAATACCTTATAGAAAAATGTTGCGCATCGGTTGTACAGAAAAATGTTGCGCAGCACCTTATAGAAAAATATTTGCGCATCAGTTGTACAGAAAACGTTGCGCAGCCACCTTATAGAAAAATGTTGCGCATCGGTTGTACAGAAAAATGTTGCGCAGCCACCTTATAAATGTTGCGCATCAGTTTTACAGAAAAATGTTGCGCAGCCATATAGAAAAATGTTGCGCATCGGTTGTACAGAAAAATGTTGCGCATCAGTTGTACCAGAAAAATGTTGCGCAACCACCTTATAGAAAAATGTTGCGCATCCAGTTGTACAGAAAAATGTTGCGCATCAGTTGTACAGAAAAATGTTGCGCAACCACCTTATAGAAAAATGTTGCGCATCAGTTTTACAGAAAAAATGTTGCGCATCGGTTGTACAGAATAATGCTGCGCAGCCAATCTTTATAGAAAAAAAATGTTGCGCAACCTTATAGAAAAATGTTGCGCATCAGTTTTACAGAAAAATGTTGCGCAGCCACCTTATACGAAAATGTTGCGCATCAGTTTTACAGAAAAATTTTGCGCAACCACCATATAGAAAAAATGTTGCGCATCAGTTTTACAGAAAAATGTTGCGCAGCCACCTTATACAAAAATGTTGCGCAGCCACCTTATACAAAAATGTTGCGCATCAGTTGTACAGAAAAATGTTGCGCAGCCACCTTATACAAAAATGTTGCGCATCAGTTTTACAGAAAAATGTTGCGCAGCCACCTTATACAAAATGTTGCGCATCGGTTTACAGAAAAATGTTGCGCAATACCTTATAGAAAAAATGTGCGCATCAGTTGGCCTGGAATAATGTTGCGCAGCCACCTTATAAATGTTGCGCATCGGTTGTACAGAAAAATGTTGCGCATCAGTTGTAACAGAATAATGTTGCGCAACCTTATAGAAAAATGTTGCGCATCAGTTGGCCTGGAATAATGTTGCGCAGCCACCTTATAGAAAAATGTTGCGCATCAGTTGTACAGGAAAATGTTGCGCAACCACCTTACTCAGAAAAATGTTGCGCATCAGTTTTACAGAAAAATGTTGCGCAGCCACCTTATACAAAAATGTTGCGCATCAGTTTTACAGAAAAATGTTGCGCAGCCACCTTATAGAAAAATGTTGCGCATCAGTTGTACAGAAAAATGTTGCGCAGCCACCTTATAGAAAAATGTTGCATCAGTTGTACAGAAAAATGTTGCGCATCGGTTTACAGAAAAATGTTGCGCATCGGTTGTACAGAATAACGTTGCGCAGCCACCTTATAGAAAAAAAATGTTGCGCGCATCAGTTGGCCTGAAAAATGTTGCGCAGCCACCTTACTCAGAAAAATGTTGCGCATCGGTTGGCCTGAAAAATGTTGCGCAGCCGCCTTATAGAAAAATGTTGCGCATCAGTTGTACAGAAAAATGTTGCGCAACCACCATATAGAAAAATGTTGCGCATCGGTTGTACAGAAAAATGTTGCGCAGCCATATATAGAAAAATGTTGCGCATCCAGTTGTACAGAAAAATGTTGCGCAGCCACCTTATAGAAAAATGTTGCGCGCATCAGTTTTACAGAAAAATGTTGCGCAACCACCTTATAAATGTTGCGCATCAGTTGTACAGAAAAATGCTGCGCATCAGTTTTACAGAAAAATGTTGCGCAACCACCTTATAAATGTTGCGCAACCACCATATAGAAAAATGTTGCGCATCAGTTGGCGCAGAAAAATGTTGCGCAACCACCTTATAGAAAAATGTTGCGCATCAGTTGTACAGAAAAATGTTGCGCAACCACCTTATAGAAAAATGTTGCGCATCGGTTTACAGAAAAATGTTGCGCAACCATATATAGAAAAATGTTGCGCATCAGTTGTACAGAAAAATGTTGCGCAACCACCTTATACAAAAATGTTGCGCATCGGTTTACAGAAAAATGTTGCGCAGCCATATATAGAAAAATGTTGCGCATCGGTTGTACAGAAAAATGTTGCGCATCAGTTGTACAGGAAAATGTTGCGCAACCACCTTATAGAAAAATGTTGCGCATCGGTTGGCCTGAAAAATGTTGCGCAGCCACCATATAGAAAAATGTTGCGCATCAGTTGGCCTGAAAAATGTTGCGCAGCCACCTTATAGAAAAATGTTGCGCATCGGTTTACAGAAAAAATGTTGCGCAACCATATATAGAAAAATGTTGCGCATCAGTTGGCCTGAAAAATGTTGCGCAACCATATATAGAAAAAAATGTTGCGCATCCAGTTGTACAGAAAAATGTTGCGCAACCACCATATAGAAAAATGTTGCGCATCGGTTGGCCTGAAAAATGTTGCGCAACCACCTTATAAATGTTGCGCATCGGTTGGCCTGAAAAATGTTGCGCATCGGTTTACAGAAAAATGTTGCGCAGCCATATAGAAAAATGTTGCGCAACCACCTTATATAGAAAAAATGTTGCGCATCGGTTGGCCTGAAAAATGTTGCGCAACCACCTTATACAAAAAATGTTGCGCATCAGGTTGTACAGAAAAATGTTGCGCAACCATATATAGAAAAATGTTGCGCATCAGTTTTACAGAAAAATGTTGCGCAACCACCTTATATAGAAAAATGTTGCGCATCAGTTTTACAGAAAAATGTTGCGCAACCATATATAGAAAAATGTTGCGCATCAGTTGGCCTGAAAAATGTTGCGCATCGGTTTACAGAAAAATGTTGCGCAACCACCTTATAAGAAAAATGTTGCGCATCGGTTTACAGAAAAATGTTGCGCAACCACCTTATGAAAAATGTTGCGCATCGGTTGTACAGAAAAAAATGTTGCGCAACCACCTTATGAAAAATGTTGCGCATCGGTTTACAGAAAAATGTTGCGCGCAGCCACCTTATACAAAAATGTTGCGCATCAGTTTTACAGAAAAATGTTGCGCAACCATATATAGAAAAATGTTGCGCATCAGTTGTACAAGAAAAATGTTGCGCGCAGCCACCTTATAGAAAAATGTTGCGCATCAGTTGTACAGAAAAAAATGTTGCGCAACCACCTTATAGAAAAATGTTGCGCATCAGTTGGCCGCAGAAAAATGTTGCGCAGCCACCTATAGAAAAATGTTGCGCATCAGTTGGCCGCAGAAAAATGTTGCATCAGTTGTACAGAAAACGTTGCGCAGCCACCTTATACAAAAATGTTGCGCATCAGTTGTACAGAAAAATGTTGCGCAGCCACCTTATACAAAAATGTTGCGCATCAGTTGTACAGAAAAATGTTGCGCAGCCACCTTATACAAAAATGTTGCGCATCAGTTGTACAGAAAAATGTTGCGCATCAGTTGTACAGAAAAATGTTGCGCAGCCACCTTATACAAAAATGTTGCGCATCAGTTGTACAGAAAAATGTTGCGCAGCCACCTTATACAAAAATGTTGCGCATCAGTTTTACAGAAAAATGTTGCGCAGCCACTTTATAGAAAAATGTTGCGCATCAGTTGTACAGAAAAATGTTGCGCAGCCACCTTATAGAAAAATGTTGCGCATCAGTTGTACAGAAAATTAATATGGAGGGAGGAGGGGTTCAAAGTATACAACAAAGAAATAATACATTATACACTTTTATTGTTCATATTATTTGTAAATTGCAAATGGAAGAAGTTTTTTTTTAATTATCCGGTCTAACGGCTACGATTTTGTACATACAGCCTATTCTTCATTATTACTGGTGGTAGTGTCTCTGTTGCTGGAGACCGTCTATTGCAGCCACAAAACAGTACTCTGTACCGGTTTGAAGGGTGCTGTAGCTAGCGAATTTACTGTGGTATCAAGACATCTTATTTCTGAAGCGATGAGTGCTATGCGGTACTGTCTATGCGCATTGTTGTGAGTGAGCGCGTCACTCACTATCAGGTGAACGTTTCGCTCGTCGCGTCGCTTCGTAAAAGGAAAGGAAAGGCCTTTTATTGAAGAATACATAAAATACTCCGCTTTGATGCTTAGCGCAACATATATCACCACCTAAACCTATACCATCACCATCTAAAAGAATGGGAATTATAATTTGAACGTACATCATAGTTATGCAATAATCGATAACAAATTATATGGGAATAGTAATCGATAATCGAATAATCTCGATATCGATTATCCTCTGCTCTCATGTCACCTGTCAAAATTAAAATTAATAGAATATCCAATATTATTATTTGTCTGACGATACCAAGACTGTCACTTGATGTTGAGTGATACGCCCACCTATAAAATGGTGATCGATACCTAAGTAATAACACTGGCTACAGCGTCCGTCCAGCCGGATCGTACTAATGTTTGTACAGTACTATTCGTCGGCTGATACCTTTTTTTTGTCAATGAGGTAATTCTGCATTTGATGCCTTTGCTGTGTGGGTAATTGAAGGTTTATACCGGACTTCCGGTTATGACCTCACGGTGTATCTGTCAACGTTTCCTCACACAACCGTTGTTCCATTGGCGAGATGCCTTGATGAAGGTTCGAGCTGGATTTCTCCATTCTTTAGCAGCAGGCGGAGCTGCCGCGCGTCACGAGGCTTTCCATACTCCGCGACGGATTTACCCCCAAACTGTCACCACGTCGTCAGGCGGCGGTACCTGGACCGTCAGCAGTAGCAGACACCCACCACCAGTTCACATCATAAGGTCAATCAAAGTCCTTCAATCCAGGAACAGATCGTCGAACGGTACGCTCTCTAAGAACTTGTTCACGCTATTAAACATGACGCCATATTGTTTGAGGACGTACCACGGTGCTGCCAGTTCGACGATTTTTATTAATTTATTATTCTTAAACTCCATTGCCTCTGCCGCTGAAAATTTAAAAAAAAAATTATATTCTATCGAAAATTAACCAATTTTTTTTTACATAAAAAAAAAACATTTTTTTTTTTTTTTTATACGGCAATGTATGAATTATCAATCAATAGACACTGCTGGAAATAGGCCAACCCTCAAAGATCCCCGTTTATTCGTATAGGTGATAGTCTGGTGGTAGGTCGCTGTTGCCGGAGACTGTCTAGGTACGTGTTCCGGTTTGAAGGGCGCTGTAGCTAGTGTGATTACTGCGATAACGAGGGTCTATATACGTCACACGGCGACGAGCGCAATCTAGTGCCACCTTATACTCCACTACACTTGAACTGGTCACCAGGATTTAATCCAGGTCTTTACTATCTGGATGCAGCAGATTTTTTAAACAGCTCAAGTATTACCGAAATAATTTCTCTAGTATCATCATCCCTTGGGATTGGAAGCTGCGAAGGTACGGAGACGGTCTTCAGCAGCAGACCACCTGTGAACCAACCGAGCTGGTCTTCACGACCAGCTCGGTTGGTTCACATCCTCGTGTTGAACAGCTGCCGTCGTCACTCTGCACCAGACGAATGAGATGGAGCATTAATGGTAAGCTGTTCGGATAAATACCAAGCTGTTATAGTTAGAATTAAAAAAAAAATTAAGGGCAAGCTCGACCCTTAGCTTCACGAGGATCCGTTTGGGGGTCGTGGATGAACTGCAATACTTTACCGCGACCCCACGAACACGTGGATGAGAGTGGAATACCGTGTGAAGCTTTTTAGTCGGTTGGAGTCCGACACTACCACCGTCGCCGGCCCAATTAGGCGACGGGGTGTGCATTTCCGTTAGCATTTTGTTACACAGACAAATAAAAAAAAAAAAAAAAAGCGACGAATGTCAATGGTGAGAATTATCGGCTCATGATTTCGAATTTCTTTTTGCCGAACCTGCAAGCTCATTCATCATTCTCATCATTCTCATCACACACGTGGTTTCAACAGGATGCGGTACAGGTGCGACCGCATACACGGCCAGAGCTTCGATGGATTTGTTGCGAGAAAATCTCCCTCAAAAACTGATTAGTCGCTTTGGGGACATCCCGTGGCCACCGAGCTCACCCGACCTAACTCCAATGGATTTGTTTTTGTGGGGCTACCTCAAAGAGAGAGTTTACGCCAACAATCCGCGAACTGTTGTGGACTTAAAAGAAAATATTCGGCGAGAAATCAGCGCAATTGAACCAAGTTTATTGCAGCGTGTGGCACGGAATACGAGGCTCCGTTTCGAACAGTGTGTGTGTGTGCAACAGGATGGAAGACATTTGGATGACACTATCTTTAAACAAATAAAATCCGCATTTGTTCTCTATCTTTTAATACTTTTAGTAAAATTTTATGTCAAACATATTATTTTTTATTTAAATTTGAAAACATAAATCTGCCACCAGACAACTTGTATATATAAGGTTGGCAAATATCTCCCTTCCGCCTTTTTGTCTTTTTTAATTTCGCGGCTACGTACAAAGCGCTACAGAGCTCGTATCTGGCAATACTATACATAATTTGAAAGGTCTTGACATAACCTACAAAACGACGCTATGCATAATTAGTTTGGATATTGCGTTCAACAGTTATAGACGTGTAAACATTGAGTTCACTAACGCCGAAAACGCGCTATTTTAAAGTTTTCCTTCGTTAAAGGCAAATCCGCTAGAGAAACGTTCCGTGAGATTAATGGTGTTTTGGGGATGGTACTCTATCACTTCGAACCGCGGAGGAATGGTTTCGACGATTCAGAGCCGGTGAAAACGACACCATGGATAAGCCAGCCGGCGGAAGACCTGTGACGACAAATACCGATCAAATCATGGACTACATCGAGTTAGACCGGCATCTCGTGACATCGCCCAGGAGATGGGAGTTAGTCACCAAACCATTTTAAACCATCTGCAGAAGGCTGGATACAAAAAGCTCGATGTTTGGGTGCCGCATGATTTGACGCAAAAGAACCTTCTGGACCGAATCAACGCCTGCGATATGCTGCCGAAACGGAACGAACTCGACCCATTCTTGAAGCGGATGGTGACTGGCGACGAAAAATGGATCACATACGACAATATCAAGCAAAACGGTCGTGGTCGAGCGGCCAAGCCGGGATTGACGGCCAGGAAGGTTTTGCTGTGTGTTTGGTGGGATTGGAAGGGAATCATCCACTATGAGCTGCTCCCATATGGCCAGACGCTTAATTCTACCATCTACTGCGAACAACTGGACCGCTTGAAGCAGGCGATCGACCAGAAGCGTCCAGAATTGGCCAACAGGAAGGGTGTAGTGTTCCACCAAGACAACGCCAGACCACACACTTCGTTGATGACTCGTCAGAAGCTACGGGAGCTCGGATGGGAGGTTTTATCGCATCCACCATATAGCCCGGACATAGCGCCAAGTGATTACCACCTGTTCCTGTCCCTGGTGAACGCCCTTGGTGGTGTAAAGTTGAACTCAAAGAGGCTTGTGAAAAGTGGCTGTCCGGAGTTCTTCGCAAATAAGGAGGGGATTCTACGAGGGAGGTATTATGAAGTTGCCGTCTAGATGGAAACAGATTATCGAACAAAACGGCGCATATTTGAACTAAATCCGATCACTGTAACACTTTTATAAAGCATTGAATAAAGAACAAAAACGGAAGGGAGATATTTGCCAAACTAATATATAAAATGGATTTTGTTCGTCTATCACGTGAAAACGAGTGAACGTGTCCACACTACAACACTATCATCCGACGCGGAACGATCTGTAGATACTTATAGGATTTTTATTTATTCAATTCCATAGATAATTCATAGTTTTATTTCTAATTGACTTTTATGAACCTTTTTATTCAGTATTATTTATGCGGTTGCTATGGTAACGGTTGCTATACAAAGTCATTTGAGGTTGCGCTCAAAGAAATATTGTACGGGCAGGACTCTGTTGCCGGATCCTGGACGGCGGGTACGCTTCGCGGGCGATGCGCCTTGGCATCTACAGGCGCAATCGCTCGCGGAAGTGTACCTCTTCCTGCGGGATGCCGGAGAGCGTCGGCCGGACCCGGCCACGGTCCGCCGGATCAGGCGCGTTGCCCATGACGCCCTGATCCGGCGGTGGGGCTGGAGTTAGGTAACCCTGCCGCCGGCCGGGACACGGTGGAGGCCATCAGGCCCCACCTGTCCCGGTGGATGAGCCGGCGGTACGGTGCCTTGACGTTCCACCTGGTGCAGGTGCTGACAGGCCATGGATGTTTCGGCAAGTACCTGCACCAGGTGGCTCGTAGAGAGATGACGCAAGAATGCGTCGAGTGTGGTGCGCCGATTGACACGGCGCACCACACTCTGGCGGAGTGCCCGGCATGGGGCCGCAGCGCCACGCCCTCGTCGCGCAAGTCGGCAGTGACCTCTCGCTGCCGACTGTAATCGATCGTATGTTGAGCAGCGAGAGGTCTTGGAAGGCGGTGGCCTCCTTCTGCGGCGCAGTGATGCGTCAGAAGGAGACCTCCGAGCGCACGGGAGGCCGACGCCGCTGCCGTATCTTGCAGGCAGCGGCGGGCCGGCGGGAGAGCGCGGCGGCAGAACCACGCCGTCCGCTTCCTCCCGCCGTGAGCGATGGGCCCCTAGCCGGGCACGGTGTGAGGGGCCTTCGGGCCATGGGCGTGGCCCTTTGGGCCTTTGTCGTGTTTCCCCTGGGGTGCGTCCCCGGGGAGTCTTGGTTTTGTCCCCCTCCCATTCTGACGAGGGGAGTCTGGAGGAGGCCGCCGCCCAATTCCTTCACGGGAAGGCGGCGGCCGGGCATGCGCCCGTCGTGAGCGCGCGCGGTCGTCTGTGGGGTCGGGGCCCCAACGTGCCGGTCCCGCGAGGGGCTGGTACGGGACGGCAGGTGGGTGTCTTTGTTCCCCGCGGGCACCCACCAGGAGGAGTTTATACGCGGAGGCGCCCGGAGAGTTGCTTGGCTGAAACCCGGGCGTCTCCAGTACGCGTATTGCGGGACAAGCGGTGGTGGTTTTAGTGGGTATGGAGGTCACGCACAACATCTCAGTGGCCCCGAGCCCCACATAACTTGGCGTCTCCCCTGAAAAGGACGCTGGGTATGCGGTAACAGCATTTCCACCACCGATATAAAAAAAAAAAAAAAAAGGACTCTGTTGCCGGAGATCGTTTGGATACCACCTCAGTGCCTATTGCAGCCACCAAACAGTACTGTGATCCGGTTTGAAGGGCCCTGTATCTATTACTGGTGGTAGTGTCTCTGTTGCTGCAGACCGTCTAGGTAGGTACCGCCGCAGCGCCTGTTGCAGCCGACAGGCAGTACTGTAATCCGGTTTGAAGGGCCCTGTATCTATTACTGGTGGTAGTGTCTCTGTTGCTGCAGACCGTCTAGGTAGGTACCGCCGCAGCGCCTGTTGCAGCCGACAGACAGTACTGTGTGAACGTTACTTGTTCCGGTTTGAAGGGCCCTGTATCTATTACTGGTGGTAGTGTTCTGTTGCTGCAGACCGTCTAGGTAGTTACCGCCGCAGCGCCTGTTGCAGCCGACAGACAGTACTGTGCGAACGTTACTTGATCCGGTTTGAAGGGCCCTGTATCTATTACTGGTGGTAGTGTCTCTGTTGCTGCAGACCGTCTAGGTAGTTACCGCCGCAGCGCCTGTTGCAGCCGACAGACAGTACTGTGCGAACGTTACTTGATCCGGTTTGAAGGGCCCTGTATCTATTACTGGTGGTAGTGTCTCTGTTGCTGCAGACCGTCTAGGTAATTACCGCCGCAGCGCCTGTTGCAGCCGACAGACAGTACTGTGCGAACGTTACTTGATCCGGTTTGAAGGGCCCTGTATCTATTACTGGTGGTAGTGTCTCTGTTGCTGCAGACCGTCTAGGTAGGTACCGCCGCAGCGCTTATTGCAACTGACAGACAGTACCGTGCAGACATTACTGTGATCCGGTTTGAAGGGCGCTGTAGCTAATATAATTACCAGCGATAACGAAAGCACGTTATTATAGCCGTATCACTTACCATCAGGTGAACGATCAGCTCGTCTCGTAGATTTGAAGTTAAAAACACCTCTACACCTCTACCTTAGGCTTTATTCATTTACGGAATTTAGCGATAACCAGTCTCAGCTGACCTCTACACGGCAGAAGCAATATCTACACCTAATTTTGAGTAGTCACTTCTAATAGTTTCGAAGATATCGTGATGAGTGAAAGGATCCCTTGATATCTCCTATATATATATATATATATATATATATATATATAGAAATGTATGATGAAGAACTTAATTCTGAAGAATGGATGGAAGAGATGGATGGTTACCATCATACTGTTACCACCATACCATCACCAAGCGCGTATGATTTACCATCCCTTAAGGAAGTGGTAGGTACCGCAGCACCTATTCCCACCGGGCAGACAACGGTGTAGAAACAAATTACTGCGCTCCGGTTTTAAGGGCGCTGCAGTATTAATTACTGGAGATCTAATATTTTATATATCAACGCGATCAACATATGGTGCAGTGTACATCATCCTAACTAGCGTTGTGGTGAATATGTGTATTATATACTATAACATAAACGGTTCGGTAGTAGTCTTTAAAAAAAGGCTGTAGATTGCGAAGGGTATTAATGAGCTGAAATGACGATAATGATGATGATGATAATGATGATGATGATTATGATGATAATGACGCATAGACCTGTCTTATTTCTACGAAGCGATGACAAGAGCTCTACATTCAGCAGATGGTGAAACGCCTGCGCGTAACACGGCGCTAGTTAGGATGATATACACTGCACCGCATTGTGATCACCGCTGGAACATATAAGATGTTGAGTCTCGTTACCCCAGTAATTATACTAGCTGCAACACCCTTCAGACCGGATCACGGTAATGTCGGCACAGTACTGCCTGTCGGCTGCAACAGGCGCTGCGGCAGTACCTACCTAGACGGTCTGTAGCAATAGAGACACTACCACCAGTAATAGCTACGGCGTCCTTCAAACCGGATCACGGTAATGTCCGCACAGTACTGTCTGTCGGCTGCAACACGCGCTGCGGCGGTACCTACCTAGACGGTCTGTAGCAATAGAGACACTACCACCAGTAATAGCTACGGCGTCCTTCAAACCGGATCACGGTAATGTCCGCACAGTACTGTCTGTCGGCTGCAACAGGCGCTGCGGCGGTACCTACCTAGACGGTCTGCAGCAATAGAGACACTACCACCAGTAATAGCTACGGCGTCCTTCAAACCGGATCACGGTAATGTCCGCACAGTACTGTCTGTCGGCTGCAACAGGCGCTGCGGCGGTACCTACCTAGACGGTCTGCAGCAATAGAGACACTACCACCAGTAATAGCTACGGCGTCCTTCAAACCGGATCACGGTAATGTCCGCACAGTACTGTCTGTCGGCTGCAACACGCGCTGCGGCGGTACCTACCTAGACGGTCTGTAGCAATAGAGACACTACCACCAGTAATAGCTACGGCGTCCTTCAAACCGGATCACGGTAATGTCCGCACAGTACTGTCTGTCGGCTGCAACACGCGCTGCGGCGGTACCTACCTAGACGGTCTGTAGCAATAGAGACACTACCACCAGTAATAGCTACGGCGTCCTTCAAACCGGATCACGGTAATGTTCGCACAATACTGTCTGTCGGCTGCAACAGGCGCTGCGGCGGTACCTACCTAGACGGTCTGCAGCAATAGAGACACTACCACCAGTAATAGCTACGGCGCCCTTCAAACCGATCACGGTAATGTCCGCACAGTACTGTCTGTCGGCTGCAACACGCGCTGCGGCGGTACCTACCTAGACGGTCTGTAGCAATAGAGACACTACCACCAGTAATAGCTACGGCGTCCTTCAAACCGGATCACGGCAATGTCCGCACAGTACTGTCTGTCGGCTGCAACAGGCGCTGCGGCGGTACCTACCTAGACGGTCTGCAGCAATAGAGACACTACCACCAGTAATAGCTACGGCGTCCTGCGTCATGCGAACTGCTCGCAGTTTACAGCAACTGTTAAAAAAAAAAGGAAAAAAAAAAAATATATCAAGTGACGTTTAACAGTTTTCCCGCCGAGTACACTGTCAATGAAATAACTTTTTTAATGTTGCGCTGACAGCTTATAATTGAACGCAATTGTTCAAAAAAAAAAAAAACAGGATTAAAAAACTATCACGTGACGTTTAACAGTTTTCCCGCCGATTTGGCTGTCAATGAAGAATTTGCTTTTTTAGCGGATTGCTTTGATTTAATAAAAAAAAAGTAGGCGCCGCAAGCGTCCCGCTAGCGGACCGGACGGAGCCGCACTGCTGCCTCAAGGTAAATACCTCATTTATATAACGCCCACCGGCCATATATAATATATATGTCATTATGTTAAGGCACAATGGACGCCGGCTCGTGAATCATCAGCTCCCTGTTCGAATCCGAGGCTATTGCTGTTCTACCAACAATATTTCAACTCTTAAATGGTAACCCTACCATTACTGGTGGCAGTGTCTCTGTTGCTGCAGACCGATTAGGTACCGCCGCAGCGCCTGTTGAAGATGACAGACAGTACTGTGATCTGGTTTGAAGGGCGCTGTATTTAGTGTTATTACTGGGATAACGAGACTCAACATTTTATGTCTCAGATGACGAGCGCAATGTGGTGCAGTGTATCGTCCTAACTAGCGCTATGTTGTTATGGGCATACGTATCACTTGCGATCACGTGAACGTGTCGTCGCCTATTCGAATTAAAAAAAAAATTGCTCGCATTTTTTTGTTTTACAATTATACTAAAATTTTGTTTAAGAAAAACTTTTTATTTAGACGAAGTTTCCTTTGTCTTTTTTTTATTAGACACAGAAAAAAAAACAATGACATTCATCGGTTACATTAATAAAAATTGTAGTTTTTTTTTTATTATTATTATTAATTTAATAGTTAGGATGTCATACACTGCACCGATACGCCCAACGCCTGAGACATTACTCGAGTCTCGTTACTCCAGTAACTACATAAGCTACAGCGCCCTTCAAACCGGACCACGGTTATACACGCACACTACTGTTTGGAAGTAGAATAACATAAACCTGTTTTACATAAGTCTATAATGTCTTTTTTTTTTATTGCCGTTGGGTTTTTTGGCTCGATTAAGTACAGCCAATGACGAAATTAAAAAAAAAAATGCTTTAAAGAAAACTTGGTGCCTTAATTAAAAAAAAAAAAACTAATAAATCTCAATCAATATATAACCTGTTATGAGTATCGTCTAATAAATATATTTTGCGGATCTAAAAGGTTTCAAGGTTATATATATGTATATATATTCTTTTGTTCGCCAATCACGTAAAAACAAGTGAACCGACATGGCAACACCAGCATTCGACGCGGAAAGATCTATAGATAGATACAGCATATCGATTTTTTCAATACCATAGATAATTCATCGTTTCATTTCTAATTGACTTTCATACATTTTGATTTGGTGTTATTTGTACGGTTGCTATGGTAACGGTTGCTATACAAAGTCATTTTCAGTTGCGGTTCGTGTGTAGGAATATTTCTGACAAACTTCAAATCTAATTTTATATGTTACAGCTAGTATATATATATATGGAGATATATCACGCGATGAACTTGGACGTGAACACTCAAAATTTAGTGAAGATTGCTTCTGCTTTTCACAGGTCAGCTAAGGATGGTTTTATAAAATTCCCACCCCAAAGGCAGTGGGTGGTTAATGACGGGGCGGGAATATTTCTGACGAATTTCAAGTCTGTTATTTCTATATTACGACCAGCAAAGTAGATCTCCTATATACCCGCATTGGGCGAGTGTGGTGGTAAATGGCCCAAGCTCCCATAGAACCACTACGAACGTCAGCACCTGGTGACCTCCGATGCAGGACTGATCAATGTTGGGAATCCGGCGGAAGCTTATCTCCAGCAGTGGACGTCTATCAGCTGATGATGAAACAGACAATGAACAGCTAGTATATATTTTATCAAATATATGAATTTTATATAGATTTTGCGATTTTAATAAATAACTAAGTTAAAAAAAATAATAATAAAAAACCGATCTAATACGTTATGTACACAATACTAAATAGCCCCACAAAAAAAAAGGTAACCTAATTATGGGTAAAATGTGGTAGTGTATATCATCTAGGGATGTGCGTTGTAGGAATGAACTGGTTGAGTAAACGGTTAATATATTAACGCGACTGGCGGGATTATTACACGGCTGAATTAAATGGTCGCGATGTACGTACTACCGTCGGCGGGAAGGCGCAGCGGCGACGTTTACACTTGGTCGATTAATTACAGTTCATTTGTTTAATCAAATCGGAACTGTATTCTCTATGACATAAGAGTTCATTTAAATAAGCGCGTATCAGATGGACGAGTGCATAGCGCCGCGGCGCGGGAACTATTGCGTGGCCAAACTAAACGGTCGCAGCGCTCCCATCTAACGGCGGCGCGGCGGCGACGCGTGCGCTTGGTCGGTTAATTACAGTTCATTTGTTTCATCAATCAAATCAAATACACTGCAAAACATTGTAGTCGCCACATTAAGACATATGTTCTGTTCACCCAAATAACTTCACTAGTTACAGCGCCATTCAAACCGGAACACAGTAATGTTTGTCGGCTACAACAGGCGCAGCGGTTGTATCCACCTATACGGTTTCCAGCAACAGGGACCTCTTACAGGGGTTACGTTTGCAGATTGCTGTCACTGTAGATAGAATCATCATCATCATCAGCCGATGGAGGTCCAGCGCTGGACATGGGCCTTTCCCAAAGATCCCCACATCGACTGAACCTGCGCTGCTCTCATCCAGCTGCATCGCACAACCTTGTCATTTGAAGGAATTCATTTGTGGGAGTCTGGCTATTTCCCATCACACTGGCCCAATGCTAATTGGTGGACCAGATCCTCGTCTATTGATCATCAGGCTGCACCACGAGCTGATGAGGTATGTCTGGATCTCGTGACCAGTTCTGCGGAACCCATTACATCGATGCGATTAAAAAACAAATCAAATATCTAATTGAACATTTTATTGTAAACAGTTAATTTATCGACAGACGGAATAGTTGAAGACAGTGGGTACTCAAACTTTTTTCAACATGGCGGCCATTAGGCACGCGCCAGTGGGCGGGGTCGCAACATTTCGCAATTGGCGGGAAATTACGAATTGTTTTTTTTTTTTTTGAATAAAGAGCGGTTGGGACGGCGCGGTCACACCATCGGCTCGTGCTCCGTGGACGGGTAGCTGCGGTACGTGCTGAGCGACACGTCCGACCGCGACTTGGACTTCCTTTGGCTGTATATGGTGACGAGGTCCTCGTCCACGTCCATGTCCAGGGTCTTCGCCTTCGCTCCGTTGGCAACCCTAGCCCTCGCCGCCGCATTGTTGGCGTCGCGCGCCTCCTTCGCCACCATCTTGCTCCTGTTGTAGATCTCGATGATCTGTTTCCTATTCGGCCGCTTCTTGGTGATCTTCTTCGCCGTGCTGTGCCTAGAGTTGTTCTCTTTACATCTCTTCTGGTAAGTTCTCTTCTTCTTCGCGCCGGTTGCGGCTGTCTTTCCTTTCTTCTTAAGGCCAACAATCGGTTTGCCGCAGACGTCGCAATTGTTCGCCATTTTGTTGGCGTTCACCTTTAGACACCAATGTAATTTGTTATCGCAGTGATGGTGATGGTGGTGACGGTGATGGTGGTGGTGGTGGTGGTGGTTACGAGTATAAATAGTGAAGTACAACATTTTTTTTTAATAGACTGAGACAAGATTAGCTGGAAATTTATAAGATGCTGACATCTGGATCATCAGGAAGATATACACGAGAGCAATGTAGCCGTCACTAGAGTTTTCTGTAGGGTATCGGGATTGGAGGGCGTTAGTTAGGATGACACGCACTACCACATTATACCCGCCGCTAGTCTTGTTTTTTGAGGCATCAATCCAGATGATAGCTAGAGTGAAAGGGAGTGGGAGCCAGGAGAGAAAATTCTCCCGTCTCCCGGATTTGGTGGCAGAAATAGGCGCCGCGGTGGTACCTGTATAGACGGTCTCCAGCATCAGGGACACTACCACCATGAAGATGATGACACAGCACCACATTGTGGTCACCACCTGGAGACGTTACACTACCTTGATAGTAGACTTCCGTTTATCCAGCTCTTCTTTAGTTTCGGGTAGGCGCTGTTATGGTCATGGACCCGCTTGATGACGTCACCGCTGATGGCGCTCCTCGCCTCGTACTCCGCCTCGTGCGTCTCCTTGAATCTCTCCGCGGCGGTTCTGTTTTTCTGAAAATACCATCATAAGGTGGTGATGGTGATGGTGATGGATTTTTTTTTAAGTGATACGCCCGCCCTTAACATGGCGCCAGTTAAATCCACACCGCACCACATTGCGGTTGATGGCTTGACTTAACATGTTGTGCCTCGTTACCCCAGTAATTACACTGGCTGCAGCGCCCTTCAAACCGGAACACAGTAACGTTGGCACAGTACTGCCTGTCGGCTGCAACAGGCGCTGCGGTAGTACCTACCTAGACGGTCTGCAGCAACAGAGACACTACCACCAGTAATAGCTACAACGCCCTTCACACCGGATCACAGCAACTTTCGCATAGTACTGTCTGTCGGCTGCAACAGGCGCTGCGGTAGTACCTACCTAGACAGTCTGCAGCAACTGAGGCACTACCACCAGTAATAGCTACAGCGCCCTTCAAACCGGATCACAGCAACTTTCGCATAATACAGTCTGCCGGCAGTAATAGGCGCTGCGGTAGTCCCTATCTAGACGGTCTGCAGCAACAGACACCTACCACCAGTAATAGCAGGAGCGCCCTTCAAACCGGATCTACCTAGACGGTCTGCAGCAACAGAGACGCGTGATGATTGCATACTGCTGTCTGGCGGCGGAAATAGGCGCTGTGATGGTAAGATATATCACCTCATGGCTCTCCTTGTATGAGCAGGTCCTGAATCCCAGCAGTGGGAATAATATGATCACTGTTCATATATAGCTATATATACACTCTTCTATGCTATATCAGCTATCGTATATTATAATGGATACTATCGAGGGCATCTGTATCGAAGAGGCTGCAGTGTAAGCATCCTTACATATCCCTCATTGCTATATGCATATCCTTCACATCCAAGTGTTGCTCATCTCGTCATTGTATCGCATTGAAAATGATTTTGTTTATACTGACGAGCAGTAGTGTAAACACTTTACCAAAGCTTGCGATGCGGCTGTTTATACTGACGAGCAGTAGTGTAAACACTTTATCAAAGCTTGCGATGCGCCCGTTTATACTGACGAGCAGTAGTAAACACTTTACCAATGCTTGCGATGCGCCTGTTTATACTGACGAGCAGTAGTGTAAACACTTACCAAAGCTTGCGATGCGCCTGTTTATACTGACGAGCAGTAAACACTTTACCAAAGCTTGCGATGCGGCTGTTTATACTGACGAGCAGTAGTGTAAACACTTTATCAAAGCTTGCGATGCGGCTGTTTATACTGACGAGCAGTAGTGTAAACACTTTATCAAAGCTTGCGATGCGGCTGTTTATACTGACGAGCAGTAGTGTAAACACTTACCAAAGCTTGCGATGCGCCCGTTTATACCGACGAGCAGTAGTAAACACTTTACCAAAGCTTGCGATGCACCTGTTTATACTGACGAGCAGTAGTGTAAACATCTCTTTACCAAAGCTTGCGATGCGCCCGTTTATACTGACGAGCAGTAGTGTAAACACTTTACCAAAGCTTGCGATGCGCCCGTTTATACCGACGAGCAGTAGTAAACACTTTATCAAAGCTTGCGATGCGCCTGTTTATACTGACGAGCAGTAGTGTAAACACTTTATCAAAGCTTGCGATGCGCCTGTTTATACTGACGAGCAGTAGTGTAAACACTTTATCAAAGCTTGCGATGCGCCTGTTTATACTGACGAGCAGCAGGTAAACACTTTACCAAAGCTTGCGATGCGCCTGTTTATACTGACGAGCAGTAGTGTAAACACTTTACCAAAGCTTGCGATGCGCCTGTTTATACTGACGAGCAGTAGTGTAAACACTTTATCAAAGCTTGCGATGCGGCTGTTTATACTGACGAGCAGTAGTGTAAACACTTTACCAAAGCTTGCGATGCGCCTGTTTATACTGACGAGCAGCAGGTAAACACTTTACCAAAGCTTGCGGATGCGCCTGTTTATACTGACGAGCAGTAGTGTAAACACTTTACCAAAGCTTGCGATGCACCCGTTTATACTGACGAGCAGTAGTAAACACTTACCAAAGCTTGCGGATGCGCCCGTTTATACTGGACGAGCAGTAGTGTAAACACTTTACCAAAGCTTGCGATGCGCCCGTTTATACTGACGAGCAGCAGTGTAAACACTTTACCAAAGCTTCTGCGATGCGCCCGTTTATACCGGACGAGCAGTAGTAAACACTTACCAAAGCTTGCGATGCGCCTGTTTATACTGACGAGCAGTAGTAAACACTTACCAAAGCTTGCGATGCCTGTTTATACCTCGACGAGCAGTAGTGTAAACATCTCTTTACCAAAGCTTGCGATGCGCCTGTTTATACTGACGAGCAGTAAACACTTTACCAAAGTTTGCGATGCGCCTGTTTATACTGACGAGCAGTAGTAAACACTTTACCAAAGCTTGCGATGCGCCTGTTTATACTGACGAGCAGTAGTGTAAACACTTTATCAAAGCTTGCGATGCGGCTGTTTATACTGACGAGCAGTAGTGTAAACACTTTACCAAAGCTTGCGATGCGCCTGTTTATACTGACGAGCAGTAGTAAACACTTTACCAATGCTTGCGATGCGCTCCGTTTATACTGACGAGCAGTAGTGTAAACACTTTACCAAAGCTTGCGATGCACCTGTTTATACTGACGAGCAGTAGTAAACACTTTACCAAAGCTTGCGATGCGCCTGTTTATACTGACGAACAGTGGTGTAAACACATTACCAAAGTTTGCGATGCGGCTGTTTATACTGACGAGCAGTAGTGTAAACACTTTACCAAAGTTTGCGATGCGCCCGTTTATACCGGACGAGCAGTAGTAAACACTTTACCAAAGCTTGCGATGCACCTGTTTATACCGACGAGCAGTAGTGTAAACACATTACCAAAGCTTCTGCGATGCGCCTGTTTATACTGACGAGCAGTAGTGTAAACATTACCAAAGCTTGCGATGCGCCTGTTTACTGACGAGCAGCAGTGTAAACACTTTACCAAAGCTTCTGCGATGCGCCCGTTTATACCGACGAGCAGTAGTGTAAACACTTTACCAAAGCTTGCGATGCACCCGTTTATACTGACGAGCAGTAGTGTAAACACTTTACCAAAGCTTGCGATGCACCCGTTTATACTGACGAGCAGTAGTGTAAACACTTTACCAAAGCTTCTGCGATGCGCCCGTTTATACTGACGAGCAGTAGTGTAAACACTTTACCAAAGCTTCGCGATGCGCCCGTTTATACTCGACGAGCAGCAGTGTAAACACATTACCAAAGTTTGCGATGCGCCTGTTTATACTGACGAGCAGTAGTGTAAACACTTACCAAAGCTTCGCGATGCGCCTGTTTATACTGACGAGCAGAAAACACTTTACCAAAGCTTGCGATGCGCCTGTTTATAATTGACGAGCAGTAGTAAACACTTTACCAAAGCTTGCGATGCGCCTGTTTATACCTCGACGAGCAGTAGTGTAAACATCTTTACCAAAGCTTGCGATGCGCCTGTTTATACTCGACGAGCAGTAGTAAACACTTTATCAAAGCTTGCGATGCGCCTGTTTATACTGACGAGCAGTAGTGTAAACACTTTATCAAAGCTTGCGATGCGCCTGTTTATACTGACGAGCAGTAGTGTAAACACTTTATCAAAGCTTGCGATGCGCCTGTTTATACTGACGAGCAGTAGTGTAAACACTTTACCAAAGCTTGCGATGCACCCGTTTATACCTGACGAGCAGTAGTGTAAACACTTTACCAAAGCTTGCGATGCGCCCGTTTATACCTCGACGAGCAGTAAACACTTTACCAAAGCCTGCGATGCGCCTGTTTATACCGACGAGCAGTAGTGTAAACACTTTACCAAAGCTTCGCGATGCGCCTGTTTATACTGACGAGCAGCAGGTAAACACTTTATCAAAGTTTGCGATGCGCCTGTTTATACCTGACGAGCAGTAGCGTAAACACTTTACCAAAGTTTGCGATGCGCTCCGTTTATACTGACGAGCAGTAGTAAACACTTTACCAAAGCTTGCGATGCGCCTGTTTATACCTGACGAGCAGTAGTGTAAACACTTTACCAAAGCTTCTGCGGATGCGCCTGTTTATACTGACGAGCAGTAGCGTAAACACTTTACCAAAGCCTGCGATGCGCCTGTTTATACTGACGAGCAGTAGTGTAAACATCTCTTTACCAAAGCTTGCGGATGCGCCTGTTTATACTCGACGAGCAGCAGGTAAACACTTTACCAAAGCTTGCGATGCGCCTGTTTATAATTGACGAGCAGTAGTGTAAACATCTCTTTACCAAAGCCTGCGATGCGCCTGTTTATACCTCGACGAGCAGTAAACACTTTACCAAAGCTTGCGATGCGCCCGTTTATACCGACGAGCAGTAGTGTAAACACTTTACCAAAGCTTGCGATGCACCGTTTATACTGACGAGCAGTAGTGTAAACATCTTTACCAAAGCTTGCGATGCACCCGTTTATACTGACGAGCAGTAGTGTAAACATCTCTTTACCAAAGCTTGCGATGCGCCCGTTTATACTGACGGGCAGTGGTGTAAACACTTTACCAAAGCTTGCGATGCACCCGTTTATACTGACGAGCAGCAGTGTAAACATTACCAAAGCTTGCGATGCACCTGTTTATACTCGACGAGCAGTAGTGTAAACACTTTACCAAAGCTTGCGATGCACCCGTTTATACTCGACGAGCAGTAGTAAACACTTTACCAAAGCTTGCGGATGCGCCCGTTTATACTGACGAGCAGTAGTGTAAACACTTTATCAAAGCTTGCGATGCGCCTGTTTATACTGACGAGCAGTAGTGTAAACACTTTATCAAAGCTTGCGATGCGCCTGTTTATACTGACGAGCAGTAGTGTAAACACTTTATCAAAGCTTGCGATGCGCCTGTTTATACTGACGAGCAGTAGTGTAAACACTTTACCAAAGTTTGCGATGCGCCCGTTTATACCGACGAGCAGTAGTGTAAACACTTACCAAAGCTTGCGATGCGCCTGTTTATACTGACGAGCAGTAGTGTAAACACTTTACCAAAGCTTGCGATGCACCCGTTTATACCTCGACGAGCAGTAGTAAACACTTTACCAAAGCTTGCGATGCGCCCGTTTATACTCGACGAGCAGTAGTAAACACTTTACCAAAGTTTGCGATGCACCCGTTTATACTGACGAGCAGTAGTGTAAACACATTACCAAAGCTTGCGATGCGCCTGTTTATAATTGACGAGCAGTAGTGTAAACACTTTACCAAAGCTTGCGATGCACCCGTTTATACCGGACGAGCAGTAGTGTAAACACTTTACCAAAGCTTGCGATGCGCCTGTTTATACTGACGAGCAGTAGTGTAAACACTTTACCAAAGCTTGCGATGCGCCTGTTTATACTGACGAGCAGTAGTGTAAACACTTTATCAAAGCTTGCGATGCGCCTGTTTATACTGACGAGCAGTAGTGTAAACACTTTACCAAAGCTTGCGATGCGCCTGTTTATACTGACGAGCAGTAGTGTAAACACTTTATCAAAGCTTGCGATGCGGCTGTTTATACTGACGAGCAGTAGTGTAAACACTTTACCAAAGCTTGCGATGCGCCTGTTTATACTGACGAGCAGTAGTAAACACTTTACCAAAGCTTGCGATGCACCCGTTTATACCGACGAGCAGTAGTGTAAACACTTTACCAAAGCTTGCGATGCACCCGTTTATACCGACGAGCAGTAGTGTAAACACTTTACCAAAGCTTCTGCGATGCGCCTGTTTATACCGACGAGCAGTAGTGTAAACATCTTTACCAAAGCTTGCGATGCACCCGTTTATACTGACGAGCAGTAGTGTAAACACATTACCAAAGCTTCTGCGATGCGGCTGTTTATACTGACGAGCAGTAGTGTAAACACTTTATCAAAGCTTGCGATGCGGCTGTTTATACTGACGAGCAGTAGTGTAAACACATTACCAAAGCTTGCGGATGCGCCTGTTTATACTCGACGAGCAGTAGTGTAAACACATTACCAAAGCTTGCGATGCGCCTGTTTATACTCGACGAGCAGTAGTAAACACTTTACCAAAGCTTGCGATGCACCCGTTTATACTGACGAGCAGTAGTGTAAACACTTTATCAAAGCTTGCGATGCACCCGTTTATACTGACGAGCAGTAGTGTAAACACTTTACCAAAGCTTCTGCGATGCGCCTGTTTATACCGACGAGCAGTAGTGTAAACACTTTACCAAAGTTTGCGATGCGCCTGTTTATACTCGACGAGCAGTAGTAAACACTTTACCAAAGCTTCTGCGATGCGCCTGTTTATACTCGACGAGCAGTAGTGTAAACACTTTATCAAAGCTTGCGATGCACCCGTTTATACTGACGAGCAGTAGTAAACACTTTATCAAAGCTTGCGATGCGCCTGTTTATACTGACGAGCAGTAGTGTAAACACTTTATCAAAGCTTGCGATGCGCCTGTTTATACTGACGAGCAGTAGTGTAAACACTTTATCAAAGCTTGCGATGCGCCTGTTTATACTGACGAGCAGTAGTGTAAACACTTTATCAAAGCTTGCGATGCGCCTGTTTATACTGACGAGCAGTAGTGTAAACACTTTATCAAAGCTTGCGATGCGCCTGTTTATACTGACGAGCAGTAGTAAACACTTTACCAAAGCTTCTGCGATGCGCCTGTTTATACTCGACGAGCAGTAGTGTAAACACTTTACCAAAGTTTGCGATGCGCCTGTTTATACTCGACGAGCAGTAGTAAACACTTTACCAAAGCTTGCGATGCACCCGTTTATACTGACGAGCAGTAGTAAACACTTTACCAAAGCTTCTGCGATGCGCCTGTTTATACTGACGAGCAGTAGTGTAAACACTTTATCAAAGCTTGCGATGCGCCTGTTTATACTGACGAGCAGTAGTAAACACTTTACCAAAGCTTCTGCGATGCGCCTGTTTATACCGACGAGCAGTAGTAAACACTTTACCAAAGCTTGCGATGCGCCTGTTTATACTGACGAGCAGTAGTGTAAACACTTTACCAAAGCTTCTGCGATGCGCCTGTTTATACTGACGAGCAGTAGTAAACACTTTACCAAAGCTTCTGCGATGCGCCTGTTTATACCGACGAGCAGTAGTAAACACTTTACCAAAGCTTCTGCGATGCGCCTGTTTATACTGACGAGCAGTAGTGTAAACACTTTACCAAAGCTTCTGCGATGCGCCTGTTTATACTGACGAGCAGTAGTAAACACTTTACCAAAGCTTGCGATGCACCCGTTTATACTGACGAGCAGTAGTGTAAACACTTTACCAAAGTTTGCGATGCGCCTGTTTATACTCGACGAGCAGTAGTGTAAACACTTTACCAAAGTTTGCGATGCGCCTGTTTATACTCGACGAGCAGTAGTGTAAACACATTACCAAAGCTTGCGATGCGCCCGTTTATACCGACGAGCAGTAGTAAACACTTTACCAAAGCTTCTGCGATGCGCCTGTTTATACCGACGAGCAGTAGTAAACACTTTACCAAAGCTTGCGATGCGCCTGTTTATACCGACGAGCAGTAGTGTAAACACTTTACCAAAGCTTCTGCGATGCGCCCGTTTATACTGACGAGCAGTAGTAAACACTTTACCAAAGCTTCTGCGATGCGCCTGTTTATACCGACGAGCAGTAGTAAACACTTTACCAAAGCTTCTGCGATGCGCCTGTTTATACCGACGAGCAGTAGTGTAAACACTTTACCAAAGCTTCTGCGATGCGCCTGTTTATACTGACGAGCAGTAGTAAACACTTTACCAAAGCTTCTGCGATGCGCCCGTTTATACCGACGAGCAGTAGTAAACACTTTACCAAAGCTTGCGATGCGCCTGTTTATACCGACGAGCAGTAGTAAACACTTTACCAAAGCTTCTGCGATGCGCCCGTTTATACTGACGAGCAGTAGTAAACACTTTACCAAAGCTTCTGCGATGCGCCTGTTTATACCGACGAGCAGTAGTAAACACTTTACCAAAGCTTCTGCGATGCGCCTGTTTATACTGACGAGCAGTAGTGTAAACACTTTACCAAAGCTTGCGATGCGGCTGTTTATACTGACGAGCAGTAGTGTAAACACTTTAACAAAGATTGCGATGCGCCTGTTTATACCGACGAGCAGTAGTAAACACTTTACCAAAGCTTGCGATGCGCCCGTTTATACTGACGAGCAGTAGTAAACACTTTACCAAAGCTTCTGCGATGCGCCTGTTTATACTGACGAGCAGTAGTGTAAACACTTTATCAAAGCTTGCGATGCGCCTGTTTATACTGACGAGCAGTAGTGTAAACACTTTACCAAAGCTTCTGCGATGCGCCTGTTTATACTCGACGAGCAGTAGTGTAAACACTTTACCAAAGCTTGCGATGCGCCTGTTTATACTCGACGAGCAGTAGTGTAAACACTTTACCAAAGTTTGCGATGCGCCTGTTTATACTCGACGAGCAGTAGTGTAAACACTTTATCAAAGCTTGCGATGCGCCCGTTTATACCGACGAGCAGTAGTAAACACTTTACCAAAGTTTGCGATGCGCCTGTTTATACTGACGAGCAGTAGTAAACACTTTACCAAAGCTTCTGCGATGCGCCTGTTTATACCGACGAGCAGTAGTGTAAACACATTACCAAAGCTTGCGATGCGCCTGTTTATACTGACGAGCAGTAGTGTAAACACTTTATCAAAGCTTGCGATGCGCCTGTTTATACTCGACGAGCAGTAGTAAACACTTTACCAAAGCTTGCGATGCACCCGTTTATACTGACGAGCAGTAGTGTAAACACTTTACCAAAGTTTGCGATGCGCCTGTTTATACTGACGAGCAGTAGTGTAAACACTTTATCAAAGCTTGCGATGCGCCCGTTTATACCGACGAGCAGTAGTGTAAACACTTTACCAAAGTTTGCGATGCGCCTGTTTATACTGACGAGCAGTAGTAAACACTTTACCAAAGTTTGCGATGCGCCTGTTTATACCGACGAGCAGTAGTAAACACTTTACCAAAGCTTGCGATGCGCCCGTTTATACCGACGAGCAGTAGTGTAAACACTTTACCAAAGTTTGCGATGCGCCTGTTTATACTGACGAGCAGTAGTGTAAACACATTACCAAAGCTTGCGATGCGCCCGTTTATACTGACGAGCACGTTTCTACAATTTCTTACCGTCCATCTCCTTCCCGCTCCGATCTGTAGCGAGCAATTTAATCCAGTCTCTCTCGCTCTAAATACATGAAGACAGAAAGAGACGGAACACGTTTCTACAATTTCTTACCGTCCATCTCCTTCCCGCTGCGATCTGTAGCGCGCAATTTAATTCAGTATCTCTCGCTCTAAATACATGAAAATAGAAAGAGACGTAACACGTTTCTGCAACTTCTTACCGTCCAGTTCGTTCCCGCTCCTATCTGTAGCGCGCAATTTAATCCAGTCTCTCTCGCTCTAAATACATGAAGACAGAAAGAGACGGAACACGTTTCTACAATTTCTTACCGTCCATCTCCTTCCCGCTCCGATCTGCAGCGCACAATTTAATTCAGTCTCTCTCGCTCTATATATATGAAGAAAGACACAGAGAGAGAAACGTCGTTATCTGCAGTCTATTATTTGACTGTTCCCTCTCACGTTTGTTTCTAATTCAATGAATAGAAATGTATGTACCGATCGCTCTCTGTCTCTCTGCTTATCACCGCCACATCTCCGTCTCACTCTCTCACACGACACACGCCAACAAGACCTCGTTCAGTGTAACTGCCGACACGGACGTCTCTCACCTGTCGGTACCCAACACGCACTCCACGTCCGCCTTCTCGTCGAGCCGGGGGCAGAACTTTGCGCCGCGCTTGTACGCGCCCCGGCCTTCCACTATGCAGAGATGTACTGTACACAAAAAAATTTTTTTTTTCATATTCTCAAGATCAGTTCTTGATCAAGATCCCAGCTGGTGTTAAGTGGTGATGTGATCTGTTATGGTATTGGCCAATTCACTCGTGTCCTATTTGGATGGGAACACCGACGCCGGAAAGTTGTTCCACTGCTTTACTTTAGAACGAGGAACTGAACCTTCATAGTTGGGAAGCTGAGGATGACCACAACATAAGATTGGAGACTCGTGGATCTGGTCGTCCAGTGAAAAGGGGGATGTGGGAATTATATCGTGTAATTCCGTGGTATGACGTAGTGTTGGGAGGCCCCCCACAAGGTGGACTAACGATCTGGTGAGAGTCGCGGGAGTCCACTGAATGCGAGCAATGTGGGACCGATCGACGTGGAGATCTTTGGAGGAGACCTATTTCCAGCAGTGGAAGTCTATCGTTTAATGATGATGATGATGAATTCCATGGTACCCTCTCCAAACGAGACTGGCCACACGGTGCCTGTATTCAAGACTGCCAAGCCCAGTTGTGGAAGTTCTGATCAACAACACGCCTCTTAGTCCACCTCTCCACCAAGTCTATTGCCGCTAGACGAGTTTCAGCAGCTTCCACCCAGATATGGCAACAGCACTCCACCGGAGCTACGCTTTATATATAGTCTAGAACTGTCCAGGAGGATATTGTCGCACTTTACCACGGATCCCCAATTTCCAGTCAGCTGATTAGCTTTGGAATTGATGAACTAGTCATAGATCAGATTCATTGGAATTTCAACCCCTGACAGCTGAAGGCAGTCCATGAATGTCAAGGGCACACCTACAAAAGTAGGACCCAATGTGAACAGGTTCGCAAGGATAACGAGAGGTTCACCTATTTGTAAATATACTCCTCACCTTTATATACCTAAATCTAGTTACCGCAGTAATTTCGCTAAATACAGCGCCTTTCAAATCGGACAACAATAATGTATGCACACTACAATTTGGTGGGATGAACGGGCGCTGCGTCACTACCTAACAAATCTCCAGCAATGGAGACCTGTTAATAAATACTAGATAGCACTGCCTAAGTAAATACTAGGTGCCTCTCAAATTATTCAATACTTACGGCAGCATTTAAAACATTATACTCACATATTTTCTTAATTTCCTTTATTTCTATATTTATTACAACATTTCCTATTATTTACTATTAATTTTTTAAAAGTTTTTCATTTAAATTTTCCATTTCACGTGAACTGACAACTTCAAAAGTTTTTTTTTTAAAAAAACAATGACGTTGAAGCAAAAAGGTTTTACTAGTTCAAGTCTCAAATCAAAGAGTATCTATAGTATAAATATAAATGATATTTAGTTCAATAGTTTACAGTTAATAATGTGTTTCTAGTGTCCAGATGCTATGTCCAGCAGTGGGCATCTGTGTTCATATGATGATGATAGGAAATTTAATCCTTTCGATGGTATGATCATCATCATCAGCCAATAGGCGTCCACTGATGTCCTCCCGCAAAGATCATATTTGTCATTGGACATATGGGAGGATTTGGGCCATTCCCACGCTGCCCAAATGTGGGCTGGTGGGAGCCAGAGCCTTATTGATTACCCGGCTGCACCTCGAGCTGGTGAGGTTGTATTGGGACCTGTGAGTTGTTATCAGGGAACTCTTACATGTTATTTAAAGACAAAAAACAATTCAGCTTCATCATCATCAGCCGATAGATGTCCACAGCTGGACATAAGCCTCCGACAAAGATCATCGATCGGTTCTGAGCTGCCCTGGTTCCGGCGTCCGTCACAGTCATCATCGCGTCCGGTACCACCAGCCATTAACGCCGTCGTTTGTAGGGGTTCATATGAAGAGGATTTGGGCCATTACCAGGGTGCATCACTAGCAGGTAAGCTTGGCTTGGGTCCTTGGCGTTTTGTTGTGCGGGACTCCGGTCTGCTTTCTTACTTCCGTCACTCTACTTCTCTCTACTTGGAAGACCGGTTTCCTCCAGATCGCTGTTCATCATATTCTTGGTCACCACATTCAGCCATCGCGTCTTCGGTCTTCTCCGTCGTGTTGAAGCTGAGTGTTCTATGTATTCAGTTGGTCTCCTTTTCACTTGTCTATACCGTCGCAGCTGATATTCCTGCATATTGCGGGACCATTATACCTGTTATTTAAAAAAAAACTAATTGCGTAATTAGCTTCCAAGCATATACATATTTATAAACAGATCCTTTCATTTATTTCTGTTATCTCTTACTTTGATATTTAGAACATTTTTTTTTGGCTTTAACTTATAATACTTTGACCCCACTATAGAGCCAATAAAAAAGTTGCGAAAATATTATATTTTGTTATTTTTCTTAGGAACGTGAATATGTAAATCGGAACTGTGAAGAAAAAACTACATATAAAGAAAAACTAGATATAAATAGAATCGATTTTATATCGATTATAATTAATTTCTTGTTCTCCTCACTACACCAGTACACTAACAGGACGCCTTACATCATCGCCGCCATCTTGGATATGTTTTTTCATTGTTTAATTTTCGTATAATAATTAGGTAAATGTTTTTAGGTAATAAAATAAAATGCTAAATTTAAATATCTATCTAGTAACGCTATGGGTTCAGTTTTCAGACCTCAAGTGGAATTTTTAGTTAGGATGGTATACACTGCACTACTTTAGGATAGGTGCTGTGCCACGACCACGTCTATCAGCACACCAAGCAGTTCCCCATTGCGCGTCATCCAACTCTTTACATCGCTGGTGAGGTCAAAGGTCACGGTCGTTCCTCTACCCGTTGGTCCGATCAGATTCAGGCAATCTTAGGTTTAGAACAGCGGTCTGGAAGCAGCTGGTCTGCTGCTTGAGGAATCATTGAGACCAGCGCGACCTTCAGTCATGAAGTCCACGAAAGAGATTTTATAGGTTGGTAACTGTGATCTTAAAGCCAAATAGTTTGATCAAAACGGATAACGGAAGGTCTTTCAAGGGTGGTAGAGAATGCTTCTAATCCCCCCCACTTGTATGAACCCCTACACTATCAGGGGTGTAAAGGGTCCCGCCTAACAACTGACGGGACTCTAGCTAACTTCACCAGCTCGTGATGTTGCTTGATAATCAATAAGCGAAGCTCTGGCTCCCACCAACCCGCATTGAGTCAGCGTGATGGGAACTGGTCCAAATCCCCCCCATGTACCTCCGCAGACATTGAGGTCTTTGGAGTAGACCTATGTGATGATGGACATCTAGAAATGACAGCTCCTGGTGATGTGAACAGCGCAGGGCCGATAGATGTGATCTTTGTGGGAAGCTTATGTCCAGCAGTGGTCTTCCATCGGCTGATGATGATGATGATGAAGGTTTAATAAAATCTATTATTTTAAATATTCTACGGAACCCGCGTCCATTTTAGATAGGCACTTAACCAAAGGAAACTTTTGGTATAAATAGAGCGAGGAACCCTTCTAGGAGACAGAAGCATTTCTGACGTGGACGGATCAACCTGATGCAGGCCAAGATCCTTTTGCAGATGTCCTGGATAGTTGGAGTCCTATCCAGACCAAGTAAGTCATCATGTTTATTTATCACGCTTCACTGCAGTCCCGGGTGCCAGGTCCTCGTCATCATGGTGATCATCCTCGTGTTGAACAGCCGCCGTCGTCACTCTGCACCAGACGAATGAGATGGAGCATTAATGGTAAGCTGTTTGGATAAATACTAAGCTGTTATAGTTAGAATTAAAAAAAAAAATTAAGGGCAAGCTCGACCCTTAGCTTCACGAGGATTTTGTTATACATGAAGATCAGTTTATGGTTAAGGGCAGAGTAGAGGCTGTGAATGGAATCGGTGCAGTGTATAACATCCCAACTATTAAATTAAAAATAATAAAAAAAAAAAAAAATACAATTTTTATTAATGTAACCGATGAATGTCATTGTTTTTTTTTTCTGTGTCTAATAAAAAAAAGACAAAGGAAACTTCGTTTAAATAAACACTTTTTCTTAAAGAAAATTTTAGTATAGTTGTAAAACAATAAATTGCGAGCACTTTTTTTTTTTAATTCGATTAGCCGACGACACGTTCACTTGATCGCAAGTGATACGTATGCCCATAACAACATAGCGCTAGTTAGGATGATACACTGCACCACATTGCGCTCGTCATCAGAGACATAAAACGTTGTCTCGTTACCCCAGTAATAACACTAGCGCCCTTCAAACCGGATCACAGTACTGTCTGTCATCTGCAACAGGCGCTGCGGCGGTACCTAATCGGTCTGCAGCAACAGAGACACTGCCACCAGTCACAGCTGCGGCTTTGTGGGAAGCTTATGTCCAGCAGTGGTCTTCCATCGGCTGATGATGATGATGATGATGATGATGATGATGATGATGATGATGATGATGATGATGATGATGATGATGATGATGATGATGATGATGATGATGATGATGATGATGATGATGATGATGATGATGATGATGATGATGATGATGATGATGATGATGATGATGATGATGATGATGATGATGATGATGATGATGATGATGATGATGATGATGATGATGATGATGATGATGATGATGATGATGATGATGATGATGATGATGATGATGATGATGATGATGATGATGATGATGATGATGATGATGATGATGATGATGATGATGATGATGATGATGATGATGATGATGATGATGATGATGATGATGATGATGATGATGATGATGATGATGATGATGATGATGATGATGATGATGATGATGATGATGATGATGATGATGATGATGATGATGATGATGATGATGATGATGATGATGATGATGATGATGATGATGATGATGATGATGATGATGATGATGATGATGATGATGATGATGATGATGATGATGATGATGATGATGATGATGATGATGATGATGATGATGATGATGATGATGATGATGATGATGATGATGATGATGATGATGATGATGATGATGATGATGATGATGATGATGATGATGATGATGATGATGATGATGATGATGATGATGATGATGATGATGATGATGATGATGATGATGATGATGATGATGATGATGATGATGATGATGATGATGATGATGATGATGATGATGATGATGATGATGATGATGATGATGATGATGATGATGATGATGATGATGATGATGATGATGATGATGATGATGATGATGATGATGATGATGATGATGATGATGATGATGATGATGATGATGATGATGATGATGATGATGATGATGATGATGATGATGATGATGATGATGATGATGATGATGATGATGATGATGATGATGATGATGATGATGATGATGATGATGATGATGATGATGATGATGATGATGATGATGATGATGATGATGATGATGATGATGATGATGATGATGATGATGATGATGATGATGATGATGATGATGATGATGATGATGATGATGATGATGATGATGATGATGATGATGATGATGATGATGATGATGATGATGATGATGATGATGATGATGATGATGATGATGATGATGATGATGATGATGATGATGATGATGATGATGATGATGATGATGATGATGATGATGATGATGATGATGATGATGATGATGATGATGATGATGATGATGATGATGATGATGATGATGATGATGATGATGATGATGATGATGATGATGATGATGATGATGATGATGATGATGATGATGATGATGATGATGATGATGATGATGATGATGATGATGATGATGATGATGATGATGATGATGATGATGATGATGATGATGATGATGATGATGATGATGATGATGATGATGATGATGATGATGATGATGATGATGATGATGATGATGATGATGATGATGATGATGATGATGATGATGATGATGATGATGATGATGATGATGATGATGATGATGATGATGATGATGATGATGATGATGATGATGATGATGATGATGATGATGATGATGATGATGATGATGATGATGATGATGATGATGATGATGATGATGATGATGATGATGATGATGATGATGATGATGATGATGATGATGATGATGATGATGATGATGATGATGATGATGATGATGATGATGATGATGATGATGATGATGATGATGATGATGATGATGATGATGATGATGATGATGATGATGATGATGATGATGATGATGATGATGATGATGATGATGATGATGATGATGATGATGATGATGATGATGATGATGATGATGATGATGATGATGATGATGATGATGATGATGATGATGATGATGATGATGATGATGATGATGATGATGATGATGATGATGATGATGATGATGATGATGATGATGATGATGATGATGATGATGATGATGATGATGATGATGATGATGATGATGATGATGATGATGATGATGATGATGATGATGATGATGATGATGATGATGATGATGATGATGATGATGATGATGATGATGATGATGATGATGATGATGATGATGATGATGATGATGATGATGATGATGATGATGATGATGATGATGATGATGATGATGATGATGATGATGATGATGATGATGATGATGATGATGATGATGATGATGATGATGATGATGATGATGATGATGATGATGATGATGATGATGATGATGATGATGATGATGATGATGATGATGATGATGATGATGATGATGATGATGATGATGATGATGATGATGATGATGATGATGATGATCAAACCGGATCACAGTAATTGTCTGTCATCTGCAACACGCGCTGCGGCAGTACCTAATCGGTCTGCGGCAACAGAGACACTGCCACCAGTCACGGCTGCGGCGCCCTTCAAACCGGATCACGGTACTGTCTGTCATCTGCAACAGGCGCTGCGGCAGTACCTAATCGGTCTGCGGCAACAGAGACACCACCACCAGTCACGGCTGCAGCGCCCTTCAAACCGGATCACAGTACTGTCTGTCATCTGCAGCAGGCGCTGCGGTGGTACCTAATCGGTCTGCGGCAACAGAGACACTGCCACCAGTCACAGCTGCAGCGCCGCTTCAAACCGGATCACGGTACTGTCTGTCATCTGCAACAGGCGCTGCGGCAGGTACCTAATCGGTCTGCAGCAGCAGAGACACTACCACCAGTCACAGCTGCAGCGCCTTCAAACCGGATCTGGTACTGTCTGTCATCTGCAACAGGCGCTGCGGCGGTACTAATCGGTCTGCAGCAACAGAGACACTGCCACCAGTCACAGCTGCAGCGCCCTTCAAAACCGGATCACAGTACTGTCTGTCATCTGCAACAGGCGCTGCGGCGTGCCTAATCGGTCTGCAGCAGCAGAGACACTGCCACCAGTCACAGCTGCAGCGCCCTTCAAACCGGATCACAGTACTGTCTGTCATCTGCAACAGGCGCTGCGGTGATACCTAATCGGTCTGCAGCGACAGAGACACTGCCACCAGTCACAGCTGCAGCGCCTTCAAACCGGATCTGGTACTGTCTGTCATCTGCAACACGCGCTGCGGCAGTACCTAATCGGTCTGCAGCAGCAGAGACACTGCCACCAGTCACGGCTGCGGCGCCCTTCAAACCGGATCTGGTACTGTCTGTCATCTGCAGCAGGCGCTGCGGCAGGTACCTAATCGGTCTGCAGCAACAGAACACTACCACCAGTCACAGCTGCAGCGCCTTCAAACCGGATCACAGTAATTGTCTGTCATCTGCAACAGGCGCTGCGGCGAGTACCTAATCGGTCTGCAGCAGCAGAGACACTGCCACCAGTCACAGCTGCAGCGCCTTCAAACCGGATCGCAGTACTGTCTGTCATCTGCAGCAGGCGCTGCGGCGTACCTAATCGGTCTGCAGCAACAGAGACACTACCACCAGTCACAGCTGCAGCGCCCTTCAAACCGGATCACAGTACTGTCTGTCATCTGCAACAGGCGCTGCGGCGGTACCTAATCGGTCTGCAGCAACAGAGACACTACCACCAGTCACAGCTGCAGCGCCCTTCAAACCGGATCACAGTACTGTCTGTCATCTGCAACAGGCGCTGCGGTGGTACCTAATCGGTCTGCAGCAACAGAGACACTACCACCAGTCACAGCTGCAGCGCCCTTCAAACCGGATCACAGTACTGTCTGTCATCTGCAACAGGCGCTGCGGCGGTACCTAATCGGTCTGCAGCAACAGAGACACTACCACCAGTCACAGCTGCAGCGCCCTTCAAACCGGATCACAGTACTGTCTGTCATCTGCAACAGGCGTGCGGCGGTACCTAATCGGTCTGCAGCAACAGAGACACTACCACCAGTCACAGCTGCAGCGCCCTTCAAACCGGATCACAGTACTGTCTGTCATCTGCAGCAGGCGCTGCGGCAGGTACCTAATCGGTCTGCAGCAACAGAGACACTGCCACCAGTCACGGCTGCAGCGCCGCTTCAAACCGGATCACAGTACTTTGTCTGTCATCTGCAACAGGCGCTGCGGCGAGTACCTAATCGGTCTGCAGCAACGGAGACACTACCACCAGTCACAGCTGCGGCGCCTTCAAACCGGATCACAGTGCTGTCTGTCATCTGCAACGGGCGCTGCGGCGGTACCTAATCGGTCTGCAGCAACAGAGACACTACCACCAGTCACAGCTGCAGCGCCCTTCAAAACCGGATCACAGTACTGTCTGTCATCTGCAGCAGGCGCTGCGGCGAGTACCTAATCGGTCTGCAGCAACAGAGACACTACCACTCAGTCACAGCTGCAGCGCCGCTAAACCGGATCACAGTACTGTCTGTCATCTGCAGCAGGCGCTGCGGCAGGTACCTAATCGGTCTGCGGCAACAGAGACACCACCACCAGTCACAGCTGCAGCGCCTTTCAAACCGGATCACAGTACTGTCTGTCATCTGCAACAGGCGCTGCGGCGGTACCTAATCGGTCTGCAGCAACAGAGACACTGCCACCAGTCACAGCTGCAGCGCCCTTCAAACCGGATCACAGTACTGTCTGTCATCTGCAACAGGCGCTGCGGCGTGCCTAATCGGTCTGCAGCAGCAGAGACACTACCGCAGTCACAGCTGCAGCGCCTTCAAACCGGATCACAGTACTGTCTGTCATCTGCAGCAGGCGCTGCGGCGTGCCTAATCGGTCTGCAGCAACGGAGACACTACCACCAGTCACAGCTGCAGCGCCCTTCAAACTGATCACAGTACTGTCTGTCATCTGCAACACGCGCTGCGGCGGTACCTAATCGGTCTGCAACAACAGAGACACTGCCACCAGTTACAGCTGCAGCGCCCTTCAAACCGGATCACAGTACTGTCTGTCATCTGCAACAGGCGCTGCGGCGGTACCTAATCGGTCTGCAGCAACAGAGACACTACCACCAGTCACAGCTGCAGCGCCCTTCAAACCGGATCACAGTACTGTCTGTCATCTGCAACAGGCGCTGCGGCGGTACCTAATCGGTCTGCAGCAACAGAGACACTACCACCAGTCACAGCTGCAGCGCCTTCAAACCGGATCACAGTACCGTCTGTCATCTGCAACAGGCGCTGCGGCGGTACCTAATCGGTCTGCAGCAACAGAGACACTGCCACCAGTCACAGCTGCAGCGCCCTTCAAACCGGATCACAGTACTGTCTATCTGCAACAGGCGCTGCGGCGGTACCTAATCGGTCTGCAGCAACAGAGACACTGCCACCAGTCACAGCTGCAGCGCCCTTCAAACCGGATCACAGTACTGTCTGTCATCTGCAACAGGCGCTGCGGCGGTACCTAATCGGTCTGCAGCAACAGAGACACTGCCACCAGTCACAGCTGCGGCGCCTTCAAACCGGATCTGGTACTGTCTGTCATCTGCAACAGGCGCTGCGGCGGTACCTAATCGGTCTGCAGCAACAGAGACACTACCACCAGTCACAGCTGCAGCGCCCTTCAAACCGGATCACAGTACTGTCTGTCATCTGCAACAGGCGCTGCGGCGGTACCTAATCGGTCTGCAGCAACAGAGACACTACCAGTCACAGCTGCGGCGCCGCTTCAAACCGGATCACGAGTACTGTCTGTCATCTGCAACACGCGTGCGGCGGTACCTAATCGGTCTGCAGCAACAGAGACACTGCCACCAGTCACAGCTGCAGCGCCGCTAAACCGGATCACAGTACTGTCTGTCATCTGCAAATACGCGCTGCGGCGGTACCTAATCGGTCTGCAGCAACAGAGACACTACCACCAGTCACAGCTGCAGCGCCTTCAAACCGGATCACAGTGCTGTCTGTCATCTGCAGCAGGCGCTGCGGCGGTACCTAATCGGTCTGCAGCAACGGAGACACTACCACCAGTCGCAGCTGCAGCGCCCTTCAAACCGGATCACAGTGCTGTCTGTCATCTGCAACAGGCGCTGCGGCAGGTACCTAATCGGTCTGCGGCAACAGAGACACTACCACCGGTCACAGCTGCAGCGCCTTCAAACCGGATCACGGTACTGTCTGTCATCTGCAACAGGCGCTGCGGCGGTACTAATCGGTCTGCAGCAACAGAGACACTACCACCAGTCGCAGCTGCAGCGCCGCTTCAAACCGGATCACAGTACTGTCTGTCATCTGCAACAGGCGCTGCGGCGGTACCTAATCGGTCTGCAGCGACAGAGACACTACCACCAGTCACAGCTGCAGCGCCTTCAAACCGGATCACAGTAATTGTCTGTCATCTGCAACAGGCGCTGCGGCGTGCCTAATCGGTCTGCAGCAACGGAGACACTACCACCGGTCACGGCTGCAGCGCCCTTCAAACCGGATCACAGTACTGTCTGTCATCTGCAAATACGCGCTGCGGCGGTGCCTAATCGGTCTGCAGCAACAGAACACTACCACCAGTCACGGCTGCAGCGCCGCTTCAAACCGGATCCGCAGTACTGTCTGTCATCTGCAGCAGGCGCTGCGGCGGTACCTAATCGGTCTGCAGCAACAGAACACTACCACCAGTCACGGCTGCAGCGCCTTCAAACCGGATCACGGTACTGTCTGTCATCTGCAACAGGCGCTGCGGCGGTGCCTAATCGGTCTGCAGCAACGGAGACACTACCACCAGTCACAGCTGCAGCGCCGCTTCAAACCGGATCTGGTACTGTCTGTCATCTGCAACAGGCGCTGCGGCGGTACCTAATCGGTCTGCAGCAACAGAGACACTACCACCAGTCACAGCTGCAGCGCCCTTCAAACCGGATCACAGTACTGTCTGTCATCTGCAACAGGCGCTGCGGCGGTACCTAATCGGTCTGCAGCAACAGACACTACCTCCAGTCACAGCTGCAGCGCCTTCAAACCGGATCACAGTACTGTCTGTCATCTGCAACAGGCGCTGCGGCGGTACCTAATCGGTCTGCAGCAACAGAGACACTACCACCAGTCACAGCTGCAGCGCCCTTCAAACCGGATCACAGTACTGTCTGTCGGTCGCAACAGGCGCTGCAGCGCCCTTCAAACCGGATCTGGTACTGTCTGTCATCTGCAACAGGCGCTGCGGTGGTACCTAATCGGTCTGCAGCAACAGAGACACTACCACCAGTCACAGCTGCAGCGCCCTTCAAACCGGATCACAGTAATTGTCTGTCATCTGCAACACGCGCTGCGGCAGTACCTAATCGGTCTGCGGCAACAGAGACACTGCCACCAGTCACAGCCGCAGCGCCCTTCAAACCGGATCACAGTAATTGTCTGTCATCTGCAGCACGCGCTGCGGCGGTACTCTAATCGGTCTGCAGCAACAGAGACATCTACCACCAGTCACAGCTGCAGCGCCGCTTCAAACCGGATCACAGTAATTGTCTGTCATCTGCAGCACGCGCTGCGGCGGTACCCAATCGGTCTGCAGCAACAGAACACTACCACCAGTCACAGCTGCAGCGCCCTTCAAACCGGATCACAGTACTGTCTGTCATCTGCAACAGGCGCTGCGGTGGTACCTAATCGGTCTGCAGCAACAGAGACACTACCACCAGTCACAGCTGCAGCGCCGCTTCAAACCCGATCACAGTACTGTCTGTCATCTGCAACACGCGCTGCGGCGGTACCTAATCGGTCTGCAGCGACAGAGACACTGCCACCAGTCACAGCTGCAGCGCCCTTCAAACCGGATCACAGTACTGTCTGTCATCTGCAACAGGCGCTGCGGTGGTACCTAATCGGTCTGCAGCGACAGAGACACTGCCACCAGTAATGGTAGGGTTACCATTTAAGAGTTGAAATATTGTTGATAGAACAGCAATAGCCTCGGATTCGAACAGGGAGCTGATGATTCACGAGCCGGCGTCCATTGTGCCTTAACATAATGACATATATATGGCCGGTGGGCGTTATATAAATGAGGTATTTACCTTGAGGCAGCAGTGCGGCTCCGTCCGGTCCGCTAGCGGGACGCTTGCGGCGCCTACTTTTTTTTTATTAAATTAAAGCAATCCGCTAAAAAAAGCAAAATTTTCATTGACAGCCAAATCGGTGGGAAAACTGTTAAACGTCACGTGATATAGTTTTTTTTTTTTTTTTTTTTTTTTTTTTTTTTTAATTAGCGGCACTAGTTAGCTTCGCATTGAGTTCGTATTTTGAGAAATCAAATATTGATTATCGTTACTCCATTTGTTTCACTACCTACAGCGCCTTTCAAACCGGATCACAGTACTGTTCGTCATCTGCAACACGCGCTGCGGCGGTACTAATCGGTCTGCAGCAACAGAGACACTGCCACCAGTCACAGCTGCAGCGCCGCTTCAAACCGGATCTGGTACTGTCTGTCATCTGCAACACGCGCTGCGGCGGTACCTAATCGGTCTGCAGCAACAGAGACACTACCACCAGTCACAGCTGCAGCGCCCTTCAAACCGGATCACAGTACTGTCTGTCATCTGCAACACGCGCTGCGGCGGTACCTAATCGGTCTGCAGCAACAGAGACACTACCACCAGTCACAGCTGCAGCGCCTTCAAACCGGATCACAGTACTGTTCGTCATCTGCAACAGGCGCTGTGGTGGTACCTAATCGGTCTGCAGCGACAGAGACACTACCACCAGTCACAGCTGCAGCGCCTTCAAACCGGATCTGGTACTGTCTGTCATCTGCAACAGGCGCTGCGGCGGTACCTAATCGGTCTGCAGCAACAGAGACACTACCACCAGTCACAGCTGCAGCGCCTTCAAACCGGATCGTGGTAATGTTTACATTCTGCTGTTTGGCGGCAGGAATAGGCGCTGTGGTGGTACCTAATCGGTCTGCGGCAACAGAGACACTGCCACCAGTCACAGCTGCAGCGCCTTCAAACCGGATCACAGTACTGTTCGTCATCTGCAACACGCGCTGCGGCAGTACCTAATCGGTCTGCAGCAACAGAGACACTGCCACCAGTCACAGCTGCAGCGCTCCTTCAAACCGGATCACGGTACTGTCTGTCATCTGCAACAGGCGCTGCGGTGGTACCTAATCGGTCTGCAGCAACGGAGACACTACCACCAGTCACAGCTGCAGCGCCTTCAAACCGGATCTGGTACTGTCTGTCATCTGCAACACGCGCTGCGGCGGTACTAATCGGTCTGCAGCAGCAGAGACACTACCACCAGTCACAGCTGCAGCGCCTTCAAACCGGATCTGGTACTGTCTGTCATCTGCAACAGGCGTGCGGCGGTACCTAATCGGTCTGCAGCGACAGAGACACTACCACCAGTCACAGCTGCAGCGCCGCTTCAAACCGGATCACAGTACTGTTCGTCATCTGCAACAGGCGCTGCGGTGGTACCTAATCGGTCTGCAGCAACGGAGACACTACCACCAGTCACAGCTGCAGCGCCTTCAAACCGGATCTGGTACTGTCTGTCATCTGCAGCAGGCGCTGCGGTGGTACCTAATCGGTCTGCAGCAGCAGAGACACTACCACCAGTCACAGCTGCAGCGCCCTTCAAACCGGATCACAGTACTGTCTGTCATCTGCAACAGGCGCTGCGGCGGTACCTAATCGGTCTGCAGCAACAGAGACACTACCACCAGTCACAGCTGCAGCGCCTTCAAACCGGATCTGGTACTGTCTGTCATCTGCAACACGCGCTGCGGCGGTGCCTAATCGGTCTGCAGCAGCAGAGACACTACCACCAGTCACAGCTGCAGCGCCTGTTGCAGCCGATAGACAGTACTGTGCGGACATTGCCGTGATCCGGTTTGAAGGACGCTGTAGCTATTACTGGTGGTAGTGTCTCTGTTGCTGCAGGCCGTCTAGGTAGGTACCGCCGCAGCGCGTGTTGCTGCCGATAGACAGTACTGTGCGGACATTGCCGTGATCCGGTTTGAAGGACGCTGTAGCTATTACTGGTGGTAGTGTCTCTGTTGCTGCAGACCGTCTAGGTAGGTACCGCCGCAGCGCGTGTTGCAGCCGACAGACAGTACTGTGCGGACATTGCCGTGATCCGGTTTGAAGGACGCTGTAGCTATTACTGGTGGTAGTGTCTCTGTTGCTGCAGACCGTCTAGGTAGGTACCGCCGCAGCGCGTGTTGCAGCCGACAGGCGGTACTGTGCGGACATTGCCGTGATCCGGTTTGAAGGACGCTGTAGCTATTACTGGTGGTAGTGTCTCTGTTGCTGCAGACCGTCTAGGTAGGTACCGCCGCAGCGCGTGTTGCAGCCGACAGACAGTACTGTGCGGACATTGCCGTGATCCGGTTTGAAGGACGCTGTAGCTATTACTGGTGGTAGTGTCTCTGTTGCTGCAGACCGTCTAGGTAGGTACCGCCGCAGCGCGTGTTGCAGCCGACAGACAGTACTGTGCGAACGTTACCGTGATCCGGTTTGAAGGACGCTGTAGCTATTACTGGTGGTAGTGTCTCTGTTGCTGCAGACCGTCTAGGTAGGTACCGCCGCAGCGCGTGTTGCTGCCGATAGACAGTACTGTGCGGACATTGCCGTGATCCGGTTTGAAGGACGCTGTGGCTATTACTGGTGGTAGTGTCTCTGTTGCTGCAGACCGTCTAGGTAGGTACCGCCGCAGCGCGTGTTGCAGCCGATAGACAGTACTGTGCGGACATTGCCGTGATCCGGTTTGAAGGACGCTGTAGCTATTACTGGTGGTAGTGTCTCTCTGTTGCTGCAGACCGTCTAGGTAGGTACCGCCGCAGCGCGTGTTGCAGCCGACAGACGGTACTGTGCGGACATTGCCGTGATCCGGTTTGAAGGACGCTGTAGCCATTACTGGTGGTAGTGTCTCTCTGTTGCTGCAGACCGTCTAGGTAGGTACCGCCGCAGCGCGTGTTGCAGCCGACAGACAGTACTGTGCGGACATTGCCGTGATCCGGTTTGAAGGACGCTGTAGCTATTACTGGTGGTAGTGTCTCTGTTGCTGCAGACCGTCTAGGTAGGTACCGCCGCAGCGCGTGTTGCAGCCGACAGACAGTACTGTGCGGACATTGCCGTGATCGGTTTGAAGGACGCTGTAGCTATTACTGGTGGTAGTGTCTCTGTTGCTGCAGACCGTCTAGGTAGGTACCGCCGCAGCGCGTGTTGCAGCCGACAGACAGTACTGTGCGGACATTGCCGTGATCGGTTTGAAGGACGCTGTAGCTATTACTGGTGGTAGTGTCTCTGTTGCTGCAGACCGTCTAGGTAGGTACCGCCGCAGCGCGTGTTGCAGCCGACAGACAGTACTGTGCGGACATTGCCGTGATCCGGTTTGAAGGACGCTGTAGCTATTACTGGTGGTAGTGTCTCTGTTGCTGCAGACCGTCTAGGTAGGTACCGCCGCAGCGCGTGTTGCAGCCGACAGGCAGTACTGTGCGAACGTTACTGTGATCCGGTTTGAAGGGCGCTGTAGCTATTACTGGTGGTAGTGTCTCTGTTGCTGCAGACCGTCTAGGTAGGTACCGCCGCAGCGCGTGTTGCAGCCGACAGGCAGTACTGTGCGGACATTGCCGTGATCCGGTTTGAAGGGCGCTGTAGCTATTACTGGTGGTAGTGTCTCTGTTGCTGCAGACCGTCTAGGTAGGTACCGCCGCAGCGCCTGTTGCAGATGACAGACAGTACTGTGCGAACGTTACTGTGATCGGTTTGAAGGATGTTATAGCTATTACTGGTGGTAGTGTCTCTGTTGCTGCAGACCGTCTGGTAGGTACCGCCGCAGCGCGTTGCAGCCGACAGACAGTACTGTGCGGACATTGCCGTGATCGGTTTGAAGGACGCTGTGGCTATTACTGGTGGTAGTGTCTCTGTTGCTGCAGGCCGTCTAGGTAGGTACCGCCGCAGCGCGTTGCAGCCGACAGACAGTACTGTGCGAACGTTACTGTGATCGGTTTGAAGGACGTTATAGCTATTACTGGTGGTAGTGTCTCTGTTGCCGCAGACCGTCTAGGTAGGTACCGCCGCAGCGCCTGTTGCAGATGACAGACAGTACTGTGCGGACATTGCCGTGATCGGTTTGAAGGACGTTATAGCTATTACTGGTGGTAGTGTCTCTGTTGCCGCAGACCGTCTAGGTAGGTACCGCCGCAGCGCCTGTTGCAGATGACAGACAGTACTGTGCGAACGTTACCGTGATCCGGTTTGAAGGATGTTATAGCTATTACTGGTGGTAGTGTCTCTGCTGCTGCAGACCTTCTAGTTAGGTACCGCCGCAGCGCCTGTTGCAGCCGACAGACAGTACTGTGCGGACATTGCCGTGATCGGTTTGAAGGATGTTATAGCTATTACTGGTGGTAGTGTCTCTGTTGCTGCAGACCGTCTAGGTAGGTACCGCCGCAGCGCCTGTTGCAGCCGACAGACGGTACTGTGCGGACATTGCCGTGATCGGTTTGAAGGACGCCGTAGCTATTACTGGTGGTAGTGTCTCTGTTGCTGCAGACCGTCTGGTAGGTACCGCCGCAGCGCCTGTTGCAGCCGACAGACGGTACTGTGCGGACATTGCCGTGATCGGTTTGAAGGATGTTATAGCTATTACTGGTGGTAGTGTCTCTGCTGCTGCAGGCCGTCTAGGTAGGTACCGCCGCAGCGCCTGTTGCAGCCGACAGACAGTACTGTGCGGACATTGCCGTGATCCGGTTTGAAGGACTTTATAGCTTCTACTGGTGGTAGTGTCTCTGTTGCTGCAGACCGTCTAGGTAGGTACCGCCGCAGCGCCTGTTGCAGCCGACAGAGAGTACTGTGCAGACATTACCGTGGTCCGGTTTGAAGGGTGTTGCAGCTAGTGTAATCACTGGGGTAACGAGACTCAACATCGTATATAATCCAGCGGTGATCACAATGCGGTGCAGTGTATATCATCCTAACTAGCGCCGTGTTACGCGCAGGCGTTTCACCATCTGCTGAATGTAGAGCTCTTGTCACCGCTTCGTAGAAATAAGACAGGTCTATGCGTCATCATCATCATCATCATTATCATCATCATCATCATCATCATTATCATCATCATCATTATCGTCATTTCAGCTCATTAATATCCTTCGCAATCTACAGCCTTTTCTTTTAAGACTACTACCGAACCGTTTATGTTATAGTATATAATACACATATTCACCACAACGCTAGTTAGGATGATGTACACTGCACCATATGTTGATCGCGTTGATATATAAAATATTAGATCTCCAGTAATTAATACTGCAGCGCCCTTAAAACCGGAGCGCAGTAATTTGTTTCTACACCGTTGTCTGCCCGGTGGGAATAGGTGCTGCGGTACCTACCACTTCCTTAAGGGATTGTAAATCATACGCGCTTGGTGATGGTATGGTGGTAACAGTATGATGGTAACCATCCATTTCTTCCATCCATTCTTCAGAATTAAGTTCTTCATCATACATTTCTATATATATATATATATATATATATATATAGGAGATATCAAGGGATCCTTTCATTCATCACGATATCTACGAAACTATTAGAAGTGACTACTCAAAATTAGGTGTAGATATTGCTTCTGCCGTGTAGAGGTCAGCTAAGACTGGTTATCGCTAAATTCCGTAAATGAATAAAATCCTAAGGGAGACTTGTAAAGGATTTTTTTTTTTCTACAAATCTACGAGACGAGCTGATCGTTCACCTGATGGTAAGTGATACGGCTATAACAACGTGCTTTCGTTATCGCCGGTAATTATATTAGCTACAGCGCCCTTCAAACCGGATCACGGTAATGTCTGCACAGCACTGTCTATCAGTTGCAATAGTCGCTGCGGTGGTACCCAAACGGTCTGCAACAACAGAGACACTACCACCAGTAATAGCTACAGCGCCCTTCAAACCGGATCACAGTAATGTTTGCACAGTACTGTTTGGTGGCTGCAATATGCACAGCGGTGGTATCCAAACGGTCTCCGGCAACAGATACCTACCCGTACAATATTTCTTTCTGCGCAACCTCTAATGGCTTTCTATAGCAACCGTTGCCATAGCAACCGCATAAATAACACCAAATGAAAGTGTCGTATAAAAGTCAATTAATATATAACCATCTACAGAGAGATAGTGTTGTAGTTCACTCGTTTGCACGTGATTTATTTACTGTGATAATATATCACAAGGATATATCCTTATACCGCCGGATATAAATGCGGATAATGGCGCGGTTGAGAATAATATGGACCTGCCACTGGCGAGGTCCTTATTAAAGCCACTGTCAATTATAGATCAGATGGATAAGGGTGACATGGTATGAGGTATCACCTTGGGCCGCCAGCTGGCCGCTTGCTGTTCATGCCATCATCATCAGCCGATAGACCCACTGCTGGACAAACCTCCCCCAGACTCCCACATCGATAGGTTCTCTTCTCTACTTCCGGAGCCTTGTCATTATCCATCAGTCACCGACTTCCGGTACCTCCCGCCACCAGGAGCCGTCGTTTGTGTAGGTTCATATGAAGGGATTCGGACGATTTCTGGTGACCAATGCTGGTTGATTGGAGCCAGGGCGTCGTCTGTTGGTCATCAGGGTTCACCATGAGCTGGTCAGGTTGGCTTGGATCCTGTGAGCTGTTATACAGCAATCCTTACACCCTTGCAACACGTATAAATACGTGATGGCTCTGTGTCTAAGTGCTGTCACTAGGAGGTACGGCTTCCATACCTTTTTTTTTTTATATCGGTGGTGGAAATGCTGTTACCGCATACCCAGCGTCCGTTTCAGGGGGAGGACGCCGGGTTATGTGAACTCGGGAGCCATTGAGATGTTGTGCGTGACCCCCATACCCACTAAAACCACCACCGCTTGTCCCGCCATACGCATACTGGAGACGCCCGGGTTTCAGCCAAGCAACTCTCCGGGCGCCTCCGCGTATAAAACTCCTCCTGGTAAGTGCCCGCGGGGAGCAAAGGCACCCACCTGCCGTCCCGTACCGGCCCCTCGCGGGACCGGCACGTTGGGGCCCCCCGGCCCCACAGACGACCGCGCGCGCCCAAGACGGAGCGCACGCCTGGCCGCCGCCCTCCCGTGAAGGAATTGGCGGCCTCCTTCCTCCAGACGAGGGAGGGGGGACAAAAACCAAGACTCCCCGGGGGATGCACCCCAGGGGAAACACGACAAAAGGCCCGAAGGCCCCTTCACACCGTGCCCGGCTAGGGGCCCGTCGCTCACGGCGGGAGGAAGCGGACGGCGTGGTTCTGCCGCCGCGCTCTCCCGCCGGCCCGCCGCCGCCTGCAAGATACGGCAGCGGCGTCGGCCTCCCTCGTGCGCTCGGCGGCCTCCTTCTTACGCATCACTGCGCCGCAGAAGGAGGCCTCCGCCTTCCAAGACCTCTCGCTGCTCAACATACAATCGATTACAGTCGGCAGCGAGAGGTCACTGCCGACTTGCGCGACGAGGGCGTGGCGCTGCGGTCCCCATGCCGGGCACTCCGCCAGAGTGTGGTGCGCCGTGTCAATCGGCGCACCACACTCGACGCATTCTTGCGTCATCTCTCTACGAGCCACCTGGTGCAGGTACTTGCCGAAACATCCATGGCCTGTCAGCACCTGCACCAGGTGGAACGTCAAGGTCCCGTACCGCCGGCTCATCCACCGGGACAGGTGGGGCCTGATGGCCTCCACCGTGTCCCGGCCGGCGGCAGGGTTACCTAACTCCGTCTCCCGCCGTCCAGGACACCGTGCGGTACGCCCGACAGGCTCGGACCGCCAGGATACGTTGGGCCCTCTTCAACACGGGCCCGTTCCTGGCGGTCTCGCACCTATCCACCCATACGGGCGCACCGTACAGTGCCATACTCCGCAGGATGCCAGAGTACAGGCGCCGACACAAATGACCCGGCCCCCCGACATTGGGCAGCAATCTGCCCAGCGCAGCGGCGGTGGCGGTGAGCTTCGGGAGAAGCCGTTCGAAGTGCTCCCCGAAGCTCCATCGCCCGTCCAGAGATGGGGATGATCGCGCCCCGGGGTGGACCCCTGCGGGGGCAATATTAAGGGCAAAGGAAATATATTAAATCCAACTTTTTTTTAAGCGACGAGACAAGCGGATCATTCACCTGATAGTAAGTGATACGCCTGATAGGATGGTACAGCACCAGGTCGCGTTCGACGCCTGAGACATATATTGAATTTCAATACCCTAGAAATTAAACTAGACACAGCGCTCTTCAAACCGGATCATAGAAATGTTTTCACAGCACTACTACACATGTACCCAGACGATCTCCAGCAACAGAGACCAACCTGCACATTATAATTATACTTGTGTATAATTGAATTAAAAACAATGTTTTTTTTTTTTTTAATTACTGATATATAACCTCTTTAGTGTATAAATCTTAATTGTCCATAACCAATGCCGCGCTTTGACCTTCTCCGTTTTGAGGCTGCACTTCCGTGTGATCTCGTACCTTTGGCGGAGACGGAAAAAAAAAACTTTTAGTGCGTTTATTATCTGTGCGGCTTCGTTGTGGGAAAAGCGCGCGAAAAGCATAGCTCCTGTCAATGTCGCAATAAAACCTTCCCGTTGAACGTTTTTGTTAAAGCTTTTTTTTTTATTATTATAAACTTCACAGATAACATATTTTTTTATATATATATTTATTTATTCATTTGTTGTTGTTTGTGAAGATTTAATTTGAACGTTTTTTTTTTTTAAATAAGGCACGAGTCGAATGAGACGCTCAGCCAACGGTAAGATGGTACGGAACCGCATTGCGCTTATCGCGATACAAGATGTTGCGTCTCGTTACCCCAGTAATTAAACTTACTACAGCTGCCTTCAACGCAGTACTGTGTACATACAGTACTGTGATCCGGTTTGAAGGGCGCTGTAGCTGTGAATGGTGGTAGTGTCGCTGCTGCTACAGACCGTCTAGGTACTACAGCAGCACCTATCGCAGACGACAGGCAGTACTGTGATCCGGTTTGAAGGGCGCTGTAGCTGTGAATGGTGGTAGTGTCGCTGCTGCTAAAGACCGTCTAGGTACTACAGCAGAACCTATCGCAGACGACAGGCAGTACTGTGATCCGGTTTGCAGGGCGCTGTAGCTGTGATTGGTGGTAGTGTCGCTGTTGCTACAGACCGTCTAGGTCCCACCGCAGCGCCTGTTGCAGACGACAGACAGTACTGTGATCCGGTTTGAAGGGCGCTGTAGCTGTGAATGGTGGTAGTGTCTCTGTCACTACAGACCGTCTAAATACCACCGCAGCGCGTATTGGAGATATTCAGATATTACTGTAATCCGGTTTGAAGGGCGCTGTAACTAACATCTCACGCAGTACAATGCGGTGCTGTCCGTACCATACTAACTGCCCGTAAAAGCGTATCACTCACCATCAGCTGAACGTCCAGCTCGTCTCGTCGCTTCGTAGAATAATAAAAAAAAAAAAAATGGCGACCGGTTCCGACAGCTGGCCGTCGAAACAGTTCGAGGTATTACCGATAGGGAAAACCCAGATGACAACACTGATGAGATATTAAACACTTAAACGGTGCTCGAGGGGAATCCCCAAATTTTTATGCCAGTACCGCGAGCCGTGGGAATCACTAAGAGTAATAACAGCATTTACCCACTGCTGGGACACGGATATACTGTACATTTACAAGAAGCGGTATGGGGTTCACGTGATGGTGAGCGTTATATTGAAATTTGAAGGGAGCGGTACCTAAAGATATAACCTTCATCGTCAGACGTCCACTGCTGGACATGGGTCTCTGCCAAAAATTCCCACACGATCGGGTTGGGATCCACGTGGGGTTCGGCCGTCCCCACCACGCTGGCCCAGTGGTGGGATTATCAGGCTACACCACGAGCTGGTGAAGTTGGCCTTTTGAAGTCGGCCCCATTAGTTCACTTAATGGTCAATACGGTATAATACATTACAAATCGTTAACTTACTAAATTTAATATTAACAGAGCACTTCAAACCGGAACATAGTAATGTTAACCCACTACCAACCAGATCTAGCAATTTTATATATATATGTTTATATAATATCCATTATTATAATAGCCCGCAGTTAGTAAGATTAATGGCATCGACCTTCTCCTTATATGGAGAGAAGGCCGAGCTCCACCGGTGGCCATAGATTTTTTATTCATTGAAGCGACGAGACAAGCGGGACGTTCACCTGATGGTAAGTGATACGCTCACCCAACAACTCAACGTTAGGATGGTATACTCTGCACCACATTGCGCCGATCTCCTGAGGTATAAGACGTCGGTGTCCGTTATCCTAGTAACTACACTAGTTGTAACGCCCTTCAAACCGGAACACGGTATTGTTTGTTGGCCGCAATAGGCGCTGCGGTATCTACATTGACCTGACCCATACATATTATTACTCTTATTATATAAACGAGACGAGCTAGACGTTGATCTGGGGGTAAGTCATACGCCTACCCATAACAACGTAACGTTAGGATGGTATACACTGCACCACATTGCGCTCCTCGCTTGACACTTAAAACGTTAAGTCTCGTGGACACTAGCTACAGCGCCCTTCGAACCGGATCACAGTTACGTCCGTACAGTACTGTCTGTCGGCTGCAACAGGCGCTGCGGTGGTACCTACCTAGACGGTCTGCTGCAACAGAGACCTACCACTAGCAATAGCTACAGCGCCCTTCAAACCGGATCACAGTTACGTCCGTACAGTACTGTCTGTCGGCTGCAACAGGCGCTGCGGTGGTACCTACCTAGACGGTCTGCTGCAGCAGAGACCTACCACCAGCAATAGCTACAGCGCCTTCAAACCGGATCACAGTTACGTCCGTACAGTACTGTCTGTCGCCTGCAACAGGCGCTGCGGTGGTACCTACCTAGACGGTCTGCTGCAACAGGCGCTGCGGTGGTACCTACCTAGACGGTCTGCTGCAGCAGAGACCTACCACTAGCAATAGCTACAGCGCCCTTCAAACCGGATCACGGTACTGTCTGTCGCCTGCAACAGGCGCTGCGGTGGTACCTACCTAAACGGTTAGCGACAGAGATTACCACAAGTAATAGCTACAGCGCCCTTCAAACCGGATCACAGTACTGTCTGTCGGCTGCAACAGGCGCTGCGGTGGTACCTACCTAGACGGTCTGCTGCAGCAGAGACCTACCACTAGCAATAGCTACAGCGCCCTTCAAACCGGATCACAGTTACGTCCGTACGGTACTGTCTGTCGGCTGCAACAGGCGCTGCGGTGGTACCTACCTAGACGGTCTGCAGCAACAGAGACCTACCACTAGCAATAGCTACAGCGCCCTTCAAACCGGATCACAGTTACGTCCGTACGGTACTGTCTGTCGCCTGCAACAGGCGCTGCGGCGGTACCTACCTAGACGGTCTGCTGCAGCAGAGACCTACCACTCAGCAATAGCTACAGCGCCCTTCAAACCGGATCACAGTTACGTCCGTACGGTACTGTCTGTCGCCTGCAACAGGCGCTGCGGTGGTACCTACCTAGACGGTCTGCTGCAACAGAGACCTACCACTAGCAATAGCTACAGCGCCCTTCAAACCGGATCACAGTTACGTCCGTACGGTACTGTCTGTCGCCTGCAACAGGCGCTGCGGTGGTACCTACCTGAACGGTCTGCTGCAGCAGAGACCTACCACTGGCAATAGCTACAGCGCCCTTCAAACCGGATCACAGTTACGTCCGTACGGTACTGTCTGTCGCCTGCAACAGGCGCTGCGGCGGTACCTACCTAGACGGTCTGCTGCAGCAGAGACCTACCACTGGCAATAGCTACAGCGCCCTTCAAACCGGATAACAGTTACGTCCGTACGGTACTGTCTGTCGGCTGCAACAGGCGCTGCGGTGGTACCTACCTGAACGGTCTGCTGCAGCAGAGACCTACCACTAGCAATAGCTGGCGCCCTTCAAACCGGATCACAGTTACGTCCGTACAGTACTGTCTGTCGCCTGCAACAGGCGCTGCGGTGGTACCTACCTAGACGGTCTGCTGCAACAGAGACCTACCACTAGCAATAGCTACAGCGCCCTTCAAACCGGATAACAGTTACGTCCGTACAGTACTGTCTGTCGGCTGCAACAGGCGCTGCGGTGGTACCTACCTAGACGGTCTGCTGCAACAGAGACCTACCACTAGCAATAGCTACAGCGCCCTTCAAACCGGATCACAGTTACGTCCGTACAGTACTGTCTGTCGGCTGCAACAGGCGCTGCGGTGGTACCTACCCACACGGTCTGCTGCAACAGAGACCTACCACTAGCAATAGCTACAGCGCCCTTTAAACCGGATCACAGTTACGTCCGTACAGTACTGTCTGTCGCCTGCAACAGGCGCTGCGGTGGTACCTACCCAGACGGTCTGCCGCAACAGGCGCTGCGGTGGTACCTACCTAGACGGTCTGCTGCAGCAGAGACCTACCACTAGCAATAGCTACAGCGCCCTTCAAACCGGATCACAGTTACGTCCGTACAGTACTGTCTGTCGCCTGCAACAGGCGCTGCGGTGGTACCTACCTGGGCGGTCTGCTGCAGCAGAGACCTACCACTGGCAATAGCTACAGCGCCCTTCAAACCGGATAACAGTTACGTCCGTACAGTACTGTCTGTCGGCTGCAACAGGCGCTGCGGTGGTACCTACCTAGACGGTCTGCTGCAACAGAGACCTACCACTAGCAATAGCTACAGCGCCCTTCAAACCGGATCACAGTTACGTCCGTACAGTACTGTCTGTCGCCTGCAACAGGCGCTGCGGTGGTACCTACCTAGACGGTCTGCTGCAACAGAGACCTACCACTAGCAATAGCTACAGCGCCCTTCAAACCGATCACAGTTACGTCCGTACAGTACTGTCTGTCGGCTGCAACAGGCGCTGCGGTGGTACCTACCCAGACGGTCTGCAGCAACAGAGACCTACCACTCAGCAATAGCTACAGCGCCCTTCAAACCGGATCACAGTTACGTCCGTACAGTACTGTCTGTCGGCTGCAACAGGCGCTGCGGTGGTACCTACCCAGACGGTCTGCTGCAACAGAGACCTACCACTAGCAATAGCTACAGCGCCCTTCAAACCGATCACAGTTACGTCCGTACAGTACTGTCTGTCGCCTGCAACAGGCGCTGCGGTGGTACCTACCTAGACGGTCTGCAGCAACAGAGACCTACCACTAGCAATAGCTACAGCGCCCTTCAAACCGGATCACAGTTACGTCCGTACAGTACTGTCTGTCGCCTGCAACAGGCGCTGCGGTGGTGGTACCTACCCAGACGGTCTGCAGCAACAGAGACCACCACCACTAGCAATAGCTACAGCGCCCTTCAAACCGGATCACAGTTACGTCCGTACAGTACTGTCTGTCGCCTGCAACAGGCGCTGCGGTGGTACCTACCCAGACGGTCTGCAGCAACAGAGACCTACCACTAGCAATAGCTACAGCGCCCTTCAAACCGGATCACAGTTACGTCCGTACAGTACTGTCTGTCGCCTGCAACAGGCGCTGCGGTGGTACCTACCTAGACGGTCTGCTGCAACAGAGACCTACCACTAGCAATAGCTACAGCGCCCTTCAAACCGGATAACAGTTACGTCCGTACAGTACTGTCTGTCGGCTGCAACAGGCGCTGCGGTGGTACCTACCTACACGGTCTGCAGCAACAGAGACCTACCACTAGCAATAGCTACAGCGCCCTTCAAACCGGATCACAGTTACGTCCGTACAGTACTGTCTGTCGGCTGCAACAGGCGCTGCGGTGGTACCTACCTAGACGGTCTGCAGCAACAGAGACCTACCACTAGCAATAGCTACAGCGCCCTTCAAACCGGATCACAGTTACGTCCGTACAGTACTGTCTGTCGCCTGCAACAGGCGCTGCGGTGGTACCTACCTAGACGGTCTGCTGCAACAGAGACCTACCACTAGCAATAGCTACAGCGCCCTTCAAACCGGATCACAGTTACGTCCGTACAGTACCGTTCGTCGCCCGCAACAGGCGCTGCGGTGGTACCTACCTAGACGGTCTGCAGCAACAGAGACCTACCACCAGCAATAGCTACAGCGCCCTTCAAACCGGATCACAGTTACGTCCGTACAGTACTGTTCGTCGGCTGCAACAGGCGCTGCGGTGGTACCTACCCAGACGGTCTGCTGCAACAGACCTACCACTAGCAATAGGTACAGCGCCCTTCAAACCGGATCACAGTTACGTCCGTACAGTACTGTCTGTCGCCTGCAACAGGCGCTGCGGTGGTACCTACCTAGACGGTCTGCAGCAACAGAGACCTACCACTAGCAATAGCTACAGCGCCCTTCAAACCGGATCACAGTTACGTCCGTACAGTACTGTCTGTCGGCTGCAACAGGCGCTGCGGTGGTACCTACCTACACGGTCTGCTGCAACAGAGACCTACCACCAGCAATAGCTACAGCGCCCTTCAAACCGGATCACAGTTACGTCCGTACGGTACTGTCTGTCGGCTGCAACAGGCGCTGCGGTGGTACCTACCCAGACGGTCTGCAGCAACAGAGACCTACCACTAGCAATAGCTACAGCGCCCTTTAAACCGGATCACAGTTGCGTCCGTACAGTACTGTCTGTCGGCTGCAACAGGCGCTGCGGTGGTACCTACCTACACGGTCTGCTGCAACAGAGACCTACCACTGGCAATAGCTACAGCGCCCTTCAAACCGGATCACAGTTGCGTCCGTACAGTACCGTCTGTCGGCTGCAACAGGCGCTGCGGTGGTACCTACCTAGACGGTCTGCTGCAGCAGAGACCTACCACTCAGCAATAGCTACAGCGCCCTTCAAACCGGATCACAGTTACGTCCGTACGGTACTGTCTGTCGCCTGCAACAGGCGCTGCGGTGGTACCTACCTAGACGGTCTGCTGCAACGAGAGACCTACCACTAGCAATAGGTACAGCGCCCTTCAAACCGGATCACAGTTACGTCCGTTCAGTACTGTCTGTCGCCTGCAACAGGCGCTGCGGTGGTACCTACCTAGACGGTCTGCAGCAACAGAGACCTACCACTAGCAATAGCTACAGCGCCCTTCAAACCGGATCACAGTTACGTCCGTACAGTACTGTCTGTCGGCTGCAACAGGCGCTGCGGTGGTACCTACCTAGACGGTCTGCAGCAACAGAGACCTACCACTAGCAATAGCTACAGCGCCCTTCAAACCGGATCACAGTTACGTCCGTACAGTACTGTCTGTCGGCTGCAACAGGCGCTGCGGTGGTACCTACCTACACGGTCTGCTGCAACAGAGACCTACCACTAGCAATAGCTACAGCGCCCTTCAAACCGGATCACAGTTACGTCCGTACAGTACTGTCTGTCGGCTGCAACAGGCGCTGCGGTGGTACCTACCTACACGGTCTGCTGCAACAGAGACCTACCACTAGCAATAGCTACAGCGCCCTTTAAACCGGATCACAGTTACGTCCGTTCAGTACTGTCTGTCGCCTGCAACAGGCGCTGCGGTGGTACCTACCTACACGGTCTGCTGCAACAGAGACCTACCACTAGCAATAGGTACAGCGCCCTTCAAACCGATCACAGTTACGTCCGTACAGTACTGTCTGTCGCCTGCAACAGGCGCTGCGGTGGTGCCTACCTAGACGGTCTGCAGCAACAGAGACACTACCACCAGTGATAGCCACAGCGCCCTTCAAACCGGATCACAGTTACGTCCGTACAGTACTGTCTGTCGGCTGCAACAGGCGCTGCGGTGGTACCTACCTACACGGTCTGCTGCAACAGAGACCCACCACTAGCAATAGGTACAGCGCCCTTCAAACCGATCACAGTTACGTCCGTACAGTACTGTCTGTCGCCTGCAACAGGCGCTGCGGTGGTACCTACCTACACGGTCTGCTGCAACAGAGACCTACCACTAGCAATAGCTACAGCGCCCTTTAAACCGGATCACAGTTACGTCCGTTCAGTACTGTCTGTCGCCTGCAACAGGCGCTGCGGTGGTACCTACCTAGACGGTCTGCTGCAACAGAAACCTTTTTTTTTGGTTTCCGGGAAGTCGGGCCTCTGTGAGATTGTTCCTCACTAGAACTACCCTCGGTGGTCTGCTGCAACAGAGACCTACCACTAGCAATAGGTACAGCGCCCTTCAAACCGGATCACAGTTACGTCCGTACAGTACTGTCTGTCGGCTGCAACAGGCGCTGCGGTGGTACCTACCTAGACGGTCTGCAGCAACAGAGACACTACCACCAGTCACAGCTGCAGCGCCCTTCAAACCGGATCACAGTTACGTCCGTACAGTACTGTCTGTCGCCTGCAACAGGCGCTGCGGTGGTACCTACCTAGACGGTCTGCAGCAACAGAGACCTACCACTAGCAATAGGTACAGCGCCCTTCAAACCGGATCACAGTTACGTCCGTACAGTACTGTCTGTCGGCTGCAACAGGCGCTGCGGTGGTACCTACCTAGACGGTCTGCTGCAACAGAGACCTACCACTAGCAATAGGTACAGCGCCCTTCAAACCGGATCAAGGTAATGTGCGTACAGTACTGTCTGTCGGCTGCAAAAGGCGCTGCGGCGATACCTACCTAGGCAGTCTCCGGCAAGAGACACTACCACCAGTAACAGCTGCAGCGCCCTTCAAACCGGATCAAGGTAATGTGCGTACAGTACTGTCTGTCGGCTGCAAAAGGCGCTGCGGCGGTACCTACCTAGACGGTCTGCAGCAACAGAGACCTACCACTAGCAATAGGTACAGCGCCCTTCAAACCGGATCACAGTACTGTCTGTCGGCTGCAACAGGCGCTGCGGTGGTACCTACCTAGACGGTCTGCAGCAACAGAGACACTACCACCAGTCACAGCTGCAGCGCCCTTCAAACCGGATCACAGTTACGTCCGTACAGTACTGTCTGTCATCTGCAACAGGCGCTGCGGTGGTACCTACCTAGACGGTCTGCAGCAACAGAGACCTACCACTAGCAATAGGTACAGCGCCCTTCAAACCGGATCACAGTTACGTCCGTACAGTACTGTCTGTCGCCTGCAACAGGCGCTGCGGTGGTACCTACCTAGACGGTCTGCAGCAACAGAGACCTACCACTAGCAATAGGTACAGCGCCCTTCAAACCGGATCACAGTTACGTCCGTACAGTACTGTCTGTCGGCTGCAACAGGCGCTGCGGTGGTACCTACCTAGACGGTCTGCTGCAACAGAGACCTACCACTAGCAATAGCTACAGCGCCCTTCAAACCGGATCACAGTTACGTCCGTACAGTACTGTCTGTCGGCTGCAACAGGCGCTGCGGTGGTACCTACCTAGACGGTCTGCTGCAACAGAGACCTACCACTAGCAATAGCTACAGCGCCCTTCAAACCGGATCACAGTTACGTCCGTACAGTACTGTCTGTCGCCTGCAACAGGCGCTGCGGTGGTACCTACCTAGACGGTCTGCTGCAACAGAGACCTACCACTAGCAATAGCTACAGCGCCCTTCAAACCGGATCACAGTTACGTCCGTACAGTACTGTCTGTCGCCTGCAACAGGCGCTGCGGTGGTACCTACCTAGACGGTCTGCAGCAACAGAGACCTACCACTAGCAATAGCTACAGCGCCCTTCAAACCGGATCACAGTTACGTCCGTACAGTACTGTCTGTCGGCTGCAACAGGCGCTGCGGTGGTACCTACCTACACGGTCTGCAGCAACAGAGACCTACCACTAGCAATAGCTACAGCGCCCTTCAAACCGGATCACAGTTACGTCCGTACAGTACTGTCTGTCGCCTGCAACAGGCGCTGCGGTGGTACCTACCTAGACGGTCTGCTGCAACAGAGACCTACCACTAGCAATAGCTACAGCGCCCTTCAAACCGGATCACAGTTACGTCCGTACAGTACTGTCTGTCGGCTGCAACAGGCGCTGCGGTGGTACCTACCTACACGGTCTGCTGCAACAGAGACCTACCACTAGCAATAGCTACAGCGCCCTTCAAACCGGATCACAGTTACGTCCGTACAGTACTGTCTGTCGGCTGCAACAGGCGCTGCGGTGGTACCTACCTAGACGGTCTGCAGCAACAGAGACCTACCACTAGCAATAGCTACAGCGCCCTTCAAACCGGATCACAGTTACGTCCGTACAGTACTGTCTGTCGGCTGCAACAGGCGCTGCGGTGGTACCTACCTAGACGGTCTGCTGCAACAGAGACCTACCACTAGCAATAGCTACAGCGCCCTTCAAACCGGATCACAGTTACGTCCGTACAGTACTGTCTGTCGGCTGCAACAGGCGCTGCGGTGGTACCTACCTAGACGGTCTGCTGCAACAGAGACCTACCACTAGCAATAGCTACAGCGCCCTTCAAACCGGATCACAGTTACGTCCGTACAGTACTGTCTGTCGGCTGCAACAGGCGCTGCGGTGGTACCTACCTAGACGGTCTGCTGCAACAGAGACCTACCACTAGCAATAGCTACAGCGCCCTTCAAACCGGATCACAGTTACGTCCGTACAGTACTGTCTGTCGGCTGCAACAGGCGCTGCGGTGGTACCTACCTAGACGGTCTGCAGCAACAGAAACCTTTTTTTTTTTTTATATAAACTGAAGCGATGACTGCGCGGAACGTTCACTTGATAGTAAGTGATAACGTGGCGCTAATTAGGGTGATATACACACTACAGCCGTAGCCTTTAGACATAGTTATATCTAATTACCACAGTAATTACACTAATCACTAATAATAGATAATGTTTGCTACAATACAGCTGTGGTGACCTACCACCAGTAAACCTTGGTCGCTCCAGAAAAAAAAACTGCCCGCGCATGTCACTTTCGGCGTCTTAAAAGTTTAAATGTCAAAAAATGGCGGACAAATGTTGATAGTATTAATATGTTTTTTTTTTTTTTTTTGGCCACGTTCGTAAAGAACTGGTCGCTCTCGCGGTCAGCCGCACGGTCACTCCCAAGGTCGGCGGGTACGTCTGCTGTACTTCGCGTTATATATTTACTTAACGTATATTTTATATCTGCGAGCACATAAAGTATAAACGCGACGAGGTGTTTTTTTTTTTTTTTTTGTAACCAAACGATCAGTAAGAGGAAAAGCTTATAAATATCCGAATATGTTAATTATATCTTTGAAGACACAAAATTAAACTGTGCTTTATTAAATACTGTTTTCATGAGAAAAAATGTCGCGGTAGTGCGAGGCCGGACCATTTTGGAACCTTGTTCCCTGGATATAAAATTTAAAAAAAAAGTCTCGTGAACATACAACTTTCGATACAAAAGTATAAAATATTTAAATGTCAAAAAATGTTGCGCCAGTTTTAGGCCGCATCGTAGTGGAACCTTGTTCCCTGGATGTGAAATTAAAAAAAAACAGTCACGTGAACATACAACTTTCGATCCAAAAGTAAAAAATATTTAAATGTCAAAAAATGTTGCACATGTGTTAGGCTGCATCGTTGTGGAACCTTGTTCCATGGATATGAAATTAAAAAAAAAACAGTCACGTGAACATACAACTTTCGATCCAAAAGTAAAAAATATTTAAATGTCAAAAAATGTTGCACATGTGTTAGGCCGCATCATTGCGGAACCTTGTTCCCTGGATATGACATTAAAAAAACAGTCACGTGAACATGCAACTTTCGATGCAAAAGTATAAAATATTTAAATGTCAAAAAATGTCGCGCAAGTGTTAGGCTGCATCGTTGTGGAACCTTGTTCCCTGGATATGAAATTAAAAAAAAACAGTCACGTGAACATGCAACTTTCGATGCAAAAGTATAAAATATTTAAATGTCAAAAAATGTCGCGCAAGTGTTAGGCTGCATCGTTGTGGAACCTTGTTCCCTGGATATGAAATTAAAAAAAAAGTCTCGTGAACATACAACTTTCGATACAAAAGTAAAAAAAAAACTACTTAAATGTCATAAAATGGCGCGTATTTGTTAGGCTGCATCTTTGTGGAACCTTATTCCCTGGATATGAAATTAAAAAAAAAACAGTCACGTGAACATGCAACTTTCGATGCAAAAGTATAAAATATTTAAACGTCAAAAAATGTCGCGCGTTAGGCTGCATCATTGTGGAACCTTGTTCCCTGGAGATGAAATTAAAAAAAAACAGTCACGTGAACATGCAACTTTCGATACAAAAGTAAAAAAAACTACTTAAATGTCAAAAAATGTCGCGTATATGTTAGGCTGCATCGTTGTGGAACCTTGTTCCCTGGATATAAAATTTAAAAAAAAAGTCACGTGAACATGCAAATTTCGATACAAAAGTAAAAATACTAAATAAATGTCAAGAAATGGCGCGGAAATATGAGGCTGCATTAATGTGATAACTTTTTTTTACAATGCAGCGATAAGACAAGCGCAACGATCACCTGATGATGGGGGCGTTAGTTAGGATGATATACACTGCACCGCATTGCGCTCATCACCTAAAATAGAGATGTTGGTACATTACCCAGTAATTACACTAGCTACAGCGCCATTCAAACCGGAACACGGTAGTATTTGGACAGTAGTTTGGTGTTTGATACTTAAACGGTCTCCGGCAACGACCTACCGCCATTAACCTTGGTCGCTTCAGGAAAAATCGATTTATTTTAAGCGAATAACACAAATTAAAAAAAAATTATGGACTTTTTCCTTATCCAAGAATACATACAACTTCTCCCCTTCCTCCCCCCACCATTTTGAGTAGCTGTGGACCCTTTTCTGCGTACTAAAAATCCACCTATTCATCATACAACAATTAAGTGTTGCAATATAAGGAAAACTGAAGGTTAACCTGATGTTTACATAATGCTACTAAATTATATGCAACTTACTAATTATTCTGACTAACAATGCGTTAACGGTAGCAGTGTGAACATCTGACGTCATCGGTTCTTTTTTTTTTTTAATTTCTTCAAACGCGCAAAATGTAACCAGCACGATGTGCTCCGATGACTCGGCATATTACAATTGAGACATTTAAAAAAAGTTTTGAACAATGAAGGTTTTATTTAAAAAAAAATATATTTATATGCTTTTTTTTAATATAACGTACGACATAATAAAATAATATTTAATTTGCATATTTCAATGACCACAGACAACATATTTTAAAAATAAATCGAGAACATTTTTCATGTTGACATTTTAATTATCAATTTTAATTAATTGATTATTAATATTAATCAGCTGATGATGATGATTAAAACAATTTCTATAGTTAATATAAAATAATATTTTCTTATAGTGCAATATATTGAACGTTAAATATTTAAAAAAAAAAAGATCGTCTTCCTCTTTGATGAATCTGTAGATACTACAAGGTTGTTACGCATACTGTTGAACCGTCTCAACAGGTATCTACCACCAGAAAAATACTCCTTGAGGGCAACCGGTTATGACTTTCTATAGCAACCGTTACTATGGCAACCACGTCAATAATACCAAATGAAAAAGTATAAAGTTAATTAGATATATAACGATGAATGATGTATGAAATTTAAATAATATATTAAAACCATCTACAGATCGTTCCGCGTCGAATGATAGTGTTCCCGTGTAGATACGTTCACTTGTTTTTAAGTGATTAGCGAATAAACAAAATCCATTTTAATTATATTTATATATATATATACATATATAGATAGATATGTCTAGTGTTTAATATCGCGAATATGTGTGAAGTTTTATATTAGTCATGAATATATTAAAAAGACCTTTACTTTAATGCAATGGCGGGTGACCTCGGCACCGGAAAGATTACATGTGCGTGTCACTTCTCCGAAACGATCAGGTTCACCTGATGGCAAATCGCTCGTCAGCAATTATAAGGCGCTGGTTGAGATGATTACACTGCATTGCGTTGTCATCGTCTACCTTCATCAGCTACAGCGTTGTTCGATACACAGTAATATTTGCACGATAGTTTACAACTGAAGTACTTACACAATCTCCAGCAAGAGAGACATTTTTTTATTCTGGGGGGAAATAAGGTTATGTGATATTTTAATCCAATAAAGCCCCCTCAGTGCGATTCGGGATGTCTGGGGATCTTCTACAGAACGTACCGGTGGATTCTGGCACTACTTTAGTCCATTTCTCAATCATTATGACATCTATAATAATCATAACCTACAGTGGTCCGACATCTTGTAATGTATCGTTGAATATTTATGTATTTGTTTTGTGTACAGTACGCCTCTGCATAGTGGAAGGCCGGGGCGCGTACAAGCGCGGCGCAAAGTTCTGTCCCGTGCTCGACGAGGAGAAGGCGAACGTTGAGTGCGTGTTGGGTACCGACAGGTGAGTGACGTCCGTGTCGGCAGTTTCACTGAGCGTGGTCTTGTTGGCGTGTCGTATGAGAGAGTGAGACGGAGATATGGCAGCGGTAAGCAGAGAGACAGAGAAAGCGATCGGTACACAAAATTTCTGTTCATTGAATTAGAAACAAACGGGAGAGGGAATAGTAGAATAATGTACTGCAGATAACGACTTTTCTCTCTCTCTCTGTCTCTCTTCATACATTTAGAGTGAGAAAGGCATAGGTTGGAGACTAGTCTGCATGATGTATGGAGTAAATCGCGCGCTGCGGGCTGGAGCGCGAGGAAGGAGACGAATGATAAGCTATATGTTGCATGATAAGAAACATGTTCTGTCTCTTTCTGTCTTCATATATTTAGAGTGAGAGAGATACAGCGTGAAGACTATCTGAATGATGTGTGGATAATTAGCGCGCTACGGGCTGGAGCGCGGGAAAGAGACGGATGATAAACTATATAGAAACGTGTTCTGTCTTTTTCTGTATTCATATATTTAGAGTGAGAAAGAGATATAACGCTGAGACTAGTCTGCATGATGTGTGGTACAATTGGCGTGCTGTGGGTCCGACCACGGGAATAAGACGATTGATAGAAACTATAGAAATGTGTTGCGTCTCTTTCTGTCTTCATGTATATAGAGTGAGAAAGATATAGTGCGGAGACTAGGCAATATGGTGTGTGAAGCAGTTGGCGCGCTGTGGGTCGGAGCGCGGGAAGGAGACGGATGATAAACTATATAGAAACGTGTTCTGTCTTTTTCTGTATTCATATATTTAGAGTGAGAAAGATATAGTGCGGAGACTAGGCAATATGGTGTGTGAAGCAGTTGGCGCGCTGTGGGTCGGAGCGCGGGAAAGAGACGGATGATAAACTATATAGAAACGTGTTCTGTCTTTTTCTGTATTCATATATTTAGAGTGAGAAAGGCATAGGTTGGAGACTAGTCTGCATGATGTGTGGTACAATTGGCGTGCTGTGGGTCCGACCACGGGAATAAGACGATTGATAGAAACTATAGAAATGTGTTGCGTCTCTTTCTGTCTTCATATATTTAGAGTGAGAAAGATATAGTGCGGAGACTAGGCAATATGGTGTGTGAAGCAGTTGGCGCGCTGTGGGTCGGAGCGCGGGAAAGAGACGGATGATAAACTATATAGAAACGTGTTCTGTCTTTTTCTGTATTCATATATTTAGAGTGAGAAAGGCATAGGTTGGAGACTAGTCTGCATGATGTGTGGTACAATTGGCGTGCTGTGGGTCCGACCACGGGAATAAGACGATTGATAGAAACTATAGAAATGTGTTGCGTCTCTTTCTGTCTTCATATATTTAGAGTGAGAAAGGCATAGGTTGGAGACTAGTCTGCATGATGTGTGGTACAATTGGCGTGCTGTGGGTCCGACCACGGGAATAAGACGATTGATAGAAACTATAGAAATGTGTTGCGTCTCTTTCTGTCTTCATATATTTAGAGTGAGAAAGATATAGTGCGGAGACTAGGCAATATGGTGTGTGAAGCAGTTGGCGCGCTGTGGGTCGGAGCGCGGGAAAGAGACGGATGATAAACTATATAGAAACGTGTTCTGTCTTTTTCTGTATTCATATATTTAGAGTGAGAAAGGCATAGGTTGGAGACTAGTCTGCATGATGTGTGGTACAATTGGCGTGCTGTGGGTCCGACCACGGGAATAAGACGATTGATAAGAAACTATAGAAATGTGTTGCGTCTCTTTCTGTCTTCATGTATATAGAGTGAGAAAGATATAGTGCGGAGACTAGGCAATATGGTGTGTGAAGCAGTTGGCGCGCTGTGGGTCGGAGCGCGGGAAGGAGACAGATTATAAGAAACTATATAGTAACGTTCCGTCTCACTCCTACACAGTCTTTAAATACAGTTGTCTCTTTCGTTTTCGAAAATCCAATTAAAACTGTTTCAAAAGAAGTTTCAATTCAATGCCTTGGTTCCAGGTTGGACTGCCTCCGTCGCATCAGCAAGGGCACGGTTGACTTCGGCGTTTTCAGCCCCGAGGACCTGATCGCCGCGCAGTGGGCCAACGTCGACGTGCTCGTGACGAACGAGCTGCGCGACAGGGACAGTAAGTACACCTCTCTCTTTTCTCACACACGATCCACCACCATTCAAATCGGAACACGGTAATCACTACTATTTGTCAGATACAATAGGCACTGCGCTTATCACGACGGCTTCCGGCAGAAGAGTGTGGGCTCGTGAGGAGATCTTCCATTGGATACTCTTCTGCTGTGGTGGTGGGACCAGAGAGGTTATGTCGGTCTCTGATCTGCTAAAGCCCCATGGTGGACCTCTCAGCTCTCTGCCAATACCACGGGATCTCTTCAGCAGACTACCATGGTTCTGACAGCTAGAGCACTTAATGAGGCTGCGTCGCGGGGTGGAACTGGAACTCTCCACCCCCATTTATCTGTAATAGGCGGAAGTACGTGCGTGCCACCTCGATGCCGTTCATATTTGGATTATCCTCGGATCCGCCACCATGACATCAGTGCTGGCAACGTCCTTCTGCGACGCCTTCCTCAGAGATGGTGGTGTTCTTCTCGCTCCTTCTCTGCAGTCTCTTTCTCCTACAGAAGACCAGTGTCCTACGCCGTCTGACTACTGATCATGGCGTTAATAAATACAAGAAGTGGGAGCTCATTGGCAGACATCTTGGTGCTGAGCATCCGATGCTGATTAAAGTCCAGGGTATGCTGCGCAGAATCACAATGATGTCCAGAAAGTACCAGCACCAGCCGGAAGTGCAGTAATCCGTACCCCATGTCCAAGAGGAGATGGTATTGACATTCCTACTAGCTGCTCTGGGGGTTGGTTAATCACCCCTTCCACTTTATAAGCATCGACAGTCGGAAGTGGAGACCAACCATCAGTAAATACATAAATTCTCTTCTCTTCTTCTTCTGTTCTTTATAAAAGAAAATTGCGTTTTGCAGGAGATTACGAGCGTAGTGTGGTGGCTTTAGTGAACAAGAGGATCCTGCCGGATGACGCTGCACCCCTGACCTCCATACTGCGCAACAGTTCCCTATGCCATCCAGGAGTTGGAGTAGACGACCTGCGACCGCTCAGTGATACCCTCTCCGGGGTAAGTTCTCGAAATCGGATCAAGATGACCTGGACCTTCTTCAGGTCCTATGCCAATAGGTATCCCAGAGGATGTTGGATCACAGACGAACTGGTGGTAGGCTAGTGTTCTAGTCCATCTAGATAGGTACTACCGCAGAACCTATGACAGTAGATAAACTAGGGTGGAATTATTACTGTGTTCCGGTTTGAAGGGTGCTGTCGCTATTGTAATTGCTATAGTAACGAGATTGAATATCTTGTGTATACTACGTGTATACCATCGTATCTTGAGCCGTGGTGTTATGAGCGTATCACTTACCATCAGGTGAAGGTCCCGTCGCCTCATCAGCTGTTTTAGACTGTTCCAGTATCAGCATCCTATTGACTGTGCTCTGTATTTTGGCAGTACCTGGAGTCGCTGGTGATATCCAGGTCTTGCGACCCCAGCCTCTCCCTCACCGAGAACAGAATAAAAGCGCTCGCCGATTTCTTCGGCAAGGCGTGTAAAGCTGGACCCTGGGTGCCTGATGGTGATCGCGACGCGGAGCTCAGTGAGTGTATTATCAAAATGTCTCATATATTTATTAATATCATCATCATCATCACCATGATCAGCTGATAGACGTCCACTGCTGGACATAGGCCTGTCTCAAACTGGTGGTAGTGTCTCTGTTGCTGCAGACCGTCTAGGTAGGTACCGCCGCAGAGCCTATTGCATAGTACTGCAAACATCACTGTGACCTGGTTTGAAGGGCGCTGAAGCTATTACTGGTGGTAGCGCCTCCGTTGCTGCAGACCGTTTAGGTATCGCCGCAGCGCCTGTTGCAGCCGACAGACAGTACTGTGCGAACGTTACCGTGATCCGGTTTGAAGGACCAAAAGCTATTACTGGTGGTAGTGTTTCTGTTGCTGCTGACCGTCTAGGTATCGCCGCAGCGCTTGTTGCAGCCGACAGGCAGCATTGTGCAATTATTACTGTGCTCCGGTTTGAAGGGCGCTGTAGCTAGTAAAATTACTGTGGTAACAAGACTCAACATCTTATGTCTCACGACAGTGTATATCATCCTAACTTGCTATGGGGGTTGTTGTTATGGGGGCATAACCCTTCTAGTGCCCCCACTCCAGAAAGATTTCCCGACGTGGAAGAAAAAGAGAGACTGTCTAGGTAGATATAGTAATGCCTATTGCAACTGGTAAACACTAATGTATACTGTGATCCGGTTTGAATGGCGCTGTAGCTGGAGTAACCAATGAGGATGACGAGACAATATCTTACGACTAAAGCGTCGAGCGCAATGTGGTGAAGTATACACCGTGCGAACTAGAGCAAAGTTGTTATGGGCTGGTGTATATCTTACCATCGAACGTCCCGCTCATCAAGTTCAGTTTCGTTACCTTATTAATGACACTATCAACAGCGCCTTTCAAACCGGAACGTAGTAGTGCTGTGCTGCAGTAATACCCATCAGACGGTCTCCTCCAAGAGACCTACCACCAGTAACACTTCACTACCTTGCTCCATCTATCCATCCAGACGCTTTTCATAAATCAATACAACCCCTTCATTAATTTGTCTAAAGCTTAAGGGTAGGTATCATTGAAGTTCCCGGGGAAGGAGTCCGCCGCCTCTATTCGGGTGTTGTGCGATCGATGGCTCTCTATGGCGCTCCGGTTTGGTCAGATCGGTTGACGGGCAGCCGACGTTGCCGGGCTAAAGTAAACAGTCTGCAACGGAAGATAGCCATTCGTGTCGCACGGGGATATCGGACGATATCGTTTGAGGCGGCCACTATCCTGGCCCGGTTCCCACCTCTGGACATTCTGGCGGAAAGGGACGCGCGGATTTATACGCTTCTACGTTCTAATCGAGAAGAAGCCGAACTCCTGGATTTGGTGGAAGTGCACAGGCATGAGCGCCGCCGCGCTTTGGAGGTGTGGAGAGAGCGGCTTGCTGAGCCGCGGAACTCACGGCAGCGTATAGTAAGCGCTTTTCTGCCGAACCTCGAATCCTGGCTTAGATCGGGCGGAGTGGCGCATGTCACCTTCAGGCTGACTCAGGTACTCACAGGACACGGGTGTTTTGGTGAGTACCTGAATAGGATTGACGTGAACCAACCACGCAATGCCACCATTGTGGTGGAGAGCTGGATTCCGCTCAGCATACGCTCGCAGAATGCCCTACGTGGGAGCCTGAACGGAAAATTCTCATCCACAAAATCGGGCATGACCTTTCTTTGCCAGTAGCGATATCAACTGCACTGGCAAAGAAAATGGGTGGATAGCGTTGGTTTCCTTCTGTGAAACCGTTATGATGCAGAAGGAGTCCGCCGAGCGAAGTCGGGAGAGGGCCGACTCCGTCCATAGACGAGGACGTCGGGGCGATGGCAACGGACGCCCCAACCCGTCAGCCCTGTAGTGCCGGGCCATTAAGAATAGGACTAAGGTATTCTCTGCCTGTCGTACAAGGCGACTAAAGGGTCCTCGGTTTCGTAGGCTTTGAGTTTGGGGCCCTCAGAGCTTAATAAGCGAGCCTTAGGAGGACGGCAAATACATTGTGGTCTTGTATTTGCCGTAGCAAAGCGTGGGGTCTAGGAGGGCTTTGGCCCTTCCGTGGAATGTTTAATCGAGAGTGCAGGGGGGCGCCGGTGCGTTCCGTAGGAGATCCCGGAGCCCCTCCTAATGCACTGTAGGAGACCACCGAGGGGGTTTTAGTGGGTAGAAGCCCCACATAACCTTGTCTTCCCCCCAGAAGCAAGGTATCTTTTAAGATTTCCCCCGCGAGAAAAAAAAAAAAAAAAAGGTATCATTGAAGTATATACACAACGACTTCTCATAGGGTGAAATGTGACAACAGTATAAAGGTCAGCTCGGTCAGGGTAGACGCTCTAAGGGTGTGATGCTGGAGGCTCTGAGGGTGTGATGCTGGAGGCTCTGGGAGTGTGATGCTAGAGGCTCTGAGGGTGTGATGCTGGAGGCTCTGTGGGTGTGATGCTGGAGGCTCTGAGGGTGTGATGTTGGAGGCTCTGAGGGTGTAATGCTGGAGTCTCTGAGGGTGTAATGCTGGAGGCTCTGAGGGTGTAATGCTGGAGTCTCTGAGGGTGTAATGCTGGAGGCTCTGAGGGTATGATGCTGGACGCTCTGTGGGTGTGATGCTGGAGGCTCTGAGGGTGTGATGCTGGAGTCTCTGAGGGTGTGATGTTGGAGGCTCTGAGGGTGTAATGCTGGAGTCTCTGAGGGTGTAATGCTGGAGACTCTGTGGGTGTGATGCTAGAGGCTCTGAGGGTGTGATGCTGCAGGCTCTGAGGGTATGATGCTGGACGCTCTGTGGGTGTGATGCTGGAGGCTCTGAGGGTGTGATGCTGGAGTCTCTGAGGGTGTGATGTTGGAGGCTCTGAGGGTGTAATGCTGGAGTCTCTGAGGGTGTGATGCTGGAGGCTCTGAGGGTGTAATGCTGGAGTCTCTGAGGGTGTAATGCTGGAGGCTCTGTGGATGTGATGCTGGAGGCTCTGAGGGTATGATGCTGGCGGCTCTGAGGGTGTGATGCTGGAGTCTCTGAGGGTGTAATGCTGGAGGCTCTGTGGATGTGATGCTGCAGGCTCTGAGGGTATGATGCTGGACGCTCTGTGGGTGTGATGCTGGAGGCTCTGAGGGTGTGATGCTGGAGGCTCTGAGGTGTAATGCTGGAGTCTCTGAGGGTGTGATGCTGGAGGCTCTGAGGGTGTGATGCTGGACGCTCTGTGGGTGTGATGCTGGAGGCTCTGAGGGTGTGATGTTGGATGCTCTGAGGGTGTAATGCTGGAGTCTCTGAGGGTGTAATGCTGGAGGCTCTGTGGGTGTGATGCTGGAGGCTCTGAGGGTATGATGCTGGATGCTCTGAGGGTATGATCCTGGACTCTCTGTGGGTGTGATGCTGGAGGCTCTGAGGGTGTGATGTTGGAGGCTCTGAGGGTGTAATGCTGGAGTCTCTGAGGGTGTGATGCTGGAGGCTCTGAGGGTGTGATGCTGGAGTCTCTGAAGGTGTGATGTTGGAGGCTCTGGAGGGTGTGATGCTGAGGCTCTGAGGGTGATGCTGAGGCTCTGAGGGTATGATGCTGGACGCTCTGTGGGTGTGATGCTGGAGGCTCTGAGGGTGTGATGTTGGAGGCTCTGAGGGTGTAATGCTGGAGTCTCTGAGGGTGTGATGCTAGAGGCTCTGAAGGTGTGATGTTGGAGGCTCTGAGGGTATGATGCTGGACGCTCTGAGGGTATGATCCTGGACGCTCTGTGGGTGTGATGCTGGAGGCTCTGAGGGTGTGAAGCTGGAGGCTCTGAGGGTGTGATGCTGGAGGCTCTGAGGGTGTGATGCTGGAGGAGAAAGATCGGAGTATCATGGACTGATATCCGTACGTAGTCTATACTAGACGTGGGTTAAAGCAGTACAAACATAATATCTGTTATTACTGTTACTGTTTCGCAATAATAACAGGTAAAATTACTGGTATTAAAGAACAGCTGTTATTTTTCGTGTTATAATACTAGGTGCGTCTCGTTTTAGCAACAGTATATACAATGGGTGTGAGCGAGATAGATTAATCAACGAAATAACAGATAACACGAACAAATTAAAAATTCGCTTTTTTAAGAGGATTTCTTTTTATGAAAGGCCTTACTATAGTATTGGGTTTATTTCAAATAAATACTAGGTGCGTCTCGTTTTAGCTTATGACAATAATATACGAAAGGCAGAGACAAGAATAGTCCTGTTATTTCGAGCTATGTTATTGACCAGCTGTTATCGAGTACTGAAGACATTGTTTGTTGATAGTGATTGAATAATTTGAATATGGTGAATTATAAATGATATTTTTTAACAGGTATATATTGCGAAAACATCTGTTATCTGTTATGTTCGAATACTTGTGATTTATATATGTTATAATAAATACGCGTCAGTCCTACAGAGAACAGCATCAAGAAGCTTTTATAATTTTTTGGTACAGCCTCGTACCTTTGCCTTTTTTTGGTCATGCCGAGGGTAGGTAGCTTGAGCGTCTCCTAGTCCAGGGAAAGGTTGAGGGTACCAGGTCAGGAACCTGTGAGGTGGAATGATCAGATGTAAACGGGGCTCATCATCGTATTATATGAAGGCGGCCATTAGACAAGAGTGGTGAAGCGTCGAGAAACCACCAGCACCTGAAAACCAGGATCATGTCAAGAGTGATGCTGATGAAGAGGATAAAGTCACCATCTAAGTTTCTTACAGCTCAATAGGGTCTCTTATTTCCTCATCATCATCATCATCATCATCATCATGTTGGAGATATATGTATATAATATATATATGTAATATTCTATAGAGAGGAAGTATCCGTCGCTGTGCGCCACGTGCAGGTCGTCGTGCTCCAAGTCGGACCGCTACTGGGGTGATGGAGGCGCGCTGACGTGCCTGGCGGAGGGCGCTGGTGACGTCATGTGGTCCGAGCTCGATGACGTCATCGCCTACTTCAAGGTACGGCAGCTCCACAGAGATCTCTTTACGTTTGTCTGGTGGTAGTGACTCTGTTGCTGCAGACCGTCTAGGTACTACCGCAGCGCCTGTTGCAGTAGACAGTACTGTGATCCGGTTTGAAGGGCGCTGTAGCTGTTAATGGTGGTAGTGACTCTGTTGCTGCAGACCGTCTAGGTACCACCGCAGCGCCTGTTTCAGATGACAGACCCTGATGATCCGGTTTGAAGGATGTTGTAGGTAATAAAGTTACTTGGGTAACGAGATTTAGTATCTTATGTCTCATGGTAACGTCGCGCTCGTCTGAGTCGTTTCGTAGAAAAAAAAAAAACAATGAAAATCGGACCTGATCCTTCAAGACCTTCAGAGAGTACCACCATAAACATAACACTCCGTTTCAGCTGAACGTACCGGAAGCCATCTCGCACATGAGCACGGGACACTTGGCGTTCCTCTGCCGCGACGGCAGCTGGCAGACCATGGCCAACAACACGGCGCCGTGTGTTTGGCTGAACCGCCCCTGGCCAGTCATTGTAGCCAAAAGGTAACAGCCTCATCTAACACTTAAACCACTGACCTAAAGCAAGTCTTCTCTCTCCTTCTTTTCACCTGGTATCTTCTTCCCGTATATATGTTACGAAGTGTCAGTATCATGTTGTTCTTCTTCTTCATTCCTACTCCCATTCCTCGTCCATTACTCTGTCCCTTCACACCTCACTCCTCACTCCAGTAAATCAAACAATAATGGATTACTTCGGAAACTAAAGGAAAGCTGCTGCAGCAGTGAGCGCTTTGGCGGGCTCGATATCCGGCAGCGCTGCAGCGGTCGACCAGCACTGGCGCGGCGCGCTCGCATCGCTGCTGGAGCTGCGCGAGGCACCGAAGGCGCTGTACCCACCGCGCGCGCCCCTGGACTACCTGGCCGCGGCGCGAGGGTTCAGGGAAGCCTACAGCCAGAGCGGCTGCGACCCTCCAAGGTAACAACGAACGATGAGAGTGAGGAAACTAGATATAAGATATGTACTGATGGTGAATGTGTATAAATGAAAGAAGGCCCTGACCCAACAAAAAAAAAATATTGAGAATCCACTGATGGTAAGTGGCAGGAGCCGACGGATATTACTGTGCTCAGTTTGAAGAGTTCATCATCACCATCAGCCTATCCACGTCCAGAGCTGGACGTGGAACTTCCTTGAAGATCTAGGGGTGGTTTGGGCCATTTCGGAGCCGGAGCCTCGTTCCATTGCCAGATACATTCGTCCCCACCTGCGCAGGCATGTAACGATCTGCACGAGGTCGCTGCTGGAGAAGAACAAATGCGAGTGGCTCAGCGAGGCGGGCGCGGTGTACGGGATAACACCACCTCTGCAGTGCACCGCCAGGTCCACCACCAGGGAGTGCATGGCCAGCGTGAGGGACGGACACAGCGACGTCGTGATCGTCGACAGCGACTCCCTAGTGATGGGAATGAGGTCTGTATCCATTTCAATTTATTATAAGTACCATCACCTGATGGTAAGTGATACGCGGCGCTAGTTAGGATGATATACACTACATTGCGTTCATCGCTATAAGACATATAACGTTGTTTTGTTACCACAGTAATTACTAACTGTAACGCCCTTCAAACGGGATCCCAGTACTGTTTGTAGACGGTCTGCAGCAACAGAACAATACCACCAGTATAAACTACAGCGCCCTTCAGAGCCGGATCACAGCAATGTCCGCATAGTACTGTCTGTCGGCTGCAATAGGCGCTGCGGCGGTACCTACCTAGACGGTCTGCAGCAACAGAACAATACCACCAGTATAAACTACAGCGCCCTTCAAACCGGATCACAGCAATTCCGCACAGTACTGTCTGTCGGCTGCAATAGGCGCTGCGGCGGTACCTACCTAGACGGTCTGCAGCAACAGAGACAATACCACCAGTATAAACTACAGCGCCCTTCAAACCGGATCACAGCAATGTCCGCATAGTACTGTCTGTCGGCTGCAACAGGCGCTGCGGCGGTACCTACCAGACGGTCTGCAGCAACAGAGACAATACCACCGGTATAAACTACAGCGCCCTTCAGAGCCGGATCACAGCAATTCCGCACAGTACTGTCTGTCGGCTGCAATAGGCGCTGCGGCGGTACCTACCTAGACGGTCTGCAGCAACAGAGACAATACCACCAGTATAAACTACAGCGCCCTTCAAACCGGATCACAGCAATGTCCGCACAGTACTGTCTGTCGGCTGCAACAGGCGCTGCGGCGGTACCTACCTAGACGGTCTGCAGCAACAGAGACAATACCACCAGTATAAACTACAGCGCCCTTCAAACCGGATCACAGCAATGTCCGCATAGTACTGTCTGTCGGCTGCAACAGGCGCTGCGGCGGTACCTACCTAGACGGTCTGCAGCAATAGAGACCACCAGGAGAGGTATGAAAGAAGGAATAGAATAGAGTGTGATAGAAGAGAAGAGCATGAAAGATAATTTCCGGTAAGAATGAATAGACGGATGAAAGAAGAGAACGAGGAACTTAGGCATAACGAAAAATTCTACTTAAGTGATTTTGTAAATTATATTAAAAAAAAATCTATGATTCTATTTCAGAGATTACTCATTAACTGCAGTCTTACACGAAGCAACGCCTATAGTTGAGAAAACCAACACGGTGGTGGCTTACGTGAAGCAGGGCTCCGCGCTGAACAAGATGGCCGACCTGCGCGGGAAGCGCGCCGCGTTCCCGCGCTTCGACGGCGCCGCGTGGCATTCCGTCGCGCGTTACTTCGCCGCGAAGCTGAACGTACCTTGCGAACGCTTCGTGAGCTACTTCAGCGAAATATGCGCGCCGGGTATCCAAGCACACAACACCACGGCGGCCATTGTGGACATACTGACGAGGAATTGTATCAATGACAAAATGAGCGGAGAGCTGAAGGCACTGCGCATGTTGGTCGAAGGGAAGAGCGATGTCGCATTCTTAAGCTTGAATACGTACAATAAATATAAAGGTTAGTATATTTTTTTTATACAATGAAGCCACGAAAAGAGTGGGAGGTCCACCTGATATCACATAGCAACGCGGCGCTAGTTAGGACGTTACCCAGCACCACATTACGCTCGTCGCTAAAAGACATCATATATTGGGGCTTCTTACCTCCGTAAATTCACTAGCTACTACTGTCTTCCATCTGCCTAATGGTTAGAGCTCGCTGACCTAATGGTTAGAGCTCGCTGGCCTGATGGTTAGAGCTCGTTGGCCTGATGGTTAGAGCTCGCTGACCTAATGGTTAGAGCTAGCTGGCCTGATGGTTAGAGCTCGCTGGCCTGATGGTTAGAGCTCGCTGGCCTGATGGTTAGAGCTCGCTGGCCTGATGGTTAGAGCTCGCTGACCTAATGGTTAGAGCTCGCTGGCCTGATGGTTAGAGCTCGCTGACCTAATGGTTAGAGCTCGCTGGCCTGATGGTTAGAGCTCGCTGGCCTGATGGTTAGAGCTCGTTGGCCTGATGGTTAGAGCTCGCTGACCTAATGGTTAGAGCTCGCTGGCCTGATGGTTAGAGCTCGCTGGCCTCATGGTTAGAGCTCGTTGGCCTGATGCGTAGAGCTCGCTGGCCCAATGGTTAGAGCTCGCTGGCCTAATGGTTAGAGCTCGCTGGCCTGTTGCGTAGAGCTCGCTGACATAATGGTTAGAGCTCGCTGGCTCAATGGTTAGAGCTCGTTGGCTGATGGTTAGAGCTCTCGTTGGCCTGATGGTTAGAGCTCGCTGGCCTGTTGCGTAGAGCTCGCTGACCTAATGGTTAGAGCTCGCTGGCCTAATGGTTAGAGCTCGCTGGCCTAATGGTTAGAGCTCGCTGGCCTGATGCGTAGAGCTCGCTGGCCCAATGGTTAGAGCTCGCTGGCCTAATGGTTAGAGCTCCTTTGGCCTGATGCGTAGAGCTCCTTTGGCCCAATGGTTAGAGCTCGCTGGCCTAATAGTTAGAGCTCGCTGGCCTGTTGCGTAGAGCTCGCTGACCTGATGGTTAGAGCTCGTTGGCCTGATGGTTAGAGCTCGCTGGCGTAATGGTTAGAGCTCGCTGGCCTGATGGTTAGAGCTCGTTGGCCTGATGGTTAGAGCTCGCTGACCTAATGGTTAGAGCTCGCTGGCCTGATGGTTAGAGCTCGCTGGCCTGATGGTTAGAGCTCGCTGACCTAATGGTTAGAGCTCGCTGGCCTGATGGTTAGAGCTCGCTGGCCTGATGGTTAGAGCTCGCTGGCCTCATGGTTAGAGCTCGTTGGCCTGATGCGTAGAGCTCGCTGGCCCAATGGTTAGAGCTCGCTGGCCTAATGGTTAGAGCTCGCTGGCCTGTTGCGTAGAGCTCGCTGACCTAATGGTTAGAGCTCCTTTGGCCCAATGGTTAGAGCTCGCTGGCCTAATGGTTAGAGCTCGTTGGCCTGATGGTTGGGAAGCTCGCTGGCGTAATGGTTAGAGCTCCTTTGGCCTGATGGATTTAGAGCTCGCTGGCCTAATGGTTAGAGCTCGCTGGCCTGATGCGTAGAGCTCGCTGGCCTAATGGTTAGAGCTCGCTGGCCTGATGCGTAGAGCTCGCTGGCCTAATGGTTAGAGCTCGCTGACCTAATGGTTAGAGCTCGCTGGCCTAATGGTTAGAGCTCTCGTTGGCCTGATGGTTAGAGCTCGCTGACCTAATGGTTGAGAGCTCGCTGGCCTGATGGTTGAAACTCGCTGGCCTGATGGTTAGAGCTCGTTGGCCTGATGGTTAAGAGCTCGCTGACCTAATGGTTGAAGCTCGCTGGCCTGATGGTTAGAGCTCTCGCTGGCCTGATGGTTGAGCTCGTTGGCCTGATGCGTAGAGCTCCTTTGGCCTGATGGTTAGAAACTCGCTGGCCTGATGGTTGTGAGCCTGCTGGCCCAATGGTTGAGAGCTCGCTGGCCTGTGCGTAGAGCTCGCTGACATAATGGTTAGAGCTCGCTGGCCTGATGGTTAGAGCTCGCTGGCCTGATGGTTAGAGCTCGTTGGCCTGATGGTTAGAGCTCGCTGGCGTAATGGTTAGAGCTCGCTGACCTAATGGTTAGAGCTCGCTGGCCTAATGGTTAGAGCTCGCTGGCCTGATGCGTAGAGCTCGCTGGCCTGATGCGTAGAGCTCGCTGGCCCAATGGTTAGAGCTCGCTGGCCTAATGGTTAGAGCTCGCTGGCCTGATGCGTAGAGCTCGCTGGCCCAATGGTTAGAGCTCGCTGGCCTAATAGTTAGAGCTCGCTGGCCTGTTGCGTAGAGCTCGCTGACCTGATGGTTAGAGCTCGTTGGCCTGATGGTTAGAGCTCGCTGGCGTAATGGTTGGGAAGCTCGCTGGCCTTATGGTTAGAGCTCGTTGGCCTGATGGTTAGAGCTCGCTGGCCTAATGGTTAGAGCTCGCTGGCCTGATGGTTAGAGCTCGTTGGCCTGATGCGTAGAGCTCGCTGGCTAATGGTTAGAGCTCGCTGACCTAATGGTTGGAAACTCGCTGGCCTGATGGTTAGAGCTCGCTGGCCTAATGGTTGAGAGCTCGCTGGCCTCATGGTTAGAGCTCGTTGGCCTGATGCGTAGAGCTCGCTGGCCCAATGGTTGAAACTCGCTGGCCTAATGGTTGGGAGCTCGCTGGCCTGTTGCGTAGAGCTCGCTGACCTAATGGTTAGAGCTCGCTGGCCTGATGGTTAGAGCTCGTTGGCCTGATGGTTAGAGCTCGCTGGCGTAATGGTTAGAGCTCGCTGACCTAATGGTTAGAGCTCGCTGGCCTAATGGTTAGAGCTCGCTGGCCTGATGCGTAGAGCTCGCTGGCCTAATGGTTGAAGCTCGCTGGCCTGATGCGTAGAGCTCGCTGGCGTAATGGTTGAAACTCGCTGACCTAATGGTTAGAGCTCGCTGGCCTGATGCGTAGAGCTCGCTGGCCTAATGGTTGAGAGCTCGCTGGCCTGATGCGTGAGAGCTCGCTGGCCCAATGGTTGGGAGCTCGCTGGCCTAATGGTTAGAGCTCGCTGGCCTGTTGCGTAGAGCTCGCTGACCTAATGGTTAGAGCTCGCTGGCCTGATGGTTAGAGCTGGCTGGCGTAATGGTTAGAGCTCGCTGGCCTGTTACGTAGAGCTCGCTGACCTAATGGTTGTGAGCTCGCTGGCCTGATGGTTAGGAGCTCGCTGGCCTGATGGTTGCAGAGCTCGCTGGCGTAATGGTTAGAGCTCGCTGGCCTGTGCGTAGAGCTCGCTGACCCAATGGCTAGAGCTCGCTGGCCTAATGGTTGGAAGCTCGCTGGCCTGATGGTTGAAGCTCGTTGGCCTGATGGTTAGAGCTCGCTGGCGTAATGGTTAGAGCTCGCTGACCTAATGGTTAGAGCTCGCTGGCCTAATGGTTAGAGCTCGCTGGCCTGATGCGTAGAGCTCGCTGGCCCAATGGTTAGAGCTCGCTGGCCTAATGGTTAGAGCTCGCTGGCCTGATGCGTAGAGCTCGCTGGCCCAATGGTTAAGAGCTCGCTGGCCTGATGCGTAGAGCTCGCTGACCCTGTGGTTAGAGCTCGCTGACCTAATGGTTGGAAACTCGCTGGCCTGATGGTTGAAGCTCGTTGGCCTGATAGTTAGAGCTCGCTGGCGTAATGGTTGAAACTCGCTGACCTAATGGTTAGAGCTCGCTGGCCTGATGGTTAGAGCTCGTTGGCCTAATGGTTAGAGCTCGCTGGCGTAATGGTTAGAGCTCGCTGGCCTAATGGTTAGAGCTCGCTGGCCTGATGCGTAGAGCTCGCTGACCTAATGGTTAGAGCTCGCTGGCCTGATGGTTAGAGCTCGTTGGCCTGATGGTTAGAGCTCGCTGGCGTAATGGTTAGAGCTCGCTGGCCTAATGGTTAGAGCTCGCTGGCCTAATGGTTAAGAGCTCGCTGGCCTGATGGATTTAGAGCTCGTTGGCCTGATGCGTGAAACTCGCTGGCCCAATGGTTAGGAGCTCGCTGGCCTAATGGTTAGAGCTCTCGCTGGCCTGTTGCGTAGAGCTCGCTGACCTAATGGTTAGAGCTCGCTGGCCTGATGGTTAGAGCTCGTTGGCCTGATGGTTAGAGCTCGCTGGCCTGATGCGTAGAGCTCGCTGGCCCAATGGTTAGAGCTCGCTGGCCTAATGGTTAGAGCTCGCTGGCCTGATGCGTAGAGCTCGCTGGCCCAATGGTTAGAGCTCGCTGGCCTAATGGTTAGAGCTCGCTGGCCTGTTGCGTAGAGCTCGCTGACCTAATGGTTAGAGCTCGCTGGCCTGATGGTTAGAGCTCGTTGGCCTGATGGTTAGAGCTCGCTGGCGTAATGGTTAGAGCTCGCTGACCTAATGGTTAGAGCTCGCTGGCCTGATGGTTGAGCTCGTTGGCCTAATGGTTGAAACTCGCTGGCCTGATGGTTAGAGCTCGTTGGCCTGATGCGTAGAGCTCGCTGACCTAATGGTTAGAGCTCGCTGGCCCAATGGTTAGAGCTCGCTGGCCTAATGGTTAGAGCTCGCTGGCCTGATGCGTAGAGCTCGCTGACCTAATGGTTAGAGCTCGCTGGCCTAATGGTTAGAGCTCGCTGGCCTGATGGTTAGAGCTCGCTGGCCTGATGGTTAGAGCTCGCTGGCCTGATGCGTAGAGCTCGCTGGCCCAATGGTTAGAGCTCGCTGGCCTAATGGTTAGAGCTCGCTGGCCTGATGCGTAGAGCTCGCTGGCCTAATGGTTAGAGCTCGCTGGCCCAATGGTTAGAGCTCGCTGGCCTAATGGTTAGAGCTCGCTGGCCTGTTGCGTAGAGCTCGCTGACCTAATGGTTAGAGCTCGCTGGCCTGATGGTTAGAGCTCGCTGGCTCAATGGTTAGAGCCGCTGGCCTGATGGTTGGAAGCTCGCTGGCGTAATGGTTAGAGCTCGCTGGCCCAATGGTTAGAGCTCGCTGGCCTGATGGTTAGAGCTCGTTGGCCTGATGGTTAGAGCTCGCTGGCGTAATGATTAGAGCTCGCTGGCCTGATATTTATACTAAAATTACTGAAGGAAAGGGTTATAATTATATATATATAAAAGAATAAAAAATGAATCGCTTATAGCCCGTGACCATTTGTTCCGTCGCTGACCGAGAATGACTTTTTTAATTTCCTTCTGTTCCAGCGAATATTATCCACGAGCCGTGGGCGCAACAAGTTGTCGAATTGACGCCGCTGTGCCCCGACGAGAATATGAAATACTGTTTCATCAGCTGGTCGAATGTCGGCCACGTGTTCACATCGAATAAAAACACGAAAATGCGACGGCAGGAGATCGTTAACGTGTTCACAAAGCTCGACCAATTGTTTGGCAAACATCAGCCATTCCACAGCGCCATGTTCTCGATGTACGGCGCGTTCAATCACCAAATGGATGTTCTGTTTCATAATAACACACGAAGCTTAGTTTCAGACAGCATGCTCAAGATGTATCCTTATGACCGGATACCCCTTAGCTTCGAGCGCAGCTTGACGGATGTCAAGAATGACACCTGTCAAACCTCGGATCTCAGTCCGGGTTCTAGTTTTAGGTCCGGTCCAACTTATTTGTTGTGTGTTATTACTCTAGTCCTCTGTATATTAAGTAGATAATAGTTTAGAAATAAATGATAATTGTGAAAATGTATTGACTTTTATTTAATTAAAAAATATATATATTTAGTAGCTTGAGATGTTTGACATTTTTATTAAAAATAAAACAACAAAAACATCTATCAGTTGATGATTATATACATTTTTTTTATATTATCACGCCTTTTTCCGAGTAGGGGTAGGAAGAGGCGAATAAACACCCAGTTTTCGCCAGATGTGGTCAGATTAGGTGCCATATAACAGGGGGCGAGTCTGTTGCCACTTTTTTGGGGCCACCACACACACACACAAGAAATATTGTTTTCAATGTTTATCAAAGAATACTTGATGAACAAGGTGCAGAACAAACACAATCATCGATATTGAGCCATGTGTAAGCGTTGACTGGTTAGTAGGAATGACACGTCTTGATACTTTGGTTTATTTCAGAGGTTTCTAATAGTACCATAAGACGAATTGTTATGTCATATATTATGTTATAGGTCGAAGAGTACAACTGCTGACTACCACCATGATATGAATAATAATAACTTTACAAAATGGATTGCTAAGAAGTTGATTCCAAACCTTACATAACCTTCTCTAATTGTCGTGGACAACGCCAAGTACCATTCTGTACAATTAAACAAACCGCCTACACAAGCTAACCGTATTGCTGTTATAAAAGAATGGCTTCAATCAAACAATATCCTTTACGACGATCATTGGCGTAAATGTCAATTACTGGAAGCAGTGAAAAATCATGTCTGAACCTAAATATCAGATAGATGAGATTTTATCATAAAATCACACGGCCACGAAGTCTTGAGGCTCCCACCATATCAATATATGTTAAACCCCATATAATTAATCTGGGGAATAATGAAACAAAAAGTTGCGGGAAGGTCAAGAGACCTGCAAGTGATATAAAATCTTTAACAGAAGAAACTTTCGAACCCCACATTCACCACAGCAAGATTTTAAAAAAAATCTTTGATCATTGGATAAATTTTTATATTTGCATGTATCACACAGAATCAGCCGCTATAAGGAAAAAAAGTATCAAATTGTTTTATTCCAATTTCCCCAGTATTGCGAGCATCAATTTCTTTTTTCCCTTTTTGCCATCAGATCCTGGTAGACCTATATATATATTGTTTAATAATATAAGTTAATAGCTGCCTAATAGTTTTTCCTATTTGAAATTAAACATTTTTAACATTTAAAAAGCTGTCTCGAATAAATTTGACATTAAATAACTTTTTGGCTAAAAAATCCCGTAGCCAAGCCGTAAAATTAAAAAAGAACGAAGTAAAAGCTGTCATTGTCAAATGAAGAATGCGGCAGCAAAGTTTTGATTTTGTTTGTGTTTAAAACAGAAGTAACGATAAATGTAGAGTGAAAATGACTTCGGAACAAATAAACACGTTATTTAAAGCATTAGACGCCGTGAGAGACGGCTATAATTGCGCCTTTTGTTCAGAAATTTGCAGAAAACCGGTTACTTTGAAGTCTTGTTTTCATCTAATATGCGAGGAGCACCTGGAAGTTATTGAGAAATGTCCCGCATGTAATACACGTTTATTAGACAGTCCAGTGTATAGAGAAGAAGGTTTAGAAGTTTGTGTTAATTCCGTAAAAGAATTAGACAAAATATTTGCACCGTTCAGAACGAATTTCAATCAGTCGTTGCAATCTTCTACAGTCGACAGTCCGGTGACTAAAAAGAAAAGTAGTAAGAAATCTGTTGTATCTAAAGCCATTGATGAGAATAAAAGTAAGTTGCCCACTGATGATAAAAGAATTACTAGAAGTGACAATCTTAACTCGTCAGCACTCTCTGTTGCAAGCACCTCAAAAGCGAACAAAACAGTAGATAAGCGTAATTTCAAAGGCGAGACCGCGTTGCAGGTGGCTTGCCGTTTGGGTGTAATTAATAGAATTAAAGAGTTGCTTCTTATGGGCGCTAATCCTAATACTCAGGATAATGCAGGGTGGACACCACTACACGAAGTTGTTCAGAGTGGACGGCTGGATTTGGTAAAACTGTTGCTTCAGCACAACGCCCTAATCAATGTACCTGGTCCGGGTAATGAGACGCCCCTTCATGAAGCAGTGCGGTACAATTATAAACAAATAGTTGAAGAGTTAGTGACTCATGGTGCCGATTTGCATGTGAGGAACAGTAAAGGTGAGACACCTATACAGATTGCGTCGGATGAAATAAAGAAAATTCTGGAGATCGCCGCTGAAAATATTATACAAACGCAAACAGCGAATGTGCTGCTCATATCTCAGATGAAGTCGGATCTTGATTTTAATGAAATCAGGATCTTCAGTGTATCACAATTACGTACAGTTCATAATAAATTAAGAGTGTTAGTGAAGAATCATAGCAATGTCTTCGCGGAGGCAGGCTTTAGTAAAAAGATCACCCATTTAATTGTAGATACCGATGATGACAGAATCTGCACACCGAGCCTAGATATCCTCCAAGGTATAGTGAGTGGCGTTTGGATATTAACGTCAGCCTGGGTGATGAAGTGTACGAAAGAAAAATTGGAGCCGTTCCACGATTACGAAGTGGTAGGCGTCGGCACCGAGCTACACAACGGCCCGAGGAACTCCAGATACAACAAGTACAGACAGCTTCCGGGCCTCTTCAACGGCTGTCACTTCTATTTGCACAACTTCAGCACTAAGTATGAAATGACGAAGGCTTTAGTCTTCAACAAGACTGTGCTGACCAAGTTGATAACGGACGCCGGTGGTGTTGTGCTTAGAAGGGTGCCCAATCCGGAGCTGATACCGGAGGCGGAGAGACTGGTGCCATATCATGCCAGGAAGGGTGGGAGGTTGGAGATATGTTCGCATTATATCATATTCAAAGATATTTATGAGCCTATGTATAACATGAAGCACTTCAAAGCCCTGCCGATCGGGTGGTTAGTGGAATGCATTGAGAAGTATGAGCTGATCGAGCCGGAGTAAATCTGGACCAGGAATTATCTGTGCTCAGGTAAGGAGTTGAAACACTTGTAGCCATTTCATCGCTATAGTGATCGGCGGACACATGTCTTTATGTCAACATACCATACTCCGTTAGCTGGTCTTCGATTTAAGTATAGTCTCTGTTGCCGGAGACCTAGGTTACTGTTCTGGTTTGAAGGGTGCTGTAGCTAGTGAGTACTGATGAGTCTACCACCTTGTCTCAAGGTGGCGAGCAGTGTGATGCAGTTTATATCATCCTTATTACTCTACTTATCGGCTGGTGTGTCACCATCAGGTGAACATCTCCCTTGACTCTGAATTTAAAAAAAAAAAAATTTTTGTTACTGTGATTGTGTACATTGCAAGTACTTCTCAGCTGAACTCCCACTGCTGGGACTTAGTCTCACCGCAGCCCAGTGCAGGTTGGTGGGTTATCGGAGCCTCGTCTGTTATTCAGCAGGGTCCACCACATGCAGGTGAGCTTGACTATGGCTCAGTAAGATGTGTGATGCTAGCTGCAGCGCCCTTCAAACCGGAACACTAACGTTGGCACACTGTCTGTCAACTGCAATAGCTGCGGTGGTCCTAGGTCTGCAGCGACGGAGATCTACCAGCAGGACTAGAAGGATCTTACGGTGTACTGTAAACATGTAAGCCCACTGCTGGGCTAGAATATCTTCAGTATATTCATATATCTCTGGAACTTTTTTTTTTCCCACACTTTTAAATGTCTTTTAATTTTTTTTTTTTTCAAATATATTCAATTTATTGTTGCCCACTACTGGGAATAGATTTCTCATAATGTAACCATGTGAATATATAGCTTCTGACAAAACTATGCCCAGCAGTGGACAAAAAAAAATGTAACGCACACATGAATATATAGCCTCGAGTAAATTTTTAATTTGTCAAATTAGTTTTTTTTTTTTTTTTTTATGGTGAGGGTATAAATAAAAATGAACACTGGGCGTATTGGTTTTATTGCTAGACTTACAAACGCATAATGCATACAGTACCTACATCCGCTAACATAATTTTTTTTTTTTTTATTACGAAGCGACGACACGCGCGAGACGTTCACCCGATAGTGAGTGATACGCCTATTACGTCGCGCTAGTTACGATGTTATACACTGCACAACATTGAGTTCGTCGCCTGAGACATAAGATGTCGAGTCTCGTTAATCCAGTAATTACATTAGCTACAGCGCCCTTCAAACCGGATCACGGTAATATTTGTCTATTGCAATAGGCACTGCGGTGGTACCTACCTACACGGTCTGCAGCAACAGAGACACTACCACCAGTAATAGCCACAGCGCCCTTCAAACCGGATCACAGTAACGGTCGCACAGTACTGCCTATCGGCTGCAACAGGCGCTGCGGCGGTACCTACCTAGACGGTCAGCAGCAACAGAGACACTACCACCATTCACACCTACAGCGCCCTTCAAACCGGATCACAGTAACGGTCGTACAGTACTGCCTGTCGACTGCAACACGCGCTGCGGCGGTACCTACCTAGACGGTCTGCAGCAACAGAGACATTACCACCAGTAATAGCTACAGCGCCCTTCAAACCGGATCACAGTAACGGTCGTACAGTACTGCCTGTCGACTGCAACACGCGCTGCGGCGGTACCTACCTAGACGGTCTGCAGCAACAGAGACACTACCACCAGTAATAGCCACAGCGCCCTTCAAACCGGATCACAGTAACGGTCGCACAGTACTGCCTATCGGCTGCAACAGGCGCTGCGGCGGTACCTACCTAGACGGTCTGCAGCAACAGAGACACTACCACCAGTAATAGCTACAGCGCCCTTCAAACCGGATCACAGTATCGTTCGCACAGTACTGCCTGTCGACTGCAACACGCGCTGCGGCGGTACCTACCTAGACGGTCTGCAGCAACAGAGACATTACCACCAGTAATAGCTACAGCGCCCTTCAAACCGGATCACAGTAACGTTCGCACGGTACTGTCTGTCGGCTGCAACACGCGCTGCGGCGGTACCTACCTAGACGGTCTGCAGCAACAGAGACATTACCACCAGTAATAGCTACAGCGCCCTTCAAACCGGATCACAGTAACGGTCGTACAGTACTGCCTGTCGACTGCAACACGCGCTGCGGCGGTACCTACCTAGACGGTCTGCAGCAACAGAGACATTACCACCAGTAATAGCTACAGCGCCTTCAAACCGGATCACGGTAACGTTCGCACAGTACCGTCTGTCGGCTGCAACACGCGCTGCGGCGGTGCCTACCTAGACGATCTGCAGCAACAGAGACATCTACCACCAGTAATAGCTACAGCGCCCTTCAAACCGGATCACGGTAACGTTCGCACAGTACTGTCTGTCCGCTGCAACACGCGCTGCGGCGGTACCTACCTAGACGGTCTGCAGCAACAGAGACACTACCACCAGTAATGGCTACAGCGCCCTTCAAACCGCATCACGGTAACGTTCGCACAGTACTGTCTGTCGGCTGCAACACGCGCTGCGGCGGTACCTACCTAGACGATCTGCAGCAACAGAGACACTACCACCAGTAATAGCTACAGCGCCCTTCAAACCGCATCACGGTAACGTTCGCACAGTACCGTCTGTCGGCTGCAACACGCGCTGCGGCGGTACCTACCTAGACGATCTGCAGCAACAGAGACATCTACCACCAGTAATAGCTACAGCGCCCTTCAAACCGGATCACAGTAACGTTCGCACAGTACCGCCTGTCGACTGCAACACGCGCTGCGGCGGTACCTACCTAGACGGTCTGCAGCAGCAGAGACACTACCACCGGTAATAGCTACAGCGCCCTTCAAACCGGATCACGGTAACGTTCGCACAGTACCGTCTGTCGGCTGCAACACGCGCTGCGGCGGTACCTACCTAGACGGTCTGCAGCAACAGAACACTACCACCAGTAATAGCTACGGCGCCCTTCAAACCGGATCACAGTAACGGTCGTACGGTACTGCCTGTCGACTGCAACTGGTGCTGCGGCGGTACCTACCTAGACGATCTGCAGCAACAGAACACTACCACCAGTAATAGCTGGCGCCCTTCAAACTGGATCACAGTAACGGTCGTACAGTACTGCCTGTCGACTGCAACTGGTGCTGCGGCGGTACCTACCTAGACGGTCTGCAGCAACAGAACACTACCACCAGTAATGGCTACAGCGCCCTTCAAACCGGATCACAGTAACGGTCGTACAGTACCGCCTGTCGACTGCAACTGGTGCTGCGGCGGTACCTACCTAGACGGTCTGCAGCAACAGAACACTACCACCAGTACAGCTACAGCGCCCTTCAAACCGGATCTGGTAACGGTCGTACAGTACCGCCTGTCGACTGCAGCAGGTGCTGCGGTGGTACCTACCTAGACGGTCTGCAGCAACAGAGACATCTACCACCAGTAATAGCTGGCGCCCTTCAAACCGATCACAGTAACGTTCGCACAGTACCGCCTGTCGACTGCAACAGGTGCTGCGGTGGTACCTACCTAGACGGTCTGCGGCAACAGAGACACTACCACCAGTAATGGCTACAGCGCCCTTCAAACCGGATCACAGTAACGGTCGCACAGTACCGTCTATCGACTGACGCTTTCATTGCAGAGAAGATATATACTTTGTCGCTTTGATGGTAACCCATCGCACAGCTGATGGTGATCCCACCGCGGTGGTGAAGTCTGCGGGAATACCACCAAACAAATTTTAATTAACCCCAGAATCGAACCGGGTACCCACAAACCGGACTGCAAAGCCGCTGTACAACACATTATAAATACTAAGTACACATACTAGGTACAGATACTAGACGACAATAAATGCGACGCGGTACATATAATGGATAATCCAACGCTTCAATACCACAGATAATAAATTACTACATTAATAATACATACGGGATTTTTGCCCAGCAGTGGACATATCGCAGTTATTGCTCCAAGAAAGACAAGTATTCATGGTTTTTTTTTAAATATTAATACAAAATGGCGGCAAAATTATTAACGGTACTCATTTGATGGAAATGTCCAATCGCCGCCATGCGACGCGGCCATGTGGGTAGCGCGTCGATACGCATCGGTCTGTCTCTTTCTATCTACATGGCAAAGAGAGAGAGGGACAGACGATGCGCGGATATGTGGCTCAGTGTGTGTTGCGGGGCCGGCGCGGGCTTACTGTCAGGTGGCGAAGATACGCGGCATGTATCTAAAGGAAAATCGGTAACAGTTAGTGGCTGGTGGCAAGGGGCTTCAGTTAGGATAAATACACTGGAGACGAAATTTTTTTTTTTTATATATATAACAAAGGAGACGATGAGGATAGATCCAATGGTAACTTAACAGTCATGATGCGATAGTCTTTTTTTTTTAATTCTTATTTCTCTTCCTCATTCTTGCCTTCCATTCCGCTAGTTAGGATGTATACACTGCAATACTGTGCTCATACCTTTGAGATATAAAGTCTCATTACCTCAGTAATTTTATTAGCTACAGCGCCCTTCAAATTGGACTACAGTATTGCCTGTCTATGACTATATGGCGCTGGTTGGGATGTATACACTGCATCACTGTGCTCATCAATTTAAAATATCAAATCTCAATACTCTTTGACGACGATGATGACGATGAGGAAATTAAAAAAAAAAAAAAAAAAAATTAAAACCTGACGCTGTAGTCGTGTACGCGGAAGACGGCGTACAGGGTGTTCCTGAACACTGGGTAGAAATGCTCCACCGGCTCCGTCAGCAGCGTGTGGCAGAGCAGCGGCTGGTTGGACGGCGACGGCACCTCCGCCTCCCAGATCTCCCTGAACGAGCAGCCCTTGCTGTAAGATATATACACTATATATATATACTGATGTATTGCTGGACTGGAGAGGAAGAGAAGGTAGAAGAGGATCGAGAAGACACCATGAAAGAATTCAGGACATAAGGCCTTCTCCTCAAATATCCCCCCACAGCGATCGGATCGGATGCGTTGCACGGACTAACATACCGACTCGAATGGCGGGATTATTACACGGCTACATTGTACTGTCGCAACGTTCCTATCTAATGGCGACGCGGTCGCGACGCGTGCATTTAGCCGGGTAATACAGTTCCATTTGTTCGATCGAACAAATCTGAACTGTGTCCCCTACAGCATAGAGTCCGTTTAAACAAGCGCTTTGTATGGACGAGTGCACCGCGGCGACGCGTGCGCAGCCGGGTAATACAGTTCCATTTGTTCGATCGAACAAATCTGAACTGTGTCCCCTACAGCATAGAGTCCGTTTAAACAAGCGCTTTGTATGGACGACTGTACCGCGGCGCGACGCGTGCACTTGGCCGGGTAATACAGTTCATTTGTTCGATCAGACAAATCTGAACTGTGTCCCCTACAGCATAGAGTCCGTTTTAACAAGCGCTTTGTATGGACGGAGTGCACCGCGGCGCGACGCGTGCACTTGCCGGGTAATACAGTTCCATTTGTTCGATCGAACAAATCTGAACTGTGTCCCCTACAGCATAGAGTCCGTTTTAACAAGCGCTTTGTATGGACGAGTGCACCGCGGCGCGACGCGTGCGCAGCCGGGTAATACAGTTCCATTTGTTCGATCAGACAAATCTGAACTATGTCCCCTACAACATAGAGTCCGTTTAAACAAGCGCTTTGTATGGACGGAGTGCACCGCGGCGCGACGCGTGCACTTGGCCGGGTAATACAGTTCCATTTGTTCGATCCGAACAAATCTGAACTGTGTCCCCTACAGCATAGAGTCCGTTTAAACAAGCGCTTTGTATGGACGAGTGCACCGCGGCGCGACGCGTGCACTTGGCCGGGTAATACAGTTCCATTTGTTCGATCGAACAAATCTGAACTATGTCCCCTACAGCATAGAGTCCGTTTAAACAAGCGCTTTGTATGGACGAGTGCACCGCGGCGCGACGCGTGCACTTGGCCGGGTAATACAGTTCCATTTGTTCGATCGAACAAATCTGAACTGTGTCCCCTACAGCATAGAGTCCGTTTAAACAAGCGCTTTGTATGGACGAGTGCACCGCGGCGCGACGCGTGCACTTGGCCGGGTAATACAGTTCCATTTGTTCGATCGAACAAATCTGAACTGTGTCCCCTACAACATAAGTCCGTTTAAACAAGCGCTTTGTATGGACAGGTGCACCGCGGCGCGACGCGTGCGCAGCCGGGTAATACAGTTCCATTTGTTCGATCGAACAAATCTGAACTGTGTCCCCTACAACATAGAGTCCGTTTAACAAGCGCTTTGTATGGACGAGTGTACCGCGGCGCGACGCGTGCGCAGCCGGGTAATACAGTTCCATTTGTTCGATCGAACAAATCTGAACTGTGTCCCCTACAACATAGAGTCCGTTTAAACAAGCGCTTTGTATGGACGAGGTGCACCGCGGCGCGACGCGTGCACTTGGCCGGGTAATACAGTTCCATTTGTTCGATCGAACAAATCTGAACTGTGTCCCCTACAACATAAGTCCGTTTAAACAAGCGCTTTGTATGGACGGAGTGCACCGCGGCGCGACGCGTGCGCCAGCCGGGTAATACAGTTCCATTTGTTCGATCGAACAAATCTGAACTGTGTCCCCTACAGCATAGAGTCCGTTTAAACAAGCGCTTTGTATGGACAGGTGCACCGCGGCGCGACGCGTGCGCCAGCCGGGTAATACAGTTCCATTTGTTCGATCGAACAAATCTGAACTGTGTCCCCTACAACATAGAGTCCGTTTAAACAAGCGCTTTGTATGGACGAGTGCACCGCGGCGCGACGCGTGCGCAGCCGGGTAATACAGTTCCATTTGTTCGATCAGACAAATCTGAACTGTCCCCTACAACATAGAGTCCGTTTAAACAAGCGCTTTGTATGGACGAGTGCACCGCGGCGCGACGCGTGCGCAGCCGGGTAATACAGTTCCATTTGTTCGATCGAACAAATCTGAACTATGTCCCCTACAACATAGAGTCCGTTTAAACAAGCGCTGTATGGACAGGTGCACCGCGGCGCGACGCGTGCGCAGCCGGGTAATACCAGTTCCATTTGTTCGATCGAACAAATCTGAACTGTGTCCCCTACAGCATAGAGTCCGTTTAAACAAGCGCTTTGTGGACGAGTGCACCGCGGCGCGACGCGTGCACTTGGCCGGGTAATACAGTTCCATTTGTTCGATCAAACAAATCTGAACTGTGTCCCCTACAGCATAGAGTCCGTTTAAACAAGCGCTTTGTATGGACGAGTGTACCGCGGCGCGACGCGTGCACTTGGCCGGGTAATACAGTTCCATTTGTTCGATCGGACAAATCTGAACTGTGTCCCCGCTTGGCCGGGTAATACAGTTCCATTTGTTCGATCGAACAAATCTGAACTGTGTCCCCTACAACATAGAGTCCGTTTAACAAGCGCGCTTTGTATGGACGAGTGCACCGCGGCGCGACGCGTGCACTTGGCCGGGTAATACCAGTTCCATTTGTTCGATCGAACAAATCGAACTGTGTCCCCACAGCATAGAGTCCGTTTTAACAAGCGCTTTGTATGGACAGGTGCACCGCGGCGCGACGCGCGTGCACTTGGCCGGGTAATACAGTTCATTTGTTCGATCGAACAAATCTGAACTATGTCCCCTACAACATAGAGTCCGTTTAAACAAGCGCTGTATGGACGAGTGCACCGCGGCGACGCGTGCGCCAGCCGGGTAATACAGTTCATTTGTTCGATCGGACAAATCTGAACTGTGTCACCTACAGCATAGAGTCCGTTTTAACAAGCGCTTTGTGGACGAGTGCACTGCGGCGCGACGCGTGCATGGCCGGGTAATACAGTTCCATTTGTTCGATCGAACAAATCTGAACTGTGTCACCTACAGCATAGAGTCCGTTTAAACAAGCGCTTTGTGGACGAGTGCACCGCGGCGCGACGCGCGTGCACTTGGCCGGGTAATACAGTTCCATTTGTTCGATCGGACAAATCTGAACTATGTCCCCTACAGCATAAGTCCGTTTAAACAAGCGCTTTGTATGGACGAGTGCACCGCGGCGCGACGCGCGTGCACTTGGCCGGGTAATACAGTTCCATTTGTTCGATCCGAACAAATCTGAACTGTGTCCCCTACAACATAGAGTCCGTTTAAACAAGCGCTTTGTATGGACGGAGTGCACCGCGGCGCGACGCGCGTGCACTTGGCCGGGTAATACAGTTCCATTTGTTCGATCAGACAAATCTGAACTATGTCCCCTACAACATAAGTCCGTTTAAACAAGCGCTGTATGGACAGGTGCACCGCGGCGCGACGTGCACTTGGCCGGGTAATACAGTTCATTTGTTCGATCGAACAAATCTGAACTGTGTCCCCTACAACATAGAGTCCGTTTAAACAAGCGCTTTGTATGGACGGAAGTGCACCGCGGCGCGACGCGTGCATGGCCGGGTAATACAGTTCCATTTGTTCGATCGAACAAATCTGAACTGTGTCCCCTACAGCATAGAGTCCGTTTAAACAAGCGCTTTGTATGGACGGAAGTGCACCGCGGCGCGACGCGCGTGCACTTGGCCGGGTAATACAGTTCCATTTGTTCGATCGAACAAATCCTGAACTGTGTCCCCTACAACATAGAGTCCGTTTAAACAAGCGCTTTGTATGGACGAGTGTACCGCGGCGCGACGCGTGCACTTGGCCGGGTAATACAGTTCCATTTGTTCGATCGAACAAATCTGAACTGTCCCCTACAGCATAGAGTCCGTTTAAACAAGCGCTTTGTATGGACAGGTGCACCGCGGCGCGACGCGTGCACTTGGCCGGGTAATACCAGTTCCATTTGTTCGATCGAACAAATCTGAACTGTGTCCCCTACAACATAGAGTCGTTTAAACAAGCGCTTTGTATGGACGAGTGCACCGCGGCGCGACGCGTGCACTTGGCCGGGTAATACAGTTCATTTGTTCGATCGAACAAATCGAACTGTGTCCCCTACAACATAGAGTCCGTTTAAACAAGCGCTTTGTATGGACGAGGTGCACCGCGGCGCGACGCGCGCACTTGCCGGGTAATACAGTTCCATTTGTTCGATCAGACAAATCTGAACTGTGTCCCCTACAACATAGAGTCCGTTTTAAACCGGCGCTTTGTATGGACGGGGTGCACCGCGGCGCGACGCGTGCATGGCCGGGTAATACAGTTCCATTTGTTCGATCGAACAAATCTGAACTGTCCCCTACAGCATAGAGTCCGTTTAAACAAGCGCTTTGTATGGACGGGTGCACCGCGGCGCGACGTGCACTTGGCCGGAGTAATACAGTTCCATTTGTTCGATCGAACAAATCTGAACTGTCCCCTACAGCATAGAGTCCGTTTAAACAAGCGCTTTGTATGGACGGGGTGCACCGCGGCGCGACGCGTGCGCAGCCGGGTAATACAGTTCCATTTGTTCGATCGAACAAATCTGAACTGTCCCCTACAGCATAGAGTCCGTTTAAACAAGCGCTTTGTGGACGAGTGCACCGCGGCGCGACGCGTGCACTTGGCCGGGTAATACCAGTTCCATTTGTTCGATCGAACAAATCGAACTGTGTCCCCACAGCATAGAGTCCGTTTAAACAAGCGCTGTATGGACGAGTGCACTGCGGCGCGACGTGCACTTGGCCGGGTAATACAGTTCCATTTGTTCGATCAGACAAATCTGAACTGTGTCCCCTACAACATAGAGTCCGTTTAAACAAGCGCTTTGTATGGACGGAAGTGCACCGCGGCGCGACGCGTGCGCAGCCGGGTAATACAGTTCATTTGTTCGATCGAACCGTCTGAACTGTGTCCCCTACAGCATAGAGTCCGTTTAAACAAGCGCTTTGTATGGACGGTGCACCGCGGCGCGACGCGTGCATGGCCGGGTAATACAGTTCCATTTGTTCGATCGAACAAATCTGAACTATGTCCCCTACAACATAAGAGTCCGTTTAAACAAGCGCTTTGTATGGACGAGTGCCGCGGCGCGACGCGTGCGCGGCCGGGTAATACCAGTTCCATTTGTTCGATCGAACAAATCCTGAACTGTGTCCCCACAACATAGAGTCCGTTTAAACAAGCGCTTTGTATGGACGAGGTGCACCGCGGCGACGCGTGCGCAGCCGGGTAATACAGTTCATTTGTTCGATCGAACAAATCTGAACTATGTCCCCTACAGCATAAGAGTCCGTTTAAACAAGCGCTTTGTATGGACGAGTGCACCGCGGCGCGACGCGTGCACTTGGCCGGGTAATACAGTTCCATTTGTTCGATCGAACAAATCTGAACTGTGTCCCCACAACATAGAGTCCGTTAAACAAGCGCTTTGTATGGACGGTGCACCGCGGCGCGACGCGTGCGCCAGCCGGGTAATACAGTTCCATTTGTTCGATCGAACAAATCTGAACTGTGTCCCCTACAACATAGAGTCCGTTTAAACAAGCGCTTTGTATGGACGGAGTGCACCGCGGCGCGACGCGTGCACTTGGCCGGGTAATACCAGTTCCATTTGTTCGATCGAACAAATCTGAACTGTGTCCCCTACAACATAGAGTCCGTTTAAACAAGCGCTGTATGGACGAGGTGCACCGCGGCGCGACGCGTGCGCTTGGCCGGGTAATACAGTTCCATTTGTTCGATCGAACAAATCTGAACTGTGTCCCCTACAGCATAGAGTCCGTTTAAACAAGCGCTGTATGGACGAGTGCACCGCGGCGCGACGCGTGCGCTTGGCCGGGTAATACAGTTCATTTGTTCGATCGAACAAATCTGAACTGTGTCCCCTACAGCATAAGTCCGTTTAAACAAGCGCTTTGTATGGACAGGTGCACCGCGGCGCGACGCGTGCATGGCCGGGTAATACCAGTTCCATTTGTTCGATCGAACAAATCTGAACTGTGTCCCCTACAACATAGAGTCCGTTTAAACAAGCGCTTTGTATGGACGGAGTGCACCGCGGCGCGACGCGTGCACTTGGCCGGGTAATACCAGTTCCATTTGTTCGATCGAACAAATCTGAACTGTGTCCCCTACAACATAAGTCCGTTTAAACAAGCGCTTTGTATGGACAGAGTGCACCGCGGCGCGACGCGCGTGCACTTGGCCGGGTAATACAGTTCATTTGTTCGATCGAACAAATCTGAACTGTGTCCCCTACAGCATAGAGTCCGTTTAAACAAGCGCTTTGTATGGACAGGTGCACCGCGGCGCGACGCGTGCGCAGCCGGGTAATACAGTTCATTTGTTCGATCGAACAAATCTGAACTATGTCCCCTACAGCATAGAGTCCGTTTAAACAAGCGCTTTGTATGGACGAGTGCACCGCGGCGCGACGCGTGCACTTGCCGGGTAATACAGTTCCATTTTGTTCAATCAAACAAATCTGAACTGTGTCACCTACAGCATAGAGTCCGTTTAAACAAGCGCTTTGTATGGACAGGTGCACCGCGGCGCGACGCGTGCGCTTGGCCGGGTAATACAGTTCCATTTGTTCGATCGAACAAATCTGAACTGTGTCCCCTACAGCATAGAGTCCGTTTAAACAAGCGCTTTGTATGGACGAGTGCACCGCGGCGCGACGCGTGCAATCTACATATTAATGCGCTTCAAGCTAATATGATCTTTATTATCAATACTATAGAGTCGAGTTTTGAATAGTTGTATACATGAACGTTGTATGCGGGGTGGCGATGACGTCACGACGGCAGATCCGATACCGAGACTAACCTCATATATGTGAGCTGTCATATTTTATATAGTATATATACAGACGCGATACCAGGTTTCATGAACCGATACATACTTCCGAATACGTACACCAGGTGCTACAGGTACTTAAGTAATAAAAAAAATTAAATTTTTTTTTTTTTTATTTCGAACCTACGGTCGATTGGAAAGTAAGGTCTTCGAGTGGCTCAAGCGTGCCGGTAGACGTAGTGGCCTCCCAGAAAGTAGACCGGGGATCTTTGAGGGAAGCCTATGTACAGCAGTGGGTCTATGGGCTGATGATGATGATACTGTCGACGTCGAGGTCACCGACCTCTCCTCCGCACAGCTTACCTGCTCCTCCCGTAGCAGTACTTCGCCTCCACTATTAGGAAGGTCGCCTTCAGCTTGCTCAGCTCGTAGTACAGCTCCTCAGACGAGAACTTCCCGTACACTTTGTACACTGAGTAGGCACGTTGTCTGCAGAACATTTCCTCGTTAAGCTTCAACAGGATATATACACTGCAACACTTTCCACATCATACTATCTCTTATATACTGAACCATCATGAGCACCAGTTACAGGCAATTCTAATTCAAGTCAGATTGAATTAGGATATATACACTGCGACATAATTTTAGACATTTTTGAGACAAGCAGGATTACACCCGATAGTAAGTGATACGCCCACCACACCACATTGCGCTCGAGGCCTTGAAACAAGATGCGAGTATCATTACCCCATTAATTACACTAACTACAACACCCTTCAAACCGGAATACAGTAATGCTGGTATCTACCCAGACGATCTCCAGTAGCAGACAGTGTTCACCTGATAGTAAATATTTAGATTCTTTTTTTTTCTGTACTGGTGGTAAGGTTTTCACCAGCAGCAAACCAGCGGTTAGATTATTTACCTTGCCTCCTGGTGCTCGTAGTGAGGGTGCGCTACCACGGGCTTCCTGGTGCATAGCATGACCGTCGCCAGCACGGGCATCGAACCGGCGAACGCCCCACTGCCAGCCTCGCGCGCTATCCACTGCAGCAGCTCCTCCTGATGGTAGTCGCTGAACTCGCCTGGAAATTATTATATGACAGTGCGAACCACATCATCATTTAATCACCTGATGGTAAGTGTAAGTTGGTCATCAATAATATTCACTCTCATGCCTCTTTGGTCACCTGATGGTAAGTGTAAGATGGTCATCAATAATATTCACTCTCATGCCTCTTTGGTCACCTGATGGTAGTGTAAGATGGTCATCAATAATATTCACTCTCTCATGCCTCTTTGGTCACCTGATGGTAGGGTGTAAGATGGTCATCAATAATATTCACTCATGCCTCTTTGGTCACCTGATGGTAAGTGTAAGATGGTCATCAATAATATTCATTCTCATCCCTACTTGGTCACCTGATGGTAGGGTGTAAGATGGTCATCCAATAATATTCACTCTCATGCCTCTTTGGTCACCTGATGGTAAGTGTAAGTTGGTCATCAATATTCACTCTCTCATGCCTCTTTGGTCACCCGATGGTAAGTGTAAGATGGTCATCAATAATATTCACTCATGCCTCTTTGGTCACCTGATGGTAAGTGTAAGATGGTCATCAGCCAATATTCATTCTCATCCCTACTTGGTCACCTGATGGTAAGTGTGTAAGATGGTCATCAATAATATTCATTCTCATCCCTATTTGGTCACCTGATGGTAGTGTAAGATGGTCATCCAATAATATTCATTCTCATCCCTATTTGGTCACCTGATGGTAAGTGTAAGATGGTCATCAATAATATTCATTCTCATCCTATTTGGTCACCTGATGGTAGGGTGTAAGATGGTCATTAATAATATTCATTCTCATCCTATTTGGTCACCTGATGGTAAGTGTAAGATGGTCATCAATAATATTCACTCTCTCATGCCTCTTTGGTCACCTGATGGTAAGTGTAAGTTGGTCATCAATAATATTCACTCTCATGCCTCTTTGGTCACCTGATGGTAGGGTGTAAGATGGTCATCAATAATATTCACTCTCATGCCTCTTTGGTCACCTGATGGTAGGGTGTAAGATGGTCATTAATAATATTCATTCTCATCCCTATTTGGTCACCTGATGGTAAGTGTAAGATGGTCATCAATATTCATTCTCATGTCTCTTTGGTCACCCGATGGTAAGTGTAAGATGGTCATCAATAATATTCACTCTCATGCCTCTTTGGTCACCTGATGGTAGGGTGTAAGATGGTCATCAATAATATTCACTCTCATGCCTCTTTGGTCACCTGATGGTAAGTGTGTAAGATGGTCATCAATAATATTCATTCTCATCCCTATTTGGTCACCTGATGGTAAGTGTAGATGGTCATCAATAATATTCACTCTCATGCCTCTTTGGTCACCTGATGGTAAGTGTAAGATGGTCATCAATATTCATTCTCATCCCTATTTGGTCACCTGATGGTAAGTGTGTAAGATGGTCATCAATAATATTCACTCTCATGCCTCTTTGGTCACCTGATGGTAAGTGTGTAAGATGGTCATCCAATAATATTCACTCTCATGCCTCTTTGGTCACCTGATGGTAGGGTGTAAGATGGTCATCCAATAATATTCATTCTCATCCCTATTTGGTCACCTGATGGTAAGTGTAAGATGGTCATCAATAATATTCACTCTCATGCCTCTTTGGTCACCTGATGGTAAGTGTAAGATGGTCATCAATAATATTCACTCTCATGCCTCTTTGGTCACCCGATGGTAAGTGTAAGTTGGTCATCAATAATATTCATTCTCATCCCTATTTGGTCACCTGATGGTAGGGTGTAAGATGGTCATCAATAATATTCACTCTCATGCCTCTTTGGTCACCTGATGGTAAGTGTGTAAGATGGTCATCCAATAATATTCACTCTCATGCCTCTTTGGTCACCCGATGGTAGAGGTGTAAGATGGTCATCAATAATATTCATTCTCATCCTATTTGGTCACCTGATGGTAGTGTAAGATGGTCATCAATAATATTCATTCTCATCCTATTTGGTCACCTGATGGTAGTGTAAGATGGTCATTAATAATATTCACTCATGCCTCTTTGGTCACCTGATGGTAGAGGTGTAAGATGGTCATCAATATTCACTCTCATGCCTCTTTGGTCACCTGATGGTAAGTGTAAGATGGTCATCAGCCAATATTCACTCTCATGCCTCTTTGGTCACCTGATGGTAAGTGTAAGATGGTCATCCAATAATATTCATTCTCATGTCTCTTTGGTCACCTGATGGTAAGTGTAAGATGGTCATCAATAATATTCACTCTCATGCCTCTTTGGTCACCCGATGGTAAGTGTAGATGGTCATCAATAATATTCACTCATGCCTCTTTGGTCACCCGATGGTAAGTGTAAGATGGTCATCAATAATATTCACTCTCTCATGCCTCTTTGGTCACCTGATGGTAAGTGTAAGATGGTCATCAATATTCACTCTCATGCCTCTTTGGTCACTGATGGTAAGTGTAAGATGGTCAATAATAATATTCACTCTCTCATGCCTCTTTGGTCACCCGATGGTAAGTGTAAGATGGTCATCAATAATATTCACTCTCATGCCTCTTTGGTCACCCGATGGTAAGTGTAAGATGGTCATCAATAATATTCACTCTCATGCCTCTTTGGTCACCTGATGGTAGAGGTGTAAGATGGTCATCAATAATAATATTCATTCTCATCCCTATTTGGTCACCTGATGGTAAGTGTAAGATGGTCATTAATAATATTCACTCTCTCATGCCTCTTTGGTCACCTGATGGTAAGTGTAAGATGGTCATCAATAATATTGACTCTCATGCCTCTTTGGTCACTGATGGTAAGTGTAGATGGTCATCCAATAATATTCACTCTCATGCCTCTTTGGTCACCTGATGGTAAGTGTAGATGGTCATCAATAATATTCACTCTCATGCCTCTTTGGTCACCTGATGGTAGAGGTGTAAGATGGTCATCAATAATATTCACTCTCATGCCTCTTTGGTCACCCGATGGTAAGTGTAAGATGGTCATCCAGCCAATATTCACTCTCATGCCTCTTTGGTCACCTGATGGTAAGTGTAAGATGGTCATCAATAATATTCATTCTCATCCCTATTTGGTCACCTGATGGTAAGTGTAAGATGGTCATTAATAATATTCACTCTCATGCCTCTTTGGTCACCTGATGGTAAGTGTAAGATGGTCATCAATAATATTCACTCTCATGCCTCTTTGGTCACCTGATGGTAAGTGTAAGATGGTCATCAATAATATTCATTCTCATCCCTATTTGGTCACCTGATGGTAAGTGTAAGATGGTCATCAATAATATTCACTCTCATGCCTCTTTGGTCACCTGATGGTAAGTGTAAGATGGTCATCAATAATATTCACTCTCATGCCTCTTTGGTCACCTGATGGTAAGTGTAAGATGGTCATCAATAATATTCACTCTCATGCCTCTTTGGTCACCTGATGGTAAGTGTAAGATGGTCATCAATAATATTCACTCTCATGCCTCTTTGGTCACCCGATGGTAAGTGTAAGATGGTCATCAATAATATTCCACTCTCATGCCTCTTTGGTCACCCGATGGTAAGTGTAAGATGGTCATCAATAATATTCACTCTCATGCTCTTTGGTCACCCGATGGTAAGTGTAAGATGATTAAATCAATAATATTCACTCTCTCATGCCTCTTTGGTCACCCGATGGTAAGTGTAAGATGGTCATCAATAATAATATTCATTCTTATCCCTATTTGGTCACCTGATGGTAAGTGTAAGATGGTCATCAATAATATTCATTCTTATCCTATTTGGTCACCTGATGGTAAGTGTAAGATGGTCATTAATATTCACTCTCATGCCTCTTTGGTCACCTGATGGTAAGTGTAAGATGGTCATCAATAATATTCATTCTCATCCCTATTTGGTCACCTGATGGTAAGTGTAAGATGGTCATCAATAATATTCATTCTCATCCCTATTTGGTCACCTGATGGTAAGTGTAAGATGGTCATTAATAATATTCATTCTCATCCCTATTTGGTCACCTGATGGTAAGTGTAAGATGGTCATTAATAATATTCATTCTCATCCCTATTTGGTCACCTGATGGTAAGTGTAAGATGGTCATCAGCCAATATTCATTCTCATCCTATTTGGTCACCTGATGGTAAGTGTAAGATGGTCATCAATAATATTCATTCTCATCCCTATTTGGTCACCTGATGGTAAGTGTAAGATGGTCATCAATAATATTCACTCTCATGCCTCTTTGGTCACCTGATGGTAAGTGTAAGATGGTCATCAATAATATTCATTCTCATCCCTATTTGGTCACCTGATGGTAAGTGTAAGATGGTCATCAATAATATTGACTCTCACGCCTCTTTGGTCACCTGATGGTAAGTGTAAGATGGTCATCAATAATATTGACTCTCACGCCTCTTTGGTCACCTGATGGTAAGTGTAAGATGGTCATCAATAATATTCATTCTCATCCCTATTTGGTCACCTGATGGTAAGTGTAAGATGGTCATCCAGCCAATATTCACTCTCATGCCTCTTTGGTCACCCGATGGTAAGTGTAAGATGGTCATCAATAATATTCACTCTCATGCCTCTTTGGTCACCCGATGGTAAGTGTAAGATGGTCATCAATAATATTCACTCTCATGCCTCTTTGGTCACCTGATGGTAAGTGTAAGATGGTCATCAATAATATTCACTCTCATGCCTCTTTGGTCACCCGATGGTAAGTGTAAGATGGTCATCAATAATATTCACTCTCATGCCTCTTTGGTCACCCGATGGTAAGTGTAAGATGGTCATCCAATAATATTCACTCTCATGTACCTCTTTGGTCACCCGATGGTAAGTGTAAGATGGTCATCAATAATATTCACTCTCATGTACCTCTTTGGTCACCCGATGGTAAGTGTAGATGGTCATCAATAATATTCATTCTTATCCCTATTTGGTCACCTGATGGTAAGTGTAGATGGTCATCAATAATATTCATTCTCATCCCTATTTGGTCACCTGATGGTAAGTGTGTAAGATGGTCATCCAGCCAATATTCACTCTCATGCCTCTTTGGTCACTTGATGGTAAGTGTAAGATGGTCATCCAGCCAATATTCATTCTCATCCTATTTGGTCACCTGATGGTAAGTGTAAGATGGTCATCAATAATATTCATTCTCATCCCTATTTGGTCACCTGATGGTAAGTGTAAGATGGTCATCAATAATATTCATTCTCATCCCTATTTGGTCACCTGATGGTAAGTGTAGATGGTCATCAGCCAATATTCATTCTCATCCCTATTTGGTCACCTGATGGTAAGTGTAAGATGGTCATCAATAATATTCATTCTCATCCCTATTTGGTCACCTGATGGTAAGTGTAAGATGGTCATCAATAATATTCATTCTCATCCCTATTTGGTCACCTGATGGTAAGTGTAAGATGGTCATCAATAATATTCATTCTCATCCCTATTTGGTCACCTGATGGTAGGGTGTAAGATGGTCATTAATAATATTCATTCTCATCCCTATTTGGTCACCTGATGGTAAGTGTAAGTTGGTCATCAATAATATTCATTCTCATCCCTATTTGGTCACCTGATGGTAAGTGTAAGATGGTTCGAGATCACTCACCCACGTGGGACATCTCCTGCGACACGTTCAGGTACAGCGAGCGGAGCACCGGCACCATCATCAGCAGCCAGATAACCGGGATGCACTTCATGATCGTCTTCGAATATCTGAAAGGTTCAGATATTTTTTTTTAAAGCGATAATAGCCCACTTTATATTCCCACTGCTGGACATCTCTGTAGTGGGCTGTTCTTGGAACAGGTCATCAATACTAATAACCTCAATTTTGATATGAAGACATCTTCAAGAGCATCATATAGTCTTGGTACTTGAGATGTTTAACCCAGTCGATACAGCGGCAGCGCCTTCCAATCCGGTTTGTGATGCCCTCCCGGTACAATATACCAATTTGGATTGAAATCATACTTACATATAATAATTTTTGTTCAATATCAGCGACGCCAACAGGCACATCTGGGTGGCGAACAGCAGCTTCAGCCTCATCACCAGCGCCGCCATCACGCCGTAGACAGCCATCTGCGCCATGTTGTAGAACACCGCCGGCTCGAACCTGAGACTCTTCAGGAACACCATCGTCACGTCCATCTTCTCAAGCGGCCCTCCCAAGGTCTTCGCGCTCTCCTCTACCACGTCCAAGTCCGTCTGCTGCTTCTTTACTTCCGCACCCGAGCTGTTCTCTGCAGCGGTGTCTTCAGCTTTATCAGCTCCGGCTCCACCGTCCTTGTCCAGCGGGTGTACGTACTCGTACATCCTCCTCTCGCAATCCCTCAGCGCCCTCACAAGGGTCACGTTGATGATATTTATGCTGTTCAACAGCATTATGGGTATGAGGAACGACATGACCATGCTCTCCACAGTCGACAGCGGCAGGAAGTCGAACACTTCGGAACAGGTGTATATCAGGGTGTGGAATGTTTTATAATCTGTGAACTTCGAGAAGAGTATCTCCCACACGTGGGAGTCCTCTTGGACCTCGAGGAAATCGCTGATGATCGTCTTCAAGTAGATCGAGGCGCAGACGGCGATGCCGATGCGGAGTATTACCAGCCAGGATTCGACGAGGAGGTCGACGCGGGTTTGGACTTTGACCCTCAATGAGCTGAAGAAGAGACAGTATAGAGAGACGACGAGGAAGAACGAGGTGTAGAGAGAGGACTTGAGCATGTCGTTCCCTTGTAAGAGTAACACGGCCATGTGGAGGCCGCAGAAGTGGGAGTGGAGGAAGATGGAGAAAGCTTTTATGTCGATGACGTGCAGCTGCTCCATGAGGAAGAAGATCGCCATTTGCGTGAGGAATATGAACTGTGTGAACTGCCAGAAGAGCAGACAGAGGCAGTTGAGGATGGAGATGGAGATCTGGAAGTAATATACACCATACAGTCACACGATGATGATTGACACCGACGATGATGATGAAGCTGTAGAACGCTCCAGCTGTTTTATATCGGCAGCCGGCACGACGCTTTTATGGAGTCGGATTCGAACCTAGGACTTCCGCATTACTAGCCCGATAACCACTGCACCATAGAGGCCTAACATCACCACTTCTATTACCGAACTCAATATACCATGAATCTTTTTCATCAGAACAGTCATGATGGAGTCAGGGTACTCCAGAAGCATATACTAGTAAAACTTCAGATCGGAAGCCAGTAGTGTGCAAATATTACTGTGTATTTAATATGCAATTACTGCGGTAACAGGAAAACATTGTACGTCTAGAAAATAACGTGCAGTATAAATATTGAGATTTTTTTTTTTTTAATTCCATGGATCAACGCAAAGTAACACGTTCACTTGATATTAAGTGATACGTCCGGTAATAACAATGTATAGTTAGGATAGTATACACTGCACCATATTAAGCTCGTTGTGCGACATATGTATAGTCTCGTTACCGCGGTAATTTCGATATCTGCAATAACACTGCTGTTCTGGTAACTGGACGGTGTCCAGTGGTCCGTTACCTGTAATTGAAATGAGGTTTTCTTGTATTTATCCCTCAGCTGCAGCGTCAGCAGCCAACCCTGGAGCAGGAGCAGCGGCAGCGCCAGGTTCTCCCTCTCGTTGGGCGCCCACTGCACCCTCGTGCACTCGGCGTGGTTCGCGAAGTACTGCAGCACAGCGAGTAGACCGCCGATAATACTTTCACTGTCGAAAGGAACCTGAATAACTATCCACTTATATTCCAGCCGCGAATGACTGATCCGGCTCGAAGGACTAGATCAGTAGACATTGAAATCTTGTAAGAGCAGCATCATACAGCGTATATCCTAACCAGCGTTTCGTTATCTTCCGTACGTTTAACTTACAATCAGCTCAACGTCCAGCTCGACTCTTTGCCAGAATAAAAAAAAAAGATGTTTGTAGAACAATATCTTCTCATCATCCTTCAATCCAGACTATAGGTACTAAGGAAACAAACTTCTTCAAACCTTCAATTTTTTTTAAATCGACAGTCAGCGCTTGAGCACCATCACACCTGATATTAAGTGTAGATGTGGTATATGGTGGTATAACCTAATAACAGACTTTACTATTTTCCTGAACACCACCCATGTTGTTTTTCCTGAAGACCACCCACGTCGTTTTTCCTGAAGACCACCCACGTCGTTTTTCCTGAAGACCACCCACGTTGTTTTTCCTGAAGACCACCCACGTCGTTTTTCCTGAAGACCACCCAAGTCGTTTTTCCTGAAGACCACCCACGTCGTTTTTCCTGAAGACCACCCACGTCGTTTTTCCTGAAGACCACCCACGTCGTTTTTCCTGAAGACCACCCACATCGTTTTTCCTGAAGACCACCCACGTCGTTTTTCCTGAAGACCACCCACGTCATATTTGGGACGGGAACAACGACGCCGGCAAGTCGTTCTACATACTGCTGTTCACATGAAAAATGAGGAGCTGAACCTCTTTGTTCAGAAGCTGAGGATGTCCACACCATAGACCATAGAAGATGGTGCCGAGGGAATCGTGCTATTCCGTCGCACATTCTTCGACAAAATGTATCCTACAGAACTACGGATCTGGTCACAAGGCGCCTGCGTACAAATCACCAATCACCTCGCCTCTCAGCCCTCCTCTAATGCCGCTAGACAAATAACATATCTATCATTACGTCTCCTATTGCAGCCGACGAACATTAATATTCCGGTTTGACGGACGCTGTACCTAGTGTTATCACTGGAGTAACGAGATTCGACATCTTATGTCGCAGGCGACGAGCGTAGTGTGATGCAATATACGTTGTTATGTTCAGACGTAGTACTTACCATTAGGTGAACGTTTTGTCACGTTTAGTGGAATAAAAAATTTACGTGCTCGAATTTAATACTCGAACGTTCGAGAATAATAAATAGAGCGACGTTTGCGCTAAACGATGAGTCATCGGCAGTAGTTAATACATTACTAGAATCTCAGGCCGTGGATCCAGGTCCACGAGCCCAGTGTCAGATGAGCTGTAAGAGCCGCTGTGGCTTGCAGCCCGATCTACATCAAGAATATTACTAGAACGTTCGAGAATAATATATAGAGTATCGCGACGCCGTACAGGCGGCACGTCTATAATAAACGATGAGTCATCGGCAGTAGTTAATACATTACTAGAACGTTCGAGAATAATAAATAGAACGACGCGCCGACGTACACGTGGCGCGTTTATAATAAACGATGAGTCATCGGCAGTAGTTAATACATTACTAGAACGTTCGAGAATATTACATAGAGTGCCGCGACGACGTACAGGCGGCGGATTTATAATAAACGATGAGTCATCGGCAGTAGTTAATGCGCGTTGCGTCACAGAATGGAACGCTCTCGATCTCTCTAGAATATTAGATGGAGGCGGTCGGCGCGCGCATGCGTCGTACCCGTTTTGAATTAGGAAGCGAGACTGCGACTAATGTACATGGGCGGCGCAACGAGTGCACGAGCTGACTACACCAGATAACGCGTTCCAATAAGATCTTAAAGTGCCTCTCCAACTAGTGAAGAAGACGATCAGCGCGGTACAGTTCTTCAACTCTACGGTGGAACAATTCGGAAGCCACAAATATGCCAGTCCATTCTCTGATATTCCTCAACCATGACCTTCCTTCTCCCCACTTCCCGTCTCCCAGAAGCTTTACTTGTTATAATCAGCTGCAGAAGATCATATCACTGATGACGGAGTACATGGCCGAGATATGTGATTTTGCGTTTCCTAACAATAAGATAAGATATGATATATGACTTTTATCATAGTAATGATAATATGGAGATATCTAGAGATTAATTGACTCATTACGAGATCTCCGAAACTTCTGACGTTTAGGTCAACTAAGAATGGAAGCTGGCGAGGTATCGCTGAACGGGAATATTTCTGAAATAGTATATATATATATATAACCTTCGTCCTTTCCCGCCGCGATTTCATTGCAACTGCGAAGGTCAAGGAATCGGAGTTCTCCGTAAACTGCTCCAACAACCTGATACTCATCCATGGTAATCATCAACTTAACTGCTCGATCAGGTCATAAAAGCATTCGCAGTGAGCGACCGCAGTACAAGGGTGTAAGGGGTTCCGCACAACAACTCACAGGACAGGAGGAGCTCAACCTCACCCACCCTTGGGAGGGGTGCTTCACATCTCTCCCCTTGGTGGACCCGTTCATTCGGGCTCCAAAGCCAGGGCGGCGGAAGAGTACTGCTTCTTTACCGCCACCCCTCGTCTCTATTGGCGGAGTTGGAACACCGTGTGAAGCTTTTTAGTCGGTTGGAGTCCGACACTACCTCGTCGCTGCGGCCCTTTCGTCGACGGGGTGTGCGATCCGTCAGCATTTTGTTACACACGTCAAAAAAAAAAAACCTCACTCACCTTGATGATTAACTAACGAGGCTCTAGCTCCTACCAACCCACATTGGACCAGCGTGGTGGAAAATGGCCCAGATCCCCCATATGAATCCCTACAAACATGGCCATAATTGAGGGAGGCCTATGTCCAGCAGTGGGCATTTATCGGCTCTTGTGGTAGTAGACCATGGTACTGATCCCTCCACCTCGAGAACATGAGGACTAGAAGGATGATGAGCATACCATATCTCTCTTTCCCCTTTGTTTGAAAGTCTTTTGTCCCTGTTCTCAGACCTCGTGTTAGAATGGTATACACTGCACCATATATAGATCGTATATATATACCTCTATCTCTCTCACTCACCTAAGAGCGACGGCGTGCAAGAAGAGCGCGGCGACAGTCAGCCCGGCCAGCAGCCAGACGGCCTCCAAGTAGAACATCATAGGGTGTCCGATGCCGACGCAGCTACGCACGACACCGTGACCCTCGTCACGCTTTATCAAGTGACACTCGCGGTATTCCGACGTGTTGAGCACCGGCTCCAGGTAACGGTACACAGAGCCGATTATTACCTAATAAAAAAAAAATTACGAATATCTCTTGGGTGAGAACTAAAGAGTGGCTTGTTGTCGTAAAGGACATATAGTCGCTTGGTGTTGGCAAAGATGTACAGTTGCTCGGTGTTGCCAGAGACGTATAATTGTTTTGTGTTGCTACAGACATACAGTCTCGTCTGGTGTTACCACAGACGTACAGTCATTTCGTGTGATAAAGTAATACAGCTCGGTGTTGCCAGAGAGATACAGTTATTTTGTGTGATAGAGTAATACAGTTGCTCGGTGTTGCCAGAGACGTATAATTGTTTTGTGTTGCTAGAGACATACAGTCTCGTCTGGTGTTACCACAGACGTACAGTCATTTTGTGTGATAGAGTAATACAGTTGCTCGGTGTTGCCAGAGACGTATAATTGTTTTGTGTTGCTAGAGACATACAGTCTCGTCTGGTGTTACCACAGACGTACAGTCATTTCGTGTGATAAAGTAATACAGCTCGGTGTTGCCAGAGAGACACAGTTATTTTGTGTGATAGAGTAATACAGTTGCTCGGTGTTGCCAGAGACGTATAATTGTTTTGTGTTGCTAGAGACATACAGTCTCGTCTGGTGTTACCACAGACGTACAGTCATTTTGTGTGATAGAGTAATACAGTTGCTCGGTGTTGCCAGAGACGTATAATTGTTTTGTGTTGCTAGAGACATACAGCCTCGTCTGGTGTTACCACAGACGTACAGTCATTTCGTGTGATAAAGTAATACAGCTCGGTGTTGCCAGAGAGACACAGTTATTTTGTGTGATAAGTAATACAGTTGCTCGGTGTTGCCAGAGACGTATAATTGTTTTGTGTTGCTAGAGACATACAGTCTCGCCTGGTGTTGCCAGAGAGATACAGTTATTTTGTGTGATAAGAGTAATACAGTTGCTCCGGTGTTGCCAGAGACGTATAATTGTTTTGTGTTGCTACAGACATACAGTCTCGTCTGGTGTTACCACAGACGTACAGTCATTTCGTGTGATAAAGTAATACAGCTCGGTGTTGCCAGAGAGATACAGTTATTTTGTGTGATAGAGTAATACAGTTGCTCGGTGTTGCCAGAGACGTATAATTGTTTTGTGTTGCTAGAGACATACAGCCTCGTCTGGTGTTACCACAGACGTACAGTCATTTTATGTGATAGAGTAATACAGTTGCTCCGGTGTTGCCAGAGACGCATAATTGTTTTGTGTTGCTACAGACATACAGTCTCGTCTGGTGTTACCACAGACGTTCAGTCATTTCGTGTGATAAAGTAATACAGTTGCTCGGTGTTGCCAGAGACGTATAATTGTTTTGTGTTGCTAGAGACATACAGTCTCGTCTGAATTGTTACCACAGACGTTCAGTCATTTCGTGTGATAAAGTAATACAGCTCGGTGTTGCCAGAGAGATACAGTTATTTTGTGTGATAGAGAGTAATACAGTTGCTCCGGTGTTGCCAGAAGACGTATAATTGTTTTGTGTTGCTGAGAGACATACAGTCTCGTCTGGTGTTGCCACAGACGTACAGTCATTTTGTGATAGAGTAATACGGTTGCTCGGTGTTGCCAGAGACGTACAGCTGTTGTGTTGCTACAGACATACAGTCTCGTCTGGTGTTACCACAGACGTACAGTCATTTTGTGTGATAAGTAATACAGTTGCTCGGTGTTGCCGAGACGTACAACTGTTGTGTTGCTACAGACATACAGTCTCACCTGGTGTTGCCACAGACGTAGTTATTTTGTGTGATAGAGTAATACGGTTGCTCGGTGTTGCCAGAGACGTACAACTGTTGTGTTGCTACAGACATACAGTCTCGTCTGGTGTTACCACAGACGTACCAGTCATTTTGTGTGATAGAGTAATACAGTTGCTCGGTGTTGCCAGAGACGTACAACTGTTGTGTTGCTACAGACATACAGTCTCGTCTGGTGTTACCACAGACATTACAGTCATTTTGTGTGATAGAGAGTAATACAGTTGCTCGGTGTTGCCAGAGACGTATAATTGTTTTGTGTTGCTGAGACATACAGTCTCGTCTGGTGTTACCACAGACGTACAGTCATTTCGTGTGATAAAGTAATACAGCTCGGTGTTGCCAGAGAGATACAGTTATTTTGTGTGATAGAGTAATACAGTTGCTCGGTGTTGCCAGAGACATTATAATTGTTTTGTGTTGCTAGAGACATGCAGTCTCGTCTGGTGTTACCACAGACGTACAGTCATTTTATTGTGATAGAGTAATACGGTTGCTCGGTGTTGCCAGAGACATTACAACTGTTGTGTTGCTACAGACATACAGTCTCGTCTGGTGTTACCACAGACATTACAGTCATTTTGTGTGATAGAGTAATACAGTTGCTCGGTGTTGCCAGAGACATTACAACTGTTGTGTTGCTACAGACATACAGTCCGTCTGGTGTTACCACAGACATACAGTCTCACCTGGTGTTGCCACAGACGTAGTTATTTTGTGTGATAGAGTAATACGGTTGCTCGGTGTTGCCAGAGAGATACAGTTATTTTGTGTGATAAGTAATACAGTTGCTCGGTGTTGCCAGAGACGTATAATTGTTTTGTGTTGCTAGAGACATACAGTCCCGTCTGGTGTTACCACAGACGTACAGTCATTTTGTGTGATAGAGAGTAATACAGTTGCTCGGTGTTGCCAGAGACATTACAACTGTTGTGTTGCTACAGACATACAGTCTCGCCTGGTGTTGCCAGAGACATTACAACTGTTGTGTTGCTACAGACATACAGTCCTCGTCTGGTGTTACCACAGACGTAGTTATTTTGTGTGATAAGTAATACAGCTCGGTGTTGCCAGAGAGACACAGTTATTTTGTGTGATAGAGTAATACAGTTGCTCGGTGTTGCCAGAGACGAATTACTGTTATGTTGCTACAGACATACAGTCTCGCCTGGTGTTGCCACAGACGTACAGTCATTTTGTGTGATAGAGTAATACAGTTGCTCGGTGTTGCCAGAGACGTATAATTGTTTTGTGTTGCTAGAGACATACAGTCTCGTCTGGTGTTGCCACAGACGTAGTTATTTTGTGTGATAGAGGAATACAGTTGCTCGGTGTTGCCAGAGACGTATAATTGTTTTGTGTTGCTAGAGACATACAGTCTCGTCTGGTGTTACCACAGACGTACAGTCATTTTGTTGATAGAGTAATACAGTTGCTCGGTGTTGCCAGAGACGTACAACTGTTGTGTTGCTACAGACATACAGTCTCGTCTGGTGTTACCACAGACGTACAGTCATTTTGTGTGATAAGTAATACAGTTGCTCGGTGTTGCCAAAGACGTATAATTGTTTTGTGTTGCTAGAGACATGCAGTCTCGTCTGGTGTTACCACAGACGTACAGTCATTTTGTGTGATAGAGAGTAATACAGTTGCTCGGTGTTGCCAGAGACGTATAATTGTTTTGTGTTGCTAGAGACATGCAGTCTCGTCTGAATTGTTACCACAGACGTACAGTCATTTTGTGTGATAAGTAATACAGTTGCTCGGTGTTGCCAGAGACGTACAACTGTTGTGTTGCTACAGACATACAGTCTCGTCTGAATTGTTACCACAGACGTACAGTCATTTTATTGTGATAGAGTAATACAGTTGCTCGGTGTTGCCAGAGACGTATAATTGTTTTGTGTTGCTAGAGACATGCAGTCTCGTCTGGTGTTACCACAGACGTACAGTCATTTTGTGTGATAAGTAATACAGTTGCTCGGTGTTGCCAGAGACATTACAACTGTTGTGTTGCTACAGACATACAGTCTCGTCTGAATTGTTACCACAGACGTACAGTCATTTTGTGTGATAAGAGTAATACAGTTGCTCGGTGTTGCCAGAGACGTATAATTGTTTTGTGTTGCTAGAGACATACAGTCTCGTCTGGTGTTGCCACAGACGTAGTTATTTTGTGTGATAGAGGAATACAGTTGCTCGGTGTTGCCAGAGACGTATAATTGTTTTGTGTTGCTAGAGACATGCAGTCTCGTCTGGTGTTACCACAGACGTACAGTTATTTTGTGTGATAGAGTAATACAGTTGCTCGGTATTTGCCAGAGACGTACAACTGTTGTGTTGCTACAGACATACAGTCTCGTCTGGTGTTACCACAGACGTACAGTCATTTTGTGTGATAGAGTAATACAGTTGCTCGGTGTTGCCAGAGACGTATAATTGTTTTGTGTTGCTAGAGACATACAGTCTCGTCTGGTGTTACCACAGACGTACAGTCATTTTGTTGATAGAGTAATACAGTTGCTCGGTGTTGCCAGAGACGTACAACTGTTGTGTTGCTACAGACATACAGTCTCGTCTGGTGTTACCACAGACGTACAGTCATTTTGTGTGATAGAGTAATACAGTTGCTCGGTGTTGCCAGAGACGTATAATTGTTTTGTGTTGCTAGAGACATACAGTCTCGTCTGGTGTTACCACAGACGTACAGTCATTTTGTGTGATAGAGTAATACAGTTGCTCGGTGTTGCCAGAGACGTATAATTGTTTTGTGTTGCTAGAGACATACAGTCTCGTCTGGTGTTATTTTGTGTGGTACAGTAATTAAGTCGCTTGGTGCCGTGAAGCAACTATGCACATATATTACCGTGTTCCGATTTGAAGGGCGCTGTAGCTATCAAAATTTCAAACATAATATATCTTGATGACAATGAAAAAAATATAAACCTAGTTAGGATTATATACACAACACCACATTGTGATCATCACTGAGATAGGAGTTAGGTCCAGTTACCGCAGTAATTACAGTTGCTACAGTGCCCTTCGACCCGAACACAGTAATGTTTGTTGGCAGCAATAGTACCTAGGCAGCCTCCAGCGAAAGACCTACCACCAGTCAACCGTTGAAGCTATATGATCCATATAAACCGGAAACATGATTTTTTTTTTTTAATTACATCATTACTCACCTCCGGATGTATGTTGAATCTGTTGAAGGCGTTCACCTCCTTCGGATACTCAACAAGTTTGTCATACATCAGTGTTGATATACCAGCGATGAAGGGCCGCTCCTCAACAATGGTTTTGTAGTATGAATAGTAGAAACCCATTTCCGTCCTCAAGGACATCTCCCGCTCGAGGTCGGACAGGTATGAGAAGTTCCGATCATTCTCAAACAGGTTCGAGACATATTTGTAATGGACACCGCCTAATCCAATCGCTGGAAATAAATGGAAAGCATTTAATCATGAGGTGATGAGAATACTCAGCTCACTTCAATATCTGTGGAGTATCAGATTCGGAGATAAGCATACTGGTGGTAGCCCTCTATTTCCAAAGACCATCTAGGTAGCTATCACCGCAGTGTCAATTTCTGCTACCCTACTCCAGTATGCAAACATTACAGTTCTGGTTTGAAAGGTGTTGAAGCTAGTATAATTGCTCGGATAACTAGACTCAACATCTCACATCCCAGGTCATGAGCATGTGGTGCTGTATATATCATCCTTACTAGAGCCATGTTGTTATAGGCAGCGGCATCAGGTAAATGTCTCGAAGAAGTGGTACCACATAGAAGGGTGCAGTAAGAAAGGTGGTAGGTTGCAGTATATGAGTGCGGTCCGCTCTGCTATGGCCGCACTCAATGGAGACTGTTTGTTCGTAGTCGAGATCCTCACCAGTGAGGAAGCGATGTACAAGAATGAAATGTCTCACTGGACCGTAGAAGTAAAAAAAAAATACAAATTTCTGGCACTTCATGACTATAATTGTGTTCTTCTTCATCTACTTATAGTGCCTCTCCAACTAGTGAAGATTGGTGATCGGCATGGTAGAACCCTTTCTGGTTCAGCAGAACAATTCGAATGCTCCAATATGTCAGACCATTCCCTGATATTCCTTAACCATGACTTTAATAATACTGTTGGTGTTTCTTGGTGTTATATGCAGCCTTTGTTCAGCGGTAAACAATGATAAACTGAAATGCTGATAGATTCCAGTTTGTTCACAACGGAATCACTAATAAAAAGACTATAAATCTCCCATATGTATCCCTACTCGATCAATGTGGGATTCTTAAATAGAAACCTAGGTCCAGCAGTGGAGATACATACCCTGATAATGATGAAAAGCTTGATATACTAAAGTAGAGCTCCAATGTTATATGAACAAATAGAAAATACAGATAAGATATAAGTTAGTTTTAATATTTTATTATAAGTGTTGACTTCCTTCTAAGTTAATTATATACTTAAAATGTCAAAGAGAATAAGTTTAAGTTTCTTTTTAACATAAATTAAATCGTAGACTTCTATTTATGCAAACAATATTTCATAGTCCACTTTTATAAATACCTTAATATTTTGACCTTTGCTCTGTGGTAACAGGAGTATCAAATAAAAAAAAATTGTGAATGAAATCTCCAAAGTTAGTTAATAAATAACTAGTTAAAGTTAATGAGAAAAGTAATGAAATAATGAAATTTTCTTATACTCAAACACTTACATATGCCAGCGAGGAAGAAATATTTCAAAAGCTTTATTAACGTTAAACTCCTTGCGGTGTTTTCTTTTTTGACATCTTCTTTGCTTTCCTCCATTTTAAATAAGTTAATTCATTCCATACTTCATGAAATGATTTTAAAACATCGTTTGTTACTCGCAAAAGCCTATTTGTATATTCACACTGACATTGACGTTCATTGACAGAACGTGACCAGCGGTGTTGCCAGTGAATTAATTAATAAAATGATTGAAGCAATTAAAAAACAATAAATCATTATTATCTATATATATATAAAAAAATAGGTTTTCTTTATTCTCTAAACACGTGAAAACAAGTGAACATTTCGACACATGAATAAGGTCATTCGATGTAGAAAGATCTGTAGATGGTTATAGGACATACATTTTTGAATTTCATAGATCCTCTATAGTTTTATTTCCATTAAATACATATGAACATTTTCATTTAGTATAATTTATGCGGTTGCTATGGTAACGGTTGAGATAAACATTTCCGGTTGCGGTTGCTCTCAAGGAGTACTTCGGGCAAATTTCAAGTCTACTTTTATATTGTATTACGGCCATCAAAGCTCGAGGGATGTAGCTAGTATACATATATATATATATATTTCCGGTGGTTCATTGAATAATCACCGAAGCTATTAGAGGTGACAAGGTATGCGTAAGACCTATAATGTCTTACGCAAGCGTTAATCTTCGCCCATTCGTCCGAAGACCGTCTCAAACCTCTGCAGACTCTCCAGAACCGTTTTACCCGCACCGCGACTGGTGCCGAATGGTACCAGCGCAATGTGGACATCCACAGCGACCTTAAACTCCCAACGATCAAGGAGCACTTCAGAGAGTGCTCCGTGACCTACTTCGCCAAGGCGGCAACTCATCCCAACCCTCTGGTGGCCAGCGCGGCCAACTACGTGCTACCTCCGAATCCCAGGACGAAAAGCGCAGACCGCGGCACGCGCTTATTCCGACATCCCAAGGGGTCCCGCAAACCACACACATACCCTCAGTCACCGACAGCACCGACATCACCACACACACTTCGGACACTACCAACACGCTCCGAATATCAGATTCACGCCGCCCTCGCTTCAGAACGCGGCGCCGCAGATACTCACATATCGCGTACATTAAGTACACCTGCGATCGTGGGCGGTCCTCGCCGCCCAGAGACTCCGATACAGGCGAAGGTAGTCGGAGAACGGGCCCGCGCCCGGCCTCGACGACCGAGTAGAATCGCCAGATAAAGAACTACAAGAATCAGACACACACAATATACAGAATCATCCGCCAGAGAGCTACATCCCGCGTAGCGCATTTTAGTTTATAGAAACTCAGGCCGTGGATCCGGGTCCACGAGCCCAGTGTCAGATGAGCTGTAAGAGCCGCTGTAGCTTGCAGCCCTGTCTACATCAAGAATATAGAATATTAGAGGTGAACACTCAAAATTAAGTGAAGGTCAGCTTAAAAAGGATTTTATACAATATTCGCGCTAATTTAATTAATCATCTAATATCTATATCCGACTTTTATAAGACTTATAATCAAATTGATTTCAATTAAGTATATTAGGTTCGCGCGCATTATTAGGATATCCGCTCTATCAAATAACCTCCGTACATCTATTCGGTGCCAACTCCAGTGATACCACCGCAGCTTCTATTGCGGAAGACAGACAGCACTGTTCAAAAGACCACTCTTGTCCGGTTTGAAAGGCGTTGCTGAAGAAATTACCGGTGTAATGAGATCCAACATCTCATGTCTTACGACGAATGAATGCAGTGCTGTTTACTTAACAGAATATGGTAGACCACCACATACCAATGTGATGATGTTACTAGTAATTCAATAACAGGAAGCGGAAGTAAGTCCACAGGCTCATTGTTTTTTTTTTTTTAATTAAGTGACGTGACGAGCGAGACGTTCACTTGATGTTGAGTGATACGCCTCACTAATAACGTGTCGGTGGTTAGAATGTTATACACAACACCACATCGCCCTCGTCGCAAGATGAGATATTGAGTCTCGTTACCCCAGTAATTTCTATTACAACGCCCTTCAAACCGGAACACGGTAATGTTTCGTTACGATGATATATACAGCACCACATAGTGCCCGTCGCTTAGTAACATGAGAAGTTAAGTCTCATTACCGCGGTAATAGCTAAATGTTTGGTTAAGATAAAATAGATTGAAGAACATAGTGCTAATCGACATGAGATAAAAATATTCTCTCGTTAGCCCAGTAACGTCACTAGCTACAGCGCCCTTCGAACCGGATCATAGTAACATTCGCACAGTACTGTCTGTCGGCTGCAATAGCCGCTGTGGTGATACCTAGACGGTCTGCAGCAACAGACACTACCACCAGTAATAGCTACAGCGCCCTTCAAACCGGATCACAGTAACGTTCGCACAATACTGTCTGCCTGAAGCAACAGGCGCTGCGGTGGTACCTAGACGGTCTGCAGCAACAGACACTACCACTCAGTAATAGCTACAGCGCCCTTCAAACCGGATCACAGTAATGTTCGCACAGTATTGTGTGTCGGTTGCAACAGGCACTGCGGCGGTACCTACCTAGACGGTCTGCAGCAACAGAGACTACCACTAGTAATAGCTACAGCGCCCTTTAAACCGGATCTACCCAGACGGTCTGCAGCAACAGAGACACTACCACAAGTAATAGCTACAGCGCCCTTTAAACCGGATCTACCTAGACGGTCTGCAGCAACAGAGACACTACCACCAGTAATAGCTACAGCGCCCTTCAAACCGGATCTACCTAGACGGTCTGCAGCAACAGAGACACTACCACCAGTAATAGCTACAGCGCCCTTCAAACCGGATCTACCTAGACGGTCTGCAGCAACAGAGACACTACCACCAGTAATAGCTACAGCGCCCTTTAAACCGGATCTACCTAGACGGTCTGCAGCAACAGAGACACTACCACCAGTAATAGCTACAGCGCCCTTCAAACCGGATCTACCTAGACGGTCTGCAGCAACAGACACTACCACCAGTAATAGCTACAGCGCCCTTCAAACCGGATTCACCCAGACGGTCTGCAGCAACAGAGACACTACCACCAGTAATAGCTACAGCGCCCTTCAAACCGGATCTACCTAGACGGTCTGCAGCAACAGAGACACTACCACCAGTAATAGCTACAGCGCCCTTCAAATTGGATCTACCCAGACGGTCTGCAGCAACAGAGACACACTACCACCAGTAGCCAGCTACAGCGCCCTTCAAACCGGATCTACCCAGACGGTCTGCAGCAACAGAGACACTACCACCAGTAATAGCTACAGCGCCCTTCAAACCGGATCTACCCAGACGGTCTGCAGCAACAGAGACACTACCACCAGTAATAGCTACAGCGCCCTTCAAACCGGATCTACCCAGACGGTCTGCAGCAACAGTGACACTACCACCAGTAATAGCTACAGCGCCCTTCAAACCGGATCTACCCAGACGGTCTGCAGCAACAGAGACACTACCACCAGTAATAGCTACAGCGCCCTTCAAACCGATCTACCCAGACGGTCTGCAGCAACAGAGACACTACCACCAGTAATAGCTACAGCGCCCTTCAAACCGGATCTACCTAGACGGTCTGCAGCAACAGACACTACCACCAGTAATAGCTACAGCGCCCTTCAAACCGGATCTACCTAGACGATCTGCAGCAACAGAGACACTACCACCAGTAATAGCTATAGCGCCCTTCAAACCGGATCTACCCAGACGGTCTGCGGCAACAGAGACACTACCACCAGTAATAGCTACAGCGCCTTCAAACCGGATCTACCCAGACGGTCTGCAGCAACAGACACTACCACCAGTAATAGCTACAGCGCCCTCAAACCGGATTCACCCAGACGGTCTGCAGCAACAGAGACACTACCACCAGTAATAGCTACAGCGCCCTTCAAACCGGATCTACCCAGACGGTCTGCAGCAACAGAGACACTACCACCAGTAGCTACAGCGCCCTTCAAACCGGATCTACCCAGACGGTCTGCAGCAACAGAGACACTACCACCGGTAATAGCTACAGCGCCCTTCAAACCGGATCTACCCAGACGGTCTGCAGCAACAGAGACACTACCACCAGTAATAGCTACAGCGCCCTTCAAACCGGATCTACCCAGACGGTCTGCAGCAACAGAGACACTACCACCAGTAATAGCTACAGCGCCCTTCAAACCGGATCTACCTAGACGGTCTGCAGCAACAGAGACACTACCACCAGTAATAGCTACAGCGCCCTTCAAACCGGATCTACCCAGACGGTCTGCAGCAACAGAGACACTACCACCAGTGAATAGTCCAAATTCTTCTACCAAATGCTATAGAGAATAGAACCGATTCATTAATATTCTTTGAATTATCGTTCTCAGCTTGACCTTGGGGTCATCCACATTAGCAATAACAACGATTGCTACTGCTGGCTCTAGACCTGTTCTCAATAGGGTTGTCAATCTGTTTAATATTTCTTTTTTTTTTTTTTGATTTATGTTACTTATAATAAAAATTACTGGTGGTACGCGGCGCCTATTGCAACCGACAAACATTACCGTCATCCGGTTTGAAGGGCGCTGTACTTGAAATTACTGGGGTAACGAGACGCGATATCTTACGTCTCAGGCGACGAGCGCAATATGATGCAGTACCGCGTTGTTATGGACAGGCTCATCACTCAATATTAAGTGATCGTCTTGCTCGTCTCGCTGTGTGCAAAGAGAAATGTGCGACGAGATGATCAGGGCCTTCACCTGATTTTAAGTGATAGCGGTTGACCTTAACACAGCATTGCGATTGTCGCCTTGATCGCCTATATTGAACTCGTCCCTCGCTGTTACAGCGTCCTTCAAACCGGAAGACAGTACTATTTCGACGGTATGTAGTAACGGTGATCTACCGCCAGTGACTGTATAAATGTTATGAATTATATTTTTTTTTGTTGTTGGCAACCCTAAAGTAGGAGGGAAGTATCATTGCTCGTGAAATCCCGCGGTCGGCCATATTTGTTTATATCTTTATTGGTGATCGATTGAGTACGTTGTGTATATATGTTGAAATAAATTAATAGTTTATATTAAAGTCGACTATTTCCGGTTCCGGTTTTTTTTTTTTTGTTGTTGGCAACCCTAAAGTAGGAGGGAAGTATCATTGCTCGTGAAATCCCGCGGTCGGCCATATTTGTTTATATCTCTATTGGTGAACGATTGAGTACGTTGTGTATATATGTTGAAATAAATTAATAGTTTATATTAAAGTCGACTATTTCCGGTTCCGGTTTTTTTTTGTGTAATGGCGCTCCTACCTTTGTTATTGGGTAAGTTTTATTTATCTATATGTTTTTTTTTTTTTATATACAATTAAGTAATACGCCCGGCCGTAACGTGGCGATAGTTGGGATGATATACACTGCGTCGCATTGTGCTCGACGCCTGACACAAGACGTTCAGTCTCGTTACTTCAATAATTAAATAAGCTATAGCACTCTTCAAACCGGATCGCAGTAATGTTTGCATACTGCTGAATTTGATAGGAGATGGCGTATGTCTTAGGCGATGAGCGCAAAGCGGTGGTGTTTTTTTTTTTTTTTTTATTAACGTTTGTAAGAAAATGGTAACGGAACGCACACCCCGGAACCAAGGCCGGTACCGGGATAGTGTCGGACTCCAACCGACTAAAAAGCTTCACACGGTATTCCTGCCTTATCCACATACTCGAGGGTCGCGGGATAATATGTTTCAGTTCCGACCCCCGATCGGCGCCCGAATGAACGGGTCCACCTCGGGGAGGGGTGTGATGTGAAGCATCCCTCCCGACAAAACTCCTACGTGGCGATGCGTCGGAATACGAGACGCATCACCATATGCACCCTAGAAACCTTCTTAGGGGCCGGCCGACGGCCCTTGTCGGTCGCGGCGCCAGGTTCCTGCCGAGGAGTCATTCGGCGGTCGTGCGCTCGGCGCCCGCTCTCGGATACGTTCGGTCTCCCGCTTCTGCGTCATAACAGAGTCGCATTCCATGAGCGCGGCCCTATCACCCCTCCATCGCAATTGGCCAAGGTGTGGGGTGATGTGTCCATTGGGTGGCCATACTCGTCGCACGCCTTGTCCGTCCTACCTCTACTATTCCTCTGGTGCAGATGTTTCCTGAAGAAACCGTGTCGCGTGAGTATCTGCACCGAGCGGAAACTGAGGATTTCGAAGTCCCGGTCCAGCTAGTCGCTGATGACCGGCCGGACGGCCTCAACGGTGAGACGACCGTGCGACGATTCAAGGAGTCGCCGCTCCCATCGCCGGTCTCCCTTCGCGCCGTTCGGCGCCACCTCTCCACCTCCTCCGGTGGCGGAAATTCGCCCTCCCACTCGAGGGCTTCGAGGCGGCCGCCGCCTCGAAGGAGATGGTACGGTAACCTCGTACGATCCGTGCAGCAGCGTCACGCCACGGGTCGACAGGTGTTGCGTCCATATGGGCGCACCGTATAGCGCCATAGAGCGCACCACCCCCGTGTAATATCACCGGCATCCGACGCTCGGCCCGCCCAGATTGCGCAGGAGGCGGCTCGAGCGAGCTTCGGGCCCAGCTGCCGAAAGTGCTCGTCGAACCTCCATCGGCCGTCGAGGACGAGTCCTAAGTACCTCATTGAAGTACTTACGGCGATGGAAGTCCCGCCGACTATCAGCTCCGCTCCCGGCGGAGGTGCATCCCTGGCGCCGTGGAGGCACAAGGCCTCGCACTTGCCCAGCGCTACCTCCAGAGAGCGGTGCAGTGTGTGTTATCTAACTAGTGCCTAGTTATAGGCGGGCGTGGCACTCAACATCAGGTGAGCGTCTCGTCCATTTATCGTATCAGAAGTATTTTTTATTTATTTATTTTTAATCTGTTCCAGTTATATTACTGATGGAAGATGCCCACACGCTACAGAGTAACAGGTATTAGAATTCAACGAAGCGATGAGACGAGCGGTACGATCACCTGATTGTAAGTGATACGCCTGCACATAATAACGTAGCTCTAGTGAGGATATTATACACTACACCTCATTGTGTGTCTGTAGCAACAAAGACATTACCACTAGTAATAGCTACAGCGCCCTTCAAACCGGATCACGGTAATGTCCGCACAGTACTGTATGTCGGCTGCAACACGCGCTGCGGCGGTACCTATCTAGACGGTCTGCAGCAACAGAGACACTACCGCCAGTATTAGCTACAGCGCCCTTCAAACCGGATCACGGTAATGTCTGCACAGTACTGTCTGTCGGCTGCAACACGCGCTGCGGCGGTACCTAGATGGTCTGCAGCAACAGAGACACTACCACCAGTATTAGCTACAGCGCCCTTCAAACCGGATCATGGTAATGTCCGCACAGTACTGTCTGTCGGCTGCAACACGCGCTGCGGCGGTACCTAGATGGTCTGCAGCAACAGAGACACTACCACCAGTATTAGCTACAGCGCCCTTCAAACCGGATCACAGTAATGTCCGCACAGTACTTTATATCGGCTGCAACACGCGCTGCGGCGGTACCTAGACGGTCTGCAGCAACAGAGACCTACCACTAGTAATAGCTACAGCGCCCTTCAAACCGGATCACAGTAATGTTCGCACAGTACTGTATGCCGGCTGAAACAGGCGCTGCGGCGGTACCTACCTAGACGGTCTGCAGCAACAGAGACACTACCACCAGTAATAGCTACAGCGCCCTTCAAACCGGATCACAGTAATGTCCGCACAGTGCTGTCTGTCGGCTGCAACAGGCGCTGCGGTGGTACCTATACGGTCTGCAGCAACAGAGACACTACCACCAGTAATAGCTACAGCGCCCTTCAAACCGGATCACAGTAATGTCCGCACAGTGCTGTCTGTCGGCTGCAACGAGCGCTGCGGTGGTACCTACCTAGACGGTCTGCAGCAACAGACACTACCACCAGTAATAGCTACAGCGCCTTCAAACCGGATCACAGTAATGTCCGCACAGTACTGTATGCCGGCTGCAACAGGCGCTGCGGTGGTACCTACCTAGACGGTCTGCAGCAACAGAGACATTACCACCTGTAATAGCTACAGCGCCCTTCAAACCGGATCACAGTAATGTCCGCACAGTACTGTATGCCGGCTGCAACGAGCGCTGCGGTGGTACCTACCTAGACGGTCTGCAGCAACAGAGACACTACCACCGGTAATAGCTACAGCGCCCTTCAAACCGGATCACGGTAATGTCCGCACAGTACTGTATGCCGGCTGCAACAGGCGCTGCGGTGGTACCTACCTGAACGGTCTGCGGCAACAGAGACACTACCACCGGTAATAGCTACAGCGCCCTTCAAACCGGATCACGGTAATGTCCGCACGGTACTGTATGCCGGCTGCAACAGGCGCTGCGGTGGTACCTACCTGAACGGTCTGCAGCAACAGAGACACTACCACCGGTAATGGCTACAGCGCCCTTCAAACCGGATCACGGTAATGTCCGCACGGTACTGTATGCCGGCTGCAACAGGCGCTGCGGTGGTACCTACCCAGACGGTCTGCAGCAACAGAGACACTACCACCGGTAATAGCTACAGCGCCCTTCAAACCGGATCACGGTAATGTCCGCACAGTACCGTATGCCGGCTGCAACAGGCGCTGCGGTGGCACCTAGACGGTCTGCAGCAACAGACACTACCACCGGTATTAGCTACAGCGCCTTCAAACCGGATCTGGTAATGTCCGCACAGTACTTTATATCGGCTGCAACACGCGCTGCGGCGGTACCTAGATGGTCTGCAGCAACAGAGACACTACCACCAGTATTAGCTACAGCGCCCTTCAAACCGGATCACAGTAATGTCCGCACAGTACTTTATATCGGCTGCAACGAGCGCTGCGGTGGTGCCTACCTAGACGGTCTGCAGCAGCAGAGACACTACCACCGGTAATAGCTACAGCGCCCTTCAAACCGGATCACAGTAATGTCCGCACGGTACTGTATGCCGGCTGCAACGAGCGCTGCGGTGGTACCTACCTAGACGGTCTGCGGCAACAGAGACATTACCACCAGTAATAGCTACAGCGCCCCTTCAGAGCCGGATCACGGTAATGTCCGCACAGTGCTGTATGCCGGCTGCAACGAGCGCTGCGGTGGTACCTACCTAGACGGTCTGCAGCAACAGAGACACTACCACCAGTAATAGCTACAGCGCCCTTCAAACCGGATCACAGTAATGTCCGCACAGTGCTGTCTGTCGGCTGCAACAGGCGCTGCGGTGAATTTCTACCTGAACGGTCTGCAGCAACAGAGACATTACCACCTGTAATAGCTACAGCGCCCTTCAAACCGGATCACGGTAATGTCCGCACGGTACTGTATGCCGGCTGCAACAGGCGCTGCGGTGGTACCTACCTAGACGGTCTGTAGCAACAGAGACATTACCACCAGTAATAGCTACAGCGCCCTTCAAACCGGATCACAGTAATGTCCGCACAGTACTGTATGTCGGCTGCAACAGGCGCTGCGGTGGTACCTACCTAGACGGTCTGTAGCAACAGAGACATTACCACCAGTAATAGCTACAGCGCCCTTCAAACCGGATCACAGTAATGTCCGCACAGTACTGTATGCCGGCTGCAACAGGCGCTGCGGTGGTACCTACCTAGACGGTCTGCAGCAACAGAGACATTACCACCTGTAATAGCTACAGCGCCCTTCAAACCGGATCACAGTAATGTCCGCACGGTACTGTATGCCGGTTGCAACAGGCGCTGCGGTGGTACCTACCTAGACGGTCTGCAGCAGCAGAGACATTACCACCTGTAATGGCTACAGCGCCCTTCAAACCGGATCACAGTAATGTCCGCACAGTACTGTCTGTCGGCTGCAACAGGCGCTGCGGTGGTACCTACCTAGACGGTCTGCAGCAACAGAGACACTACCACCAGTAATAGCTACAGCGCCCTTCAAACCGGATCACAGTAATGTCCGCACAGTACTGTATGCCGGCTGCAACAGGCGCTGCGGTGGTACCTACCTAGACGGTCTGCAGCAACAGAGACATTACCACCTGTAATAGCTACAGCGCCCTTCAAACCGGATCACAGTAATGTCCGCACAGTACTGTATGCCGGCTGCAACAGGCGCTGCGGTGGTACCTACCTAGACGGTCTGCAGCAACAGAGACATTACCACCTGTAATAGCTACAGCGCCCTTCAAACCGGATCACAGTAATGTCCGCACAGTACTGTATGCCGGCTGCAACAGGCGCTGCGGTGGTACCTATCTAGACGGTCTGCAGCAACAGATAGATACCTACATACTGTATATATGTAATTTGTCGATTTTGTGCATTTCATCACTTACTATCAAGTGATAGGTTGTTTTGTCGTATAAAAAAACAATATCACTTTTCCAGCTTATATGGATCATACAGGCCATTCAACAGCAGACATAGAAGAGAGGGACCCTTGTGAGTCATGTCATAGATTTTTTTTTTAATTTATCCTCTCTTGGCTTCAATCCAATCCAATCCAATCAGCCAGAAGACGTCCACTGCTGGACAAAGGCCTTGGCAAAGGTTGGCTTAGGCAGTTTTATTCCTTCTCTCTTCTTTCCTTTTATTCTATCCACTTTCCCTGTCTGATACATTTCTCGTTTTCTTTTTTCATACTTTATCATCTCTTTGTATTGTCTCTCAGACTTCAATTGCTTACACTATTACATTTCTTTCTCATTTATTTACATTCATTTATATACTTTATACACTTTACTTTTATTATTACTATAAATTATTGTATGATTATTACTTTTATTCTTTTCTTTTTATTTTGTTGACTTTAATTCTTTCTATTGAATGTATCTCCTATATATATTTTTTATTCAACGAAGCGACGAATTGGACGTTCACCTGGCTACAACGTGGCGCTCGTTAGAATGGTATACACTGCACCACATTGCGCTCATCGCCTTGACACGTAGGATACTGTTTCGTCATCCCAGTAATTTCAGTAGCTGCGGCGCCCTTCAAACCGGAACACAGGCCGCCGGCAACAGAGGCTTATTAGTAAAATATGCGGCGGCTTCCCTCTTCACTCATCCGTTCCCTATTGTAGTGGACAGGTTGATGTGCATACATTACTGATCCGGTTTGAAGGGTACTGTAGTTAATGAAATTACTAAGGTATGAAGACTTAATTTCCTACGGGCGCAATGTGTTGTAGTGTGTACTATACTAACTAGCGCCTCGTTATACACAGACGTATCACTTACCATCAGCTGAATGTCCCACTCGTCTCATTGTTTTAAGGTGATGTGTGTGCGTGTGTGATGTGTGTGTGTTGTCTGTGTGTGTGATGTGTGCGTGTGTGTGCGTGTGTGATGTGTGTGTGATGTGTTTGCGTGTGCGTGTGTGATGTGCGTGTGTGGTCTGTGTGTATGTTATGTGTATGTGTGTATGTGTGTGTGTATATGTGTGTGTGTATATGTGTGTGTGTATTGTCTGTGTGTATGGTGTGTGTGTGGGTTTGTGATGTGTGTGTTATGTGTGTGTGATATTTGCGTGTGTGTGTGTGATGTGTGTGTGTGTGTGTGTGTGTGATGTGTTTGCGTGTGCGTGTGTGATGTGCGTGTGTGGTCTGTGTGTGTGGTTTGTGTGTATGTTATGTGTGTGTTATGTGTGTGTGTGTGTGTGTGTGTGTGTGATGTGTGTGTGTGTGTGTGTGTGTGTGTGATGTGTGCGTGTGTGTGTGTGTGTGATGTGTGCGTGCGTGTGTGTGTGTGTGTTATTAGTGTTATGTGTGGGTGTGTGATGTGTTTGCGTGTGCGTGTGTGATGTGTGTGCGTGTGTGTGTGTGATGTGTGCGTGTGTGTGTGTGTGATGTGTTTGCATGTGCGTGTGTGATGTGCGTGTGTGATGTGCGTGTGTGGTCTGTGTGTGTGGTTTGTGTGTATGTTATGTGTGTGTGTATGTGTGTGTGTATATGTGTGTGTGTGTGATGTGTGCGTGTGTGATGTGTTTGCGTGTGCGTGTGTGATGTGTTTGCATGTGCGTGTGTGATGTGCGTGTGTGATGTGCGTGTGTGATGTGTTTGCATGTGCGTGTGTGATGTGCGTGTGTGATGTGCGTGTGTGATGTGTGTGTGTGTGATGTGTTTGCATGTGCGTGTGTGATGTGTTTGCATGTGCGTGTGTGATGTGTTTGCGTGTGCGTGTGTGATGTGCGTGTGTGGTCTGTGTGTATGTTATGTGTGTGTGTATGTGTGTGTGTGTGATGTGTTTGCGTGTGCGTGTGTGGTCTGTGTGTGTGTGTGTTATGTGTGTGTGTGTGATGTGTGTGTGATGTGTGTGCGTGTGTGTGTGTGATATTATTATTATTGTGATGTGTGTGTTTGTGATATGTTCGTGTGAATAATGTGTGGGTGTGTGAGTGTGTGTGTGTGTAACTTTTTTTTAAATAGTTCTCCGTGCGTGTTGTGGGATCACGGCCTTTATTACACAATCACTTATCATCTATTCTTATTCTATACAATTTTAAACCTACTCTCTCTCTCTCCTTTCATTATCTCTTATCTATCGTTCCAAAACTTCTCTTTCATTCTTTTTATCTCCTCTTCTTTCAAGCTCCATTCCATTTCCTTCTTCCATGCGTCTCGCAAATGTGTGAAGATTGCAGTCGCCGCGTCACCTGCTCTGAAATTTAAAGCATCCCATTTTTTTTTATCGATTCTGTCTTCTTTTTACTGACTTATTTATTATTTTTAATTTTAATACTTTTCTTTTTATTTTTCTTTTTTTTTCGGTGCTTTTAAATTTTGAATTTTTATTTAATCTATATTTTCTAATTGTTTTTTTTATTTTTTTGTTATCTACTTCGTAGTATATTACTTTAATAGCTTTAGGCGACTTTCGTCCTCACTCATCAGAGGCAATGGCAACCGTTTCCTTATCCCTATCTCTATCTCTATCTGTGCCACCTGGTTGGTGACTCCAGGTGTACGCTGCCGCCCCAGCCCCCCAACGGGAGGTACAAGGTGACCGGCGGCACCGTCACCGACGGCAAGGCGCTGTTCATCAACCTGGAGTTCAGCTGCAGCCCGTCGTACGTGCTGGACGGCGACGCGAACGCGTTCTGTTACGGCGGCGAGTGGAACGAGCTGCCGCGCTGCGTCCGTGAGTTCGGCCGCCATCTTGAATTGGCATTTTTTTTACCATAAATCAGAAACAAAGGTTCTATACGTTTACAGTGTTGTGTAATTTATGTATGCGAAGAAACGATGACATGGATGTAACGTGGTGGTAGTTAGGATGACTTACACTGTATACATATACAGACATTATTTTAAGCCTTGTTACCGCAGTAATTTCATTAGCTACAACGCCCTTCAAATTGAAATAATGTAAACTTAGCACGGTATACACTGCACCACGTTGTATACATCTACAGACATATTAAGCCTTGTTACTGCAGTAATTTCCTTAGCTACAACACCACATTACTGTATGTATTGAAGGGCGCTGTAGCTAGTGAAATCGGTGAAGTAGTGTTGTAGTGTACATCATCCTAACTGTTTAATACACCTAACAGTTGTGATGGTGATAGGACGTTTACACTACATCCTTTGTCTTGGACATCCTCTGTGTGGTCTCCCAGCGGTGGGATCGGGCTGTTCAGTTGCGTGATTAACGGGAACAGAGACCTGCCGGCTGATGAGGCACCGCAGCGTGCTGTACAACTGCATCATCGCGGGCACCGAGCAGACGAGGCCGTGCCGCGACTCGGAGCTGGACGGCGCGGTGGTGCAGCCGACGTGCCGCCGCCCGCAGTACTACACGCCGATAGAGCTGCCGTACATGACCTGCAGGCGTGGCAACTGGAACTCCTGGCCCACCTGCATACCTGGTGATACGGAGTTTTTTTTTTTTTTAGTGGGACGCCGTGCTGTCGTGCCGGTATTTAGGATATGGCATATTGCGCTCGTCGCCTCGAGATATTAGATATTAAGTCTCATTACTGTAGTAATAGCTGCAGCGCCCTTCAAACCGGAATACGGTAATGTTTGGTTATGATGATATATACAGCAACACATTGTTCCCGTCGCTTGGAGACATAACATGCTAAGTCTTATTACTGTAGTAATAATAACTACAGCGCCCTTCAAACCGGAATACGGTAATGTTTGGTTATGATGATGTATACAGCAACACATTGTTCCCGTCGCTTGGAGACATAACATGCTAAGTCTTATTACTGTGGTAATAGCTGCAGCGCCCTTCAAACCGGAATACGGTAATGTTTGGTTATGATGATGTATACAGCAACGCATTGTTCCCGTCGCTTGGAGACATAACATGCTAAGTCTTATTACTGTGGTAATAGCTGCAGCGCCCTTCAAACCGGAATACGGTAATGTTTGGTTATGATGATGTATACAGCAACACATTGTTCCCGTCGCTTGGAGACATAATATGCTAAGTCTTATTACTGTGGTAATAGCTGCAGCGCCCTTCAAACCGGAATACGGTAATGTTTGGTTATGATGATGTATACAGCAACACATTGTTCCCGTCGCTTGAGACATAATATGCTAAGTCTTATTACCGTGGTAATAGCTGCAGCGCCCTTCAAACCGGAATACGGTAATGTTTGGTTATGATGATGTATACAGCAACACATTGTTCCCGTCGCTTGAGACATAATATGCTAAGTCTTATTACTGTGGTAATAGCTGCAGCGCCCTTCAAACCGGAATACGGTAATGTTTGGTTATGATGATGTATACAGCAACGCATTGTTCCCGTCGCTTGGAGACATAACATGCTAAGTCTTATTACTGTGGTAATAGCTGCAGCGCCCTTCAAACCGGAATACGGTAATGTTTGGTTATGATGATGTATACAGCAACGCATTGTTCCCGTCGCTTGGAGACATAACATGCTAAGTCTTATTACTGTGGTAATAGCTGCAGCGCCCTTCAAACCGGAATACGGTAATGTTTGGTTATGATGATGTATACAGCAACACATTGTTCCCGTCGCTTGGAGACATAATATGCTAAGTCTTATTACTGTGGTAATAGCTGCAGCGCCCTTCAAACCGGAATACGGTAATGTTTGGTTATGATGATGTATACAGCAACACATTGTTCCCGTCGCTTGAGACATAATATGCTAAGTCTTATTACCGTGGTAATAGCTGCAGCGCCCTTCAAACCGGAATACGGTAATGTTTGGTTATGATGATGTATACAGCAACACATTGTTCCCGTCGCTTGAGACATAATATGCTAAGTCTTATTACTGTGGTAATAGCTGCAGCGCCCTTCAAACCGGAATACGGTAATGTTTGGTTATGATGATGTATACAGCAACGCATTGTTCCCGTCGCTTGGAGACAACACGTAAAGTCTTATTACTGTAGTAATAGCTACAGCGCCCTTTAAACCGGAACACTACAATTTTCCGTTATGATGATGTGCACAGCAACACATTGTTCCCGTCGCTTGGAGACATAACATGCTAAGTCTTATTACTGTAGTAATAATAACTACAGCGCCCTTCAAACCGGAACACTACAATTTTCCGTTATGATGATGTAAACAGCACCACATTGTGCCCGTCGCTTAGACACAACAAGTAAAGTCTTATTACTGTAGTAATAGCTACAGCGCACTTCAAACCGGGACAATTTCATACTGATTTTGGCGGGAAAGTGTAACCGTTTAAAATGTTGGATCTTTTTTATTGCAGAATGTGGCCTGCTGAATCCCACTTCCGGTTCCGGTTCCGGTGCTGGTGCGCCAAGGTCGTCCATACCCTGGCACGCCGGCATATACAATAAGAACGTGTTAGCGGCGACCCACGAACACATCTGCAGCGGTTCCCTGATCAGCAACTCCGTGATATTGACCGGTGAGAGAAGCGCGCCGGCAGTGAACCGCGTGGCAGTAATGTAGTAACATTACTGTTTAGTGCTTGATTTACTGGTGGCGACAGCATACCGGTAGACGTAGTGTTGTCCCACACTAGGTGCTCCGATCGGTGAAGGCCGACGCCGGATACGGGTAGTCGAGGATCGATTGATGTGGACGTGATTTGGGGAAGCCTTTGTCCAGCAGTGGACGTCTGTGGGGAATGATGATACGGGATACGAGTCTCGTCACCCCAGTAATTTCACCAGCTACACCGCCCTTCAAACTTACTGGCGGTAAGTCTATTGCTGGGTCTAGTTATGTACCGCTGCAAAACGGTAGTGTGCAAATCGATGTGTTCCGGTTTGAAGGGCGCTGTAGCTATTACTGCGGTAATGAGACTTAACTTCTTATGTCTCTAAGCGACGGGTTTAATGTGGGGCTATTTATCACCCTAAATAGCGCAATATTACAGCTATCCGGTTTGAAGGGCGCTGTAGCTATTACTGCGGTAATGAGACTTAACTTCTTATGTCTCTAAGCGACGGGTTTAATGTGGGGCTATTTATCACCCTAAATAGCGCAATATTACAGCTATCCGGTTTGAAGGGCGCTGTAGCTATTACTGCGGTAATGAGACTTAACATATTATGTCTCTAAGCGACGGGTTTAATGTGGTGCTATTTATCACCCTAAATAGCGCAATATTACAGCTATCCGGTTTGAAGGGCGCTGTAGCTATTACTGCGGTAATGAGACTTAACATCTTATGTCTCTAAGCGACGGGTTTAATGTGGTGCTATTTATCACCCTAAATAGCGCAATATTACAGCTATCCGGTTTGAAGGGCGCTGTAGCTATTACTGCGGTAATGAGACTTAACATCTTATGTCTCTAAGCGACGGGTTTAATGTGGGGCTATTTATCACCCTAAATAGCGCAATATTACAGCTATCCGGTTTGAAGGGCGCTGTAGCTATTACTGCGGTAATGAGACTTAACATCTTATGTCTCTAAGCGACGGGTTTAATGTGGGGCTATTTATCAACCTAAATAGCGCAATATTACAGCTATCCGGTTTGAAGGGCGCTGTAGCTATTACTGCGGTAATGAGACTTAACATCTTATGTCTCTAAGCGACGGGTTTAATGTGGGGCTATTTATCACCCTAAATAGCGCAATATTACAGCTATCCGGTTTGAAGGGCGCTGTAGCTATTACTGCGGTAATGAGACTTAACATCTTATGTCTCTAAGCGACGGGTTTAATGTGGTGCTGTTTAACATCCCAAATAGCGAAATATTATAGTGTTCAGGTTTGAAGGGCGCTGTAGCTAGTGAATTAACTACATCGTCGTAACTAGCGCCGGAGGGTTGTATACAGGCGTATCACTTATCATCAACTAACACACATGTGTTCCAGCTGCTCGCTGCTTCTGGGACGAGAAGGCGAACGCTGTCAGGAACGTGACCAACTTCGCAGTGGCCGTGGGCAAAGCGTACAGCGATTGGCAGCATCCTGACGATGAACCGTACGCACAGAGATCGGACGTAAGTGTTCTGGAGGCTTCCATTTTTTTTTTTTTTTTTTTTTTTTTTTTCATCACTACAATGCGCTTGTCGCTTTGAGATGGTAAGTATCGATATCGCAGTAATTGCAGTAATCACAGCGCCCTTCAAACCGGAACACAATGTTTAATAGCGGCGGTTATAGATACTGTGTATCTATGGTATGTCTTTGCAACTGATAAACAGTACTGCAGATGTGACTGTTATCCGGTTTGAAGGACGCTGTAGCTGTTGTTAGTGGTAGGTCCTCATTGCCGGAGGCCGTGCGGGTACCACCGAAGCTCCTATTGCAGCCGAGGGACTGCAGTGTGCAAATATCAGTGTGTTCCGGTTTGAAGGGCGCTGTAGCTGTTGTTAGTGGTAGGTCCTCATTGCCGGAGGCCGTGCGGGTACCACCGAAGCTCCTATTGCAGCCGAGGGACTGCAGTGTGCAAATATCAGTGTGTTCCGGTTTGAAGGGCGCTGTAGCTGTTGTTAGTGGTAGGTCCTCATTGCCGGAGGCCGTGCGGGTACCACCGAAGCTCCTATTGCAGCCGAGGGACTGCAGTGTGCAAATATCAGTGTGTTCGGTTTGAAGGACGCTGTAGCTGTTGTTAGTGGTAGGTCCTCATTGCCGGAGGCCGTGCGGGTACCACCGAAGCTCTATTGCAGCCGAGGGACTGCAGTGCAAATATCAGTGTGTTCCGGTTTGAAGGGCGCTGTAGCTGTTGTTAGTGGTAGGTCCTCATTGCCGGAGGCCGTGCGGGTACCACCGAAGCTCCTATTGCAGCCGAGGGACTGCAGTGTGCAAATATCAGTGTGTTCCGGTTTGAAGGACGCTGTAGCTGTTGTTAGTGGTAGGTCCTCATTGCCGGAGGCCGTGCGGGTACCACCGAAGCTCCTATTGCAGCCGAGGGACTGCAGTGTGCAAATATTAGTGTGGTCCGGTTTGAAGGACGCTGTAGCTGTTGTTAGTGGTAGGTCCTCATTGCCGGAGGCCGTGTGGGTACCACCGAAGCTCCTATTGCAGCCGAGGGACTGCAGTGTGCAAATATTAGTGTGGTCCGGTTTGAAGGGCGCTGTAGCTGTTGTTAGTGGTAGGTCCTCATTGCCGGAGGCCGTGCGGGTACCACCGAAGCTCCTATTGCAGCCGAGGGACTGCAGTGTGCAAATATTAGTGTGTTCCGGTTTGAAGGGCGCTGTAGCTAGTATAGTTACTGGTGCAGATATTTTAAGCCTCAAAATGATGAGCACCAGCGGTATATTTGTTTGTAAGCCGTATCCTGCTGTGTCTCCATCATCAGAGGGCATCACTGAAAATCAAGTGAACATTCTGCATGTATTGTCTAACGTGAGCCCCCATATCTAGGTGAAGAAGATCGTGGTGGCGAAAGGTTACCGCGGCGCTGATGGTGGTTACCAGGACGACCTCGCGGTGGTGGTGGTGTCGCGCGGGTTCGAGTACCAGCGCCACGTGAGGCCCGTGTGCCTGGACTTCAAGCGGGAGATGGCGGACAAGCAGCTGGTGGCGGGCAACAATGGGAAGGTAATAATTGCAATGGCCGCCGATTATTACCCGGCTAATTTAAACGTTCGCTACGCGTGCACTTGGCCGGGTAATACAGTTCCATTTGTTCGATCAAACAAATCTGAACTGTGTCTCCTACAGCATAGAGTCCGTTTAAATGAGCACTTTGTATGGACGAGTGCACCGCGGCGCGACGCGTGCACTTGGCCGGGTAATACAGTTCCATTTGTTCGATCAAACAAATCTGAACTGTGTCTCCTACAGCATAGAGTCCGTTTAAATGAGCACTTTGTATGGACGAGTGTACCGCGGCGCGACGCGTGCACTTGCCGGGTAATACAGTTCCATTTGTTCGATCAAACAAATCTGAACTGTGTCTCCTACAGCATAGAGTCCGTTTAAATGAGCACTTTGTATGGACGAGTGCACCGCGGCGCGACGCGTGCACTTGGCCGGGTAATACCGTTCCATTTGTTCGATCAAACAAATCTGAACTGTGTCTCCTACAGCATAGAGTCCGTTTAATGAGCACTTTGTATGGACGAGTGTACCGCGGCGCGACGCGTGTACTTGGCCGGGTAATACAGTTCCATTTGTTCGATCAAACAAATCTGAACTGTGTCTCCTACAGCATAGAGTCCGTTTAAATGAGCACTTTGTATGGACGAGTGTACCGCGGCGCGACGCGTGCACTTGGCCGGGTAATACCGTTCCATTTGTTCGATCAAACAAATCTGAACTGTGTCTCCTACAGCATAGAGTCCGTTTAATGAGCACTTTGTATGGACGAGTGTACCGCGGCGCGACGCGTGCACTTGCCGGGTAATACCGTTCCATTTGTTCGATCAAACAAATCTGAACTGTGTCTCCTACAGCATAGAGTCCGTTTAAATGAGCACTTTGTATGGACGAGTGCACCGCGGCGCGACGCGTGCACTTGGCCGGGTAATACAGTTCATTTGTTCGATCAAACAAATCTGAACTGTGTCTCCTACAACATAGAGTCCGTTTAAATGAGCACTTTGTATGGACGAGTGTACCGCGGCGCGACGCGTGTACTTGGCCAGGTAATACAGTTCCATTTGTTCGATCAAACAAATCTGAACTGTGTCTCCTACAGCATAGAGTCCGTTTAAATGAGCACTTTGTATGGACGAGTGTACCGCGGCGCGACGCGTGCACTTGGCCGGGTAATACCGTTCCATTTGTTTGATCAAACAAATCTGAACTGTGTCTCCTACAGCATAGAGTCCGTTTAAATGAGCACTTTGTATGGACGAGTGTACCGCGGCGCGAAGCTTGCACTTGGCCGGGTAATAGTTCCATTTGTTCGATCAAACAAATCTGAACTGTGTCTCCTACAGCATAGAGTCCGTTTAAATGAGCACTTTGTATGGACGAGAGTGTACCGCGGCGCGACGCGTGCACTTGCCGGGTAATACAGTTCCATTTGTTCGATCAAACAAATCTGAACTGTGTCTCCTACAGCATAGAGTCCGTTTAAATGAGCACTTTGTATGGACGAGTGTACCGCGGCGCGACGCGTGCACTTGGCCGGGTAATACAGTTCCATTTGTTCGATCAACAAATCTGAACTGTGTCTCCTACAACATAGAGTCCGTTTAAATGAGCACTTTGTATGGACGAGTGTACCGCGGCGCGACGCGTGCACTTGCTGGGTAATACAGTTCCATTTGTTCGATCAAACAAATCTGAACTGCGTCTCCTACAGCATAGAGTCCGTTTAAATGAGCACTTTGTATGGACGAGTGTACTGCGGCGCGACGCGCACTTGGCCGGGTAATACCGTTCCATTTGTTCGATCAAACAAATCTGAACTGCGTCTCCTACAGCATAGAGTCCGTTTAATGAGCACTTTGTATGACGAGTGTACCGCGGCGCGACGCGCACTTGGCCGGGTAATACCGTTCCATTTGTTCGATCAAACAAATCTGAACTGCGTCTCCTACAGCATAGAGTCCGTTTAAATGAGCACTTTGTATGGACGAGTGTGCCGCGGCGCGACGCGCACTTGGCCGGGTAATACAGTTCCATTTGTTCGATCAACAAATCTGAACTGCGTCTCCTACAGCATAGAGTCCGTTTAAATGAGCACTTTGTATGACGAGTGTACCGCGGCGCGACGCGTACTTGCCGGGTAATACAGTTCCATTTGTCTGATCAAACAAATTGAACTGTGTCTCCTACAGCATAGAGTCCGTTTAATGAGCACTTTGTATGTGGACGAGTGTACCGCGGCGCGACGCGTGCACTTGGCCGGGTAATACAGTTCATTTGTTCGATCAAACAAATCTGAACTGTGTCTCCTACAGCATAGAGTCCGTTTAAATGAGCACTTTGTATGGACGAGTGTACCGCGGCGCGAAGCTTGCACTTGCCGGGTAATACAGTTCCATTTGTTCGATCAAACAAATTCGAACTGCGTCTCCTACAGCATAGAGTCCGTTTAATGAGCACTTTGTATGGACGAGTGTACTGCGGCGCGACGCGCGTGCACTTGGTTGGTAATACAGTTCCATTTGTTCGATCAAACAAATCTGAACTGCGTCTCCTACAGCATAGAGTCCGCTTAAATGAGCACTTTGTATGGACGAGTGTACCGCAGCGCGACGCGTGCACTTGGCCAGGTAATACAGTTCCATTTGTTCGATCAAACAAATCTGAACTGCGTCTCCTACAACATAGAGTCCGTTTAAATGAGCACTTTGTATGGACGAGGTACCGCGGCGCGACGCGTGCACTTGCCGGGTAATACCGTTCCATTTGTTCGATCAAACAAATTGAACTGTGTCTCCTACAGCATAGAGTCCGTTTAATGAGCACTTTGTATGGACGAGTGCACCGCGGCGCGACGCGCACTTGGCCGGGTAATACAGTTCCATTTGTTCGATCAAACAAATCTGAACTGTGTCTCCTACAGCATAGAGTCCGTTTAAATGAGCACTTGTATGGACGAGTGTACTGCGGCGCGACGCGTGTACTTGGCCGGGTAATACAGTTCCATTTGTCTGATCAAACAAATTCGGAACTGTGTCTCCTACAGCATAGAGTCCGTTTAAATGAGCACTTTGTATGTGGACGAGTGTACCGCGGCGCGACGCGCACTTGGCCGGGTAATACAGTTCCATTTGTTCGATCAAACAAATCTGGAACTGTGTCTCCTACAGCATAGAGTCCGTTTAAATGAGCACTTTGTATGTGGACGAGTGTACCGCGGCGCGACGCGTGCACTTGGTTGGTAATACAGTTCCATTTGTTCGATCAAACAAATTCGAACTGTGTCTCCTACAGCATAGAGTCCGTTTAAATGAGCACTTTGTATGGACGAGTGCACCGCGGCGCGACGCGCACTTGGCCGGGTAATACAGTTCCATTTGTTCGATCAAACAAATTCGGAACTGTGTCTCCTACAGCATAGAGTCCGTTTAAATGAGCACTTTGTATGGACGAGTGTACCGCGGCGACGCGTGCACTTGCCGGGTAATACAGTTCAATTTGTTCGATCAAACAAATCGAACTGTGTCTCCTACAGCATAGAGTCCGTTTAAATGAGCACTGTATGGACGAGCGTACCGCGGCGCGACGCGCGTGCACTTGGCCGGGTAATACCGTTCCATTTGTTCGATCAAACAAATCTGAACTGCGTCTCCTACAGCATAGAGTCCGTTTAAATGAGCACTTTGTATGGACGAGTGCACCGCGGCGCGACGCGTGCACTTGGTTGGTAATACAGTTCCATTTGTTCGATCAAACAAATCTGAACTGTGTCTCCTACAGCATAGAGTCCGTTTAAATGAGCACTTGTATGGACGAGTGTACTGCGGCGCGACGCGTGTACTTGGCCGGGTAATACAGTTCCATTTGTCTGATCAAACAAATTCGGAACTGTGTCTCCTACAGCATAGAGTCCGTTTAAATGAGCACTTTGTATGGACGAGTGTACCGCGGCGCGACGCGTGCACTTGCTGGTAATACAGTTCCATTTGTTCGATCAAACAAATCTGGAACTGTGTCTCCTACAGCATAGAGTCCGTTTAAATGAGCACTTTGTATGGACGAGTGCACCGCGGCGCGACGCGTGCACTTGCCGGGTAATACAGTTCCATTTGTTCGATCAAACAAATCTGAACTGTGTCTCCTACAGCATAGAGTCCGTTTAAATGAGCACTTTGTATGGACGAGTGTACGCGGCGCGACGCGTGTACTTGGCCGGGTAATACAGTTCCATTTGTTCGATCAAACAAATCTGAACTGCGTCTCCTACAGCATAGAGTCCGTTTAAATGAGCACTTTGTATGGACGAGTGTACCGCGGCGCGACGCGTGTACTTGGCCGGGTAATACAGTTCCATTTGTTCGATCAAACAAATCTGAACTGCGTCTCCTACAGCATAGAGTCCGTTTAAATGAGCACTTTGTATGGATCGAGTGTACCGCGGCGCGACGCGTGCAGTTGGCCGGGTAATACAGTTCCACGGTTCGATCAAACAAATCTGAACTGCGTCTCCTACAGCATAGAGTCCGCTTAAATGAGCACTTTGTATGGACGAGCGTACCGCGGCGCGACGCGTGCACTTGGCCGGGTAATACCGTTCCATTTGTTCGATCAAACAAATCTGGAACTGTGTCTCCTACAGCATAGAGTCCGTTTAAATGAGCACTTTGTATGGACGAGCGTACCGCGGCGCGACGCGCACTTGCCGGGTAATACCGTTCCATTTGTTCGATCAAACAAATCTGGAACTGTGTCTCCTACAGCATAGAGTCCGTTTAAATGAGCACTTTGTATGGACGAGCGTACCGCGGCGCGACGCGTGCACTTGCCGGGTAATACAGTTCCACGGTTCGATCAAACAAATCTGAACTGGTGTCTCCTACAGCATAGAGTCCGCTTAAATGAGCACTTGTATGGACGAGTGTACTGCGGCGCGACGCGTGCACTTGCCGGGTAATACAGTTCCATTTGTTCGATCAAACAAATCTGAACTGCGTCTCCTACAGCATAGAGTCCGTTTAAATGAGCACTTTGTATGGACGAGTGCACCGCGGCGCGACGCGCGCACTTGGTTGGGTAATACAGTTCCATTTGTTCGATCAAACAAATCTGAACTGTGTCTCCTACAGCATAGAGTCCGTTTAAATGAGCACTTTGTATGGACGTGTGTACCGCGGCGCGAAGCTTGCACTTGCCGGGTAATACCGTTCCATTTGTTCGATCAAACAAATTCGAACTGTGTCTCCTACAGCATAGAGTCCGTTTAAATGAGCACTTTGTATGGACGAGTGTACCGCGGCGCGACGCGTGCACTTGCCGGGTAATACAGTTCCACGGTTCGATCAAACAAATCTGAACTGCGTCTCCTACAGCATAGAGTCCGTTTAAACAAGCACTTTGTATGGACGAGCGTACCGCGGCGCGACGCGTGTACTTGGCCGGGTAATACAGTTCCATTTGTTCGATCAAACAAATCTGAACTGCGTCTCCTACAGCATAGAGTCCGTTTAAATGAGCACTTTGTATGGACGAGTGTACCGCGGCGCGACGCGCACTTGGCCGGGTAATACCGTTCCATTTGTTCGATCAAACAAATTCGAACTGTGTCTCCTACAACATAGAGTCCGTTTAAATGAGCACTTTGTATGGACGAGCGTACCGCGGCGCGACGCGCACTTGCCGGGTAATACAGTTCCATTTGTTCGATCAAACAAATCTGAACTGTGTCTCCTACAGCATAGAGTCCGTTTAATGAGCACTTTGTATGGACGAGCGTACCGCGGCGCGACGCGTGCACTTGCCGGGTAATACAGTTCCATTTGTTCGATCAAACAAATCTGAACTGCGTCTCCTACAGCATAGAGTCCGTTTAAATGAGCACTTGTATGGACGAGTGTACCGCGGCGCGACGCGTGCACTTGCTGGGTAATACAGTTCCATTTGTTCGATCAAACAAATCTGAACTGTGTCCCCTACAGCATAGAGTCCGTTTAAATGAGCACTTTGTATGGACGAGTGCACCGCGGCGCGACGCGTGCACTTGGCCGGGTAATACCGTTCCATTTGTTCGATCAAACAAATCTGAACTGTGTCTCCTACAGCATAGAGTCCGTTTAAATGAGCACTTTGTATGGACGAGTGCACCGCGGCGCGACGCGTGCACTTGGCCGGGTAATACAGTTCCATTTGTTCGATCAAACAAATTCGAACTGTGTCTCCTACAGCATAGAGTCCGTTTAAATGAGCACTTTGTATGGACGAGTGTACCGCGGCGCGACGCGTGCACTTGCCGGGTAATACAGTTCCATTTGTTCGATCAAACAAATCTGAACTGTGTCTCCTACAGCATAGAGTCCGTTTAAATGAGCACTTTGTATGGACGAGTGCACCGCGGCGCGACGCGTGCACTTGCCGGGTAATAGTTCCATTTGTTCGATCAAACAAATCTGAACTGTGTCTCCTACAGCATAGAGTCCGTTTAAATGAGCACTTTGTATGGACGAGTGTACTGCGGCGCGACGCGTGCACTTGGCCGGGTAATACCGTTCCATTTGTTCGATCAAACAAATCTGAACTGTGTCTCCTACAGCATAGAGTCCGTTTAAATGAGCACTTTGTATGGACGAGTGTACCGCGGCGCGAAGCTTGCACTTGGCCGGGTAATAGTTCCATTTGTTCGATCAAACAAATCTGAACTGTGTCTCCTACAGCATAGAGTCCGTTTAATGAGCACTTTGTATGGACGAGCGTACCGCGGCGCGACGCGCGCACTTGGCCGGGTAATACCGTTCCATTTGTTCGATCAAACAAATCTGAACTGTGTCTCCTACAGCATAGAGTCCGTTTAAATGAGCACTTTGTATGGACGAGTGTACCGCGGCGCGACGCGTGCACTTGGCCGGGTAATACAGTTCCATTTGTTCGATCAAACAAATCTGAACTGTGTCTCCTACAGCATAGAGTCCGTTTAAATGAGCACTTTGTATGGACGAGTGTACTGCGGCGCGACGCGTGCACTTGGCCGGGTAATAGTTCCATTTGTTCGATCAAACAAATCTGAACTGTGTCTCCTACAGCATAGAGTCCGTTTAAATGAGCACTTTGTATGGACGTGTGTACCGCGGCGCGACGCGTGCACTTGCCGGGTAATACAGTTCCATTTGTTCGATCAAACAAATCTGAACTGTGTCTCCTACAACATAGAGTCCGTTTAAATGAGCACTTTGTATGGACGAGTGTACCGCGGCGCGACGCGTGCACTTGGCCGGGTAATAGTTCCATTTGTTCGATCAAACAAATCTGAACAGTGTCTCCTACAGCATAGAGTCCGTTTAAATGAGCACTTTGTATGGACGTGTGTACCGCGGCGCGACGCGTGCACTTGGCCGGGTAATACAGTTCCATTTGTTCGATCAAACAAATCTGAACTGTGTCTTCTACAGCATAGAGTCCGTTTAAACAAGCACTTTGTATGGACGTGTGTACCGCGGCGCGACGCGTGCAATTGGCCGGGTAATACAGTTCCATTTGTTCGATCAAACAAATCTGAACTGCGTCTCCTACAGCATAGAGTCCGTTTAAATGAGCACTTTGTATGGACGAGTGTACCGCGGCGCGACGCGTGCACTTGGCCGGGTAATACAGTTCCATTTGTTCGATCAAACAAATCTGAACTGTGTCTCCTACAGCATAGAGTCCGTTTAAATGAGCACTTTGTATGGACGAGTGTACCGCGGCGCGACGCGTGCACTTGGCCGGGTAATACAGTTCCATTTGTTCGATCAAACAAATCTGAACTGTGTCTCCTACAGCATAGAGTCCGTTTAAATGAGCACTTTGTATGGACGAGTGTACCGCGGCGCGACGCGTGCACTTGGCCGGGTAATACAGTTCCATTTGTTCGATCAAACAAATCTGAACTGTGTCTCCTACAGCATAGAGTCCGTTTAAATGAGCACTTTGTATGGACGAGTGTACCGCGGCGCGACGCGTGCACTTGGCCGGGTAATACAGTTCCATTTGTTCGATCAAACAAATCTGAACTGTGTCTCCTACAGCATAGAGTCCGTTTAAATGAGCACTTTGTATGGACGAGTGTACCGCGGCGCGACGCGTGCACTTGGCCGGGTAATACAGTTCCATTTGTTCGATCAAACAAATCTGAACTGTGTCTCCTACAGCATAGAGTCCGTTTAAATGAGCACTTTGTATGGACGAGTGTACCGCGGCGCGACGCGTGCACTTGGCCGGGTAATACAGTTCCATTTGTTCGATCAAACAAATCTGAACTGTGTCTCCTACAGCATAGAGTCCATTTAAATAATCGCTTTGTATGGAGACAAATGATCCGCGGCGCGAGTTCACAGTTCATGACTTCAAGCGAATTTGATCTTTAAGTTTAAAGATATAGAGTTGACTTTGGAATAATAGTAGTAATAAGGTAGACCTTCGCTGCTCATGTCTATTATGTACAAATTACACAAACCCACGTAATATTCCCACTGCTGGGACTCCAGGTCTTCCTTGCAGGAGAGATGTTATTGAGGCGAATCGATTTCTCCTCGATGTCTCTTAGTGGGAATCGAACTAACTTCTCTCAGACTATTGTAACCATTATCCAATCCTTCAGGGCCAGGGTTGTGTGGTACCGACAGCGGCAGCGGTCTGACCTTCGCCACCACAGTTCAAAACACCACCAGGTACTACCTCCGCGGCGTCGCTACGGACACCGGAAGCGCCTGCAGCAGCCACACCACATTCACAACTATCATGAAACACCAGGCTATGATCAAGATGTACTGGTTCCTTTGACGGATGAATATGGAGGAGTTCATAACACCATCTGCCTCCATAGCTCAGTGGTTAACCCACCCTACTTACTTAACCACTCCCCTCCCCATCCAATGAAGTCTTATAGCATTTAATTCCATAATTGAACCCGGGACTTCCTTAATACAAAAGAACTATATAACCATATAAGAGATTGTGAGAGCGAGATAGAATGCTTTTCTATATAGTACCCCTATCGTCCGTCTCTTTCGCATTACGGCTCCCAGCGCGCTAACTACTCCGCACACCATACAGTCTTCATACTATATCTGTCTCGCTCTAAAAATATAAAGAGAGAAAGAGAGAGAAATAATGAAATCTGTTACAATATTGTACTCTTCACTCTTCACTGGTAGATCTTTGTTGCTGGAGACCGTCTAGACATATGAAGAAGCAAACATTACCGTGTTCCGATTTGAAGGGTGCTGCAGCACTGTAATTACTGCGGTAATCAGACAACATCTTACGTCTCAAACGAGCGTAATATCAACTAGCGCTGTTATGGGCAGAACTGTAAAAAAATACTTCTTTCCTACTCCAATCAATACAAATTGATAATCAATCGCTCTATCTCTCTCTGTCTACAATCTCCACAGTACATCCATCTCATTCTCTCACATATTAATCAGAATATAACCGATGAACTGACTCTTAATTGGAGTTTGCTGATATTAAACTGTAGAATTGAAAATAGTTTAATTCCTTCTTCCAATACATATACATAACAATGGCGGAATGGCGGCATTATTTCGTCGCCAAACTAAAACAGTCGCAACGGTAGTATATAATAGAGGCGCGGCGCGACGCTTGCTCTTGGCCGGCTAATACAGTTCTATTTGTTCGATCAAACAAATCTGAACTGTGTCCCCTACAGCATAGAGTCCATTTAAATAATCGCTTTGTATGGAGACAAATGATCCGCGGCGCGAGTTCACAGTTCATGACTTCAAGCGAATTTGATCTTTAAGTTTAATGATATAGAGTTGACTTTGGAATAATTAAGTAGAAGAAGAACGTCCGTTGTATGATGGATAACGATGACGTCACACCTAGTCGGCCGACCAGTCGATGGTCAAAAATGCGTCAAAGACCCATCCCTAATATCCTCAACAAAAACACCTGAAGCAAGTCCTTGGTGATAGCCATCAGTTGCCATCTAGGTACCAATGCAGTGCCGATTGTAGCTGACGAATAGTACTGTACAAACTTACCGTGTTCCGGATTAAACGGCGCTGCGGTGTAATTACTGGAGTAAAGAACACGAGGACAATGTGGTGCAATGTATACAATCCTAACTAGCGATACGCTGTAGGCGTATTACTCGAATCATCGTCATCAGCTGATCGAAGTCCACTGACATTGGCCTTCTCCAAAGATCCCCCAATTGGATACAATACGGAAATTACTCAAGGACTTCTATTTACCAGGTCCTGTTTGCAGTTGTGCAGATGGCAACGGGAAACCACTGCACTATATCTAGTAGTCAGCCAGAAAAAAAAAAAAAAACTGTATTACGCTGATCGCCAACCTTCACTACTTGAAGAGGCACTTTAAGAAGAAGTTTGCAGTTTCTTGTGCATCATATTTTTATATACTACTAACCCTATCATCATCAGCTAATAGACAGCTGATGACAGGCCTCCCCCACTTTTCCCACTCGACTCGACGAGGGTTGGCGGGAGCCAGAGCCTCGTTTATTATCTGTATGCACGAGCAGGTTAGAGTTAGCGTAACCTATGAGTTGTTTTTTTTTTATAAAACAAGACAACCGGACCATAACTACAGAAACAAAAAGTCTTATATAAAAACTATAAAGAATTCTAAGAAATACGCCGTAATCGTATGTACGTAAGTGTGTGTGCGATGCGCGCGCATATGTTAGCATGTGTGCGTGAGCGTCCGAGCGAGCGTACGCTGCGTGCGTCAGCTCGTGTACAAGTGTTTGCATGTGTGAGTGAGCAGCCGAGCGAGAGTGCCTCTGTGTGCGTTACTACGTGTACGTGTTTGAATATTTATTTGCGTATTCGCGCGCTAGTGTTTTTTCCTTATAATACATAGGAAACACCGTCGCCATTATTCACAAACAGGAAACGTGTTGAGCTATCTATTGACGCGCTGACGAGTGTCTAGCTTCGCTGGTTTCGTCAATGGATGACCTAGCTGTGAGTTAGGACGGACGTAGCGTTGGATGACCTCCCACAAGGTGGACGATCCGGTGAAAATCGCGGGAACCTACTGGATTAACAACGTGGGACCGGACGATGTGGAGATCTTTGTGGAGGCAGTCCAACAGTGGTAGGTAGGTAACAGCGTCTATTACAGCTGACAAATATTCTTATGCACCAGATTAAAGGGCGCCGTAGTTAAAATTACTGCGGTAACGAGATTTAATATGTATCTAAAGGCGACGAGTGCAATATGATACTATTAATATCATCCTAACTAGGGTAGGCGTAGTTTATATATATATGTACGACGTGTCCCAAAATTCAAGGATAAAAATACAGCACAGGATGGACCTAGTCATGACTATACCAGAAAGAATAAAGAAAAAAAAAATATCTAGATTTTTTTTTAAATTCCAAAAAAATATTTTAGTTTTGAAAATCAACAGCCATAATAGTATTTGTTACTATTGTGACCACAATTTTTCAAATATTCCTGATCTTTTGTTTGTAACAGCAACCTAAATTGCACTCGTATAGCCTAAATAGTATATATAACCTAAATAGTATCTATCGCAATCCTTAAAAGTACCAGAATACGTTCAGTTTTTACATAAAAAATCACCACAATTAATGATTTCAACTTTAAATCCACTTTCACTCATCGTGGTGTGAAAAAGTACTTACACTACGGCAAGTATTTTAAATAGTTCCTACAACTATCCAAGATTCTAAAATAGTATAATACTTTGAGAAATCTAGCCACAAACAAATGGCAACTTTTCTAAACAAAAATGGAATTTTAATAGTATATATGTATATATAATAGGTTGGGGAAAAAGAAATCCATTATTTTTATATGAACTTCAGGACTTTATTTAACATGCTTCGGATTGTCCGATTTGGGTCAAATGTGCACCGTTTTGTTCTATGATTTGTTGCCATTTTAAAGGTACCTTCACAATGCCTTTCTCGTAGAAGTCCTGCTCTCTATTTGCAAAAAACTCTAGTAGCCGATTTTCACAATCTTCCCTAGATGCCAATTTTTAATCACTAAAGAAATTTTGTAATGCAAGAAAAAGATGGTAATCGCTTAAGTTTTGGATGGTTAGATGGTAATCGTTTAAGAAATGGGTCTATCTCATTCCGTTTGGCCAAGGCTTCGCAGGTGGAAATTCGATCCGTCATGTGTTTTTCTGTTAATTGGTGTGGCACCCAAACATCGAGCTTCTTTTTGAATCCAGCTTTGTGTAGATGGTTTAAAACTGTTTTGTGGTCCATTTTTAGCTCCTGGGCGATGTTACGACTGCTAACATGCCGGTCAACTTCGATCATTTCTCCGATTTTATCGACATTTCCGGCGACCGGCCTACCTGTGCGAGGTGCATCTTTAACATCAAAAATTCCTGAACGGAATCTACGAAACCAAAATTGCACATAATTGGCTGTTACAGTATCGGGTCCATAAACACCATTCACAATTTTAGCCGCCTGGCTTGCATTTTCGCCTTTGTCAAAGAAAAACTGTAAAATGTACCGAATTTTCTTTGTTCACTTCCATTTTTAACACCCTGTAACTCACAATTGAATGCACCAAACAAAAAACAGCAACAGAATTTTTTTACTGCGAAATGTCACCTTTCCAACGAGCATCAATCTGAAACTGTTTGATCGATACTTTACGAGAAATTTATCACTACAGCCATCTACCGAACAAATAATGGATTTCTTTTTCCCCAACCTAATATAATCACGCCTTTTCCCCAGTAGGGGTAGCCAGAGGTGAATAAACACCCACATTTCGCCAGACGTGGTCAGATTAGGTCCCATGTAACAGGGGGCGAGACTGTTGCCAATTTATTGGGACCACACACACACACAAAGATGATGTCAGTGTGCGGGTTTCCTCGCGATGTTCTCCTTCACCGTTTGTATCTCGCTGTTGTAGCTAAAGTTCACAAATGTACATAACTTGAATATTAAGTCATCGGTACGGGCTGGGGTTCGAACCCGCGACCTTCGGAATGAAAGCCGCACGCTCTAACCATTAGGCCAGCGAGATACCTCCGATCCAATTCAATTAGCCGGAAGACGTTCACTGGACAAAGGCCTCCCTCAAAGATTTCCACTCAGACCGGTCCTGGGCCACCCGCATCCAATGATTGCCAGCGACCTTGACCAGGTCGTCGGTCCACCTTGTGGGGGGTCTGCCCACGCTACGTCTTCCGGTACGGTAGGTAGCGAGCTACCTATTGATAGTAATCACTTTTACTATGTGCCGAAAAGGGATAATGTTGAGATGTGATTAGAAGTTAGAGGGGGTGGATAGACGATGTTTATTATTAAATAACAATAGGGAACAAGAGGGTAGAAAGGTTCCAGTTCCAGTTCCCAACACAGGTCAGTACGGCTGCTGCTCCTTGGCTTCCAGCCCATTGCATTGTTCCGTATTCAATTCATGTAATTCTCGTACTAACAACTCTTGGCTTCGCTTTCTGGACTGCTGATCATCAATCTAAATTGACCTGGAATTATTTTGGACTGTGATTGTGTTTTGCGAATTGGACTTTCAATTTCCTTGACTAAGTTCCCAAAGACCCAATTACTTTCCCATTTGATATCCATAAGTTAATTTTGAATTGATTTTGGGATTTGTTGTCTCATCAGGTGATTTAAATAGCCATCTTCCTTGCTGGTCGTTTCATCTGACCATAAACTCATAAACTTTATCTCAAAATTGGGGATCTTCTCAATGCTTTTGCAGCATCACACGACAAAATTCGACTCGTAGTGGCAGTAGCAGTCCCGCGGCTCACGCCTTTTCATAAAGATGTCATTCTGTGACTCCTTGATGAGACACGCCCCACCAAACCTTTACTGATGCAGGATGATGACCACGTACCTTTCCGACACCACTTGAGCAGGTTCTTTATATATTTATATTTCCATGGCTTTCACCTGCGTATCCCGACAGAAGGTTTGATCATTATCATCCATCTTTAATTGTAAAGATTGATTTAGATCATATCCTGTATATCGACCGTGACTTGATTAGGATCAAGATTCAGGTCTTGTTTTATAATATAGAGTCCTAGCAGGAATCTTCATTGGATCCAATTGGATAAGGGAAGTGTTGTTCTATCTGTTGGTAGTACGATACACGAACACACGTCTGATAGCAAGCTTTTGAAATTCTAACAGCACGCGGCTGCACTGATTTGTTCTAGTCTCCGACAAGGGTAGTGTTGTATCTGTTGGTAGTACGATACACGAACACACGTCTCATAGCAAGCTTTTGTAGTTCTAACAGCACGCGGCCGCTCCGATCTTTTCTGGTCTCCGACAGGGGTAGTGTTGTATCTGTTGGTAGTACGATACACGAACACACGTCTCATAGCAAGCTTTTGTAGTTCTAAAAGTACGCGGCCGCACCGATCTGTTCTAGTCTCCGACAAGGGTAGTGTTGTATCTGTTGGTAGTACGATACACGAACACACGTCTGATAGCAAGCTTTTGTAGTTCTAACAGCACGCGGCCGCACCGATCTTTCTAGTCTTCGACAGAGGAAGTGAAGTTGTATGTTTGTAGTGCGATACACGAACACACGGCTGATACCAAGCTTTTGAAGCGTCTGGAATATGACCGGAGCGGCTCCATACCCACTTTGTTGGAGGCGATCGCTGCAATACTATTTCCTTTAACACCCCACTCCACAATTTGATCATGAAGGCGAAAAAATATTTAAAATGGCGCAAAATCCAAACGAACCTTTAGATTAATACACGCGTTCCAAATTCAAAATAACTAAAGAGTTTATAAAGAAAAAGTTTTTATATAACAATATTTATGGCCACACTAGTTATAGCTCTGAACGTCACATATAACTGATCATATAACAAACCAGTTTATCAATAGTTCAAGGAGATATACACAAGATATAGCCTCAAAAGTGATCCCCACTTATTCACAACGCGCGTTACTTAAATAAAAGTGTTCAGCTGTTAATTATATATAACAATATGTCTATTTATTACTAACATATATAATATATTAACATATATATATACGTTATGGTGAACTCAATTTTTTTTATGAGTAAGTAAACGTTATTATATCGTCTGTAGTAAGAATTTGTTCTCTTATTGGCCTCAACATAATCCGTTTTTTTTTATTCTTTTACGCGATAAGGGGTGGGGGATGTTCACCTGATGTCGAGTGATAGGCCTGCTCTCATAGATAATATATGTTATTTATCAATGTGTAGTTAGGATGATGTATGATGTTGTCTTGTATGTTACGATCAGCAGTGTACTAGTTGGGATGATATGCACCGCCATATTGGATTCCTCTGGATCCTCAGTTCTCAAGGTCCAAGTGGACCGTCATGATTTTGGAGGTTCGGTAGGAATGAGAAGAATAAACCTGGAAATCTTTGGTCTAGGTCATTTTTAACGTTCACCTGATTGTCGGCGCCGATAAAAAAACGACGCTACTTAGTATAAATACACGACTACATTACGCTCGTCGTTTAAGGCATGACATGTTGAGTCTCGATACCTAAATAAATACACTAATCACAGCGCCCTTCAAACCGGAACACAATAGCTTGCACACTACTGCCTGTCGGTTTTTTATTGGAGGCCTATGTCTTGCTATGGGAATCACTAATGATACTAATAGGTAGAAACTATCGCAGCTTCACTGCTGTGTTCCGGTTTGAGGGGCGCTTTACTGGGGTAACAAAATTGAACATCTTATGTCTAAGGCGACACTCGCAATGTAGTAAAGTGTATATCACTTACAAACGAGTGAACGTCTCACTCGTATTAACATTAATCAACCTTATAATTGTTTTGTATCTCCTCTCAGTAGCGGTGTCCGTGTTGGAAGCTACATCGTTTCACGTTTTAAACGATTACAGGTAATTTTAACTACAATGTAGTGTTCAGCGTAATCTAGATTTATTTCAAGTGTCACAAATGACGTCGCGTCACTCGTTTTTACGTATAGCAACGCCTTTAATATAGTAAAATTTGAACACAAACCTGATCGCGGTGCAACTTGCTAATAAACGAAGCTCTGGCTCCCACTAACCCAAATCCCTCCGTGTTAACCCCTACAAACCTGGAGGTCGTTAGGACAGGCCCATGTCCAGCAGTGGACGTCTATAGGCTGATGATGAATCTAGTGATGTACCTTAATCGTAGTGTTGTACTATATTATAATACAAAGATGGCGTATTTATGTAATAGTAGGCGTGAGGATGAGGAACGGTGGAGCTGTTGTTGTTGATTAGACAGCAGTGTGCGAATATTACTGTGTTCCTGTTTGAAGGGCGCTGTAGCTAGTATAATTACCAAGTAATTAAGCTACCTTCTTTGCTCAATATGTTGTCTCAGGGGAAGAGCGCAATGTGGTGCAATTTGTAATATCCTAACTAGCCCCACGTTGTTATGAGCGTGTCACAAATAAATACGATGTTGTCTCGTTACCCTAGTAATTACAATACAGCGCCCTTTAAACCGGAACACAGCGATATTTGCATACTGTTTGTCCGATTTAGACGTTCTTCAGTTTATAGACCTATCACCAGTTGCACTTTAGTTTCAACAACGACGTATCTTCCTGTTTCTTGATCCAATCTTACGACTTATTTCCGTTGTGTAAATATTCTAAGTATCGGATACGTTATAAACGTCCACTGCGGAAATAGTTATTAGCCAAGGATTTCCTCACCATTTGCCGATCAGACCTTCCATTTTATTTTTCCATTTCAGTTCACTCTGGTCGCAGAATGTATCTACCAGCAGGAAGACGCGTCAGGCACTACCAGATTGCAGGTTTATATATGTATTTATACGTACTATTGTTTTTTTTTTTTTTTTTTAATTGCAATGGAATTATTAAGCGACGGTTTATTAACAGTTTCAACGAGTGGAGATGCAACGAGGGCACCTGCACGAGGATTAACAGCGACTGCAACGGCCTCATCGACTGTCCCGACGGCAGCGACGAGACCTTCGAACTGTGTAGAACTCGTGAGTAAGTACGAAATCAGTGGGGGGGAGTGGGGGTGAAAAAGTGATCATAGACCCAACAGGAAACAGATGATCAAGATTTGGTTTACACATCCCAATGCCATTCGGATTTCTTGTTCCAAGAAGGCTTTGAACACGAACGAATGAACGAACTAAACCGAATCAAAACGAATAAATAAATGGACGAACAAACACGAATGAATGAATGAACACACACACTAATAAATGCAGGAACGAATATAAATGAAAGAATCCCCGAATTCAAACTAATGAATGAACTAACACCGAATGAATGAACGGATACAAAGTAATTATAGAGGGAACACAACCGAATGAATGAATGAAAACAATCTAATGTGTTTGATGTTAATGTATAAATATATAATACTAATGAATGAGAGAACGAACATAAATTTGGGGTGTAAAAGGTCCCAACAACTCATTAGACCCAAGCCAACTTCACCAGCTCGTGGTGCAGCCTGGTAATCAACAGACGAGGCTCTGGCTCCCACCAATCCGCGTTGGGCCAGCGTGGTGGGACATTGACCAAATCTCCTCACTAACAAAGATCGCTGGAAGCCGCTGGATGCGGGTAGCTGTAAGTTCATAGAACATGATGGTAAATGTTTCTCTTCACCGGATGTCAAAGCTTCGTGCTTAGGGGTGTAAGAGACTCGGCATATCGGCTCACGGGACCCAATGCAACCCCATCTGCTCGCGGAGCATTAGCCCAATGTGGTGGGAAATGGCTCAAATCCTCCCATATGAACCTCTACGAACAGCATGCTGACTATCAATGTGGAGATCTTTGGAGAGGCTCCAGCAGTGGACGTCTATCGGTTGATGGTGAGGATAAATATTTTCTCTCCCCACAGATGTGATGCGTCCCAGTTCAGGTGTACGTACGGAGGGTGCGTGGACGAGGAAGATCCGTGCAACAACAGGCAGGACTGCCCGGACGAGTCCGACGAACTGCTGCCTAGATGTCACGGCGAGACCATCATAGAAGGGTTTGTACACTGCAACCATTCACCAAGTTTCAGGGACCATAGTTTTCATGAAAATATGACTTCCACCAACGGAGCTTAGCTAGCGTGATGACAAATGGATTGAACTCTCCTTGCGAGATAATTACTGGACTCCAATCAGTGGGTATATGAAGATGTAAATTTTTACTTTTTACCCTCATTTGTAGAAATGTCCAGCCGTGGGCGTCAGTGGGTTTATTCTATGCTTAAGAAGTAGTGATGATGTTGACGGTTGGGCTTCCAGGGACAAGTTCAAATGTCGCGATGGTGGTATGATACCGTTGGAGCAACGTTGCGATGGTGTGAAGCAGTGCGCTGACGGGTCTGATGAGACGCTCTGGTCGTGCTCGGAGCTGCTCTGCTCCGAGGGTCAGTTCCAGTGCGAGTACGGTGGCTGCGTGGACGAGGCCGCCCAGTGCAACCGGGTGAGGATTATCTTTATGAACAATTAAGGATAATAGATAATATTGGTAATAAGGTCAACATTTTTATATCTTTAGAGAGAAAGAATTCCCAACAGTGGGAAAATTAAATGAATCGTTTATTATTTTTGTTTATGTACAAACCGGTTCGAATCGGTTTTTTTTTTTTTGTTTTACCTAGGGGGATATGCGTACGCATACTCGTCCTCGCGGGGGCAAGGACGGATTATGTCGGACTTGCACCGACGAAAACCCCCACGATGTTGCCGACTCGTCGCCTGGTGGCAAGGGTCACGGGTACGGCTTGGTGCCTTCGTCTGCGACCCTCACCGGCGCTGGCCGCTTTGCAGTCCCACCTCGGTAGGGAGGGATAAACCACCCTGCAAGGCGCGCTGGAATATTCTGCGCGCACCCACCTCGGCCTCCATTGTGTGGACGACGGATTCCCTCGAACCCTTCACCCAGAGGCCACGGAAGCCCCGGGAGATATCCTCTCCGGACTCCCCGCGGCGAAGTTTCGAATCGGTTCGTCCGGTCGAATCCAGGTTTTAATGGATTAATAATAGCGTCATCATGTTCGATATTTTTTAATCTTTTAATAGATATAATTCCCAGCAGTGGACAAAATTACTAAAGAATTATCTATGTATTAATTCTTTAGTCCATTACAGCCTCTCGTTTCCAGACGATCGAGTGCATCGACGGCTCTGACGAGAAGACGGAACTGTGCGGCGTGAGGACTCTGATCCGTCCAACCAGTGAACCAACGGTGACGGAACGACCGAAGTATAAACAACGGCATATTTCACCACCTTACCCACTATTGGTTACCTCTATGGCCAAATCTGTACACCGAGATGATGAGCTATAATACTCCAGCTTCCATTGTAGGAATCTTAACAACCCCAGAATTCCTATAGAACGAATGCAATGTATACACGCTGTCGCAGTATAAGCGTCTGACTTCTCGATATGAACAGGCGTATTCCTTACCATCAGCAGGATGTTGTGATAGTAAAAAACACATTTATTTTTACAGGTGTGAACTGCCAGAGGAGCCGCAGAACGGCACCTACGCCGTCATCAGCAATAACAATTCAACGGAATCCGATTATTTATATGTAAAGTACTCGTGCGGCGATGGCTACAGGCTGGTGGGTGAGCCGCAGGTCGCCTGCTTGGACGGGGTGTGGCCCGAGATACCGCGATGTGTTCGTTAGTATAAAAATTTACTGTTGGTTAACTAGTGATAGGTGTCAGTTGCGGTAGACTGTAGGAGACTCTCGACTCTGAGATACTCTCGACTCTGCACCAGTTGACTTTCGATGATTCTCGACTCTGCGAGACTCTTGACTCTGAGAATTCTCGACTCTGCGAGCTTTTGGATTCTGAGAGTTTCTCGACTTTGGAAGACTCTCGCTTCTGAGAGATACTCGACTCGGCGAGACTCTTGATACTGGGGAATTCTCGACTTTGGGAGACTCTCGCGTCCGAGAGACTCTCGACTCTGCGAGACTCTTGATTCTGGAGGATTCTCGACTTTGGAACACTCTCGACTCTGGGAGGCTCTTGCCCCTGAGAGACTTTCGACTCTGCTAGACCTGACTATAGGGAATTCTCGACTCTGCAAGACTCTTGACTTTAGAAGAACAACGACTCTGCGCGATTCAAATCCGAGTCTCGCGACTCGGATAACTTTAGACTCTAGGCTCCACGGCAGCGCCTTTTTCTACAGCCGAACAATAGTGTACAAACAATACTGGTTTCCGGTTTAATAAGCGATGTTGTCAAAACAGCGCATTCGAACCGATAAATTTACTGGAGTAACGAGATTTTATTAAAATCTTAGGTCTTCTAAATCGCCATGGTGAATTCAATGTGGTACGTTGTTGTAGTCTATTACAACAGGGTGAATTTTCTGCCCCAATTAAAAAAAAACCTCTTATATTAGCAAGAAGTGGGCGAGTGTTTCAAAACCTTATGGAGTTTTTTTTTTTTTTGCAGAAACGTGTATGCTTATAAAACATGTCAGTGTGGAGTATGAGTGTTTGGACGAAGAGATAGGAGAGCCGCGGGAGTGCGGGGATGAAGAAGTGGAAGGAACTGTGATAAGGACGTCGTGTAAAGCTCCGAACTACTACTCGCCGGTTGAATTGCCTTACATGCATTGCCGGCAGGGAGTGTGGAGTTCTGGCCCCGTGTGCACTGCCGGTGGGTATTGAAAAGAAAGAGTAAGAGATTAAAGGAGATGATACGACTCCAGAGCCACATATGGTAATGTTTGCCACCAGCCACCAATCACATAGATGTCCACTGGTGGACTCTCCCAAAGATCTCCACGTCGATCGATCACTATAGACTGCCGTTTATATGGGTTAATATGAGCGGAGTTGGGCCATTTTCCACCACGCTGGCCTAATGGGGGTTGGTGGGAGCCAGAGCTTCGTTTGTTGATTAGCAGGGTTCACCACGTACAAGATCCCTTGCCCCCAACTGCCACTGTTACAATCTAAATCTGCCACCATATCAACGTTGCTGTGATCTGAATGTCGGCAGTAGAGCCAGAGCATGCTTGGCGCTGTCCCACCTTCTCCCATACTTACTTTTTTATTCAATCAAGCGATGATACGAGCGAGACGTTCACCTGATGGTAAGTGATACGTTACTCCAGCAATTACGCTAGCTACAGCGTCCTTCAAACCGGAATACGGTAATGTTTGCAAACTTCTGCTAGTCGGCTGCAATAGGCTGCGTTGGTCTCGACCTCTGTCCAACAATGGACGTACATCAACTGAGATGATTGTGATGGTATAAATAAATTTATGGTTTCCTTAAAGTCTATAACACTCTTCTTTATTGATCTGTGGTTAATGGATAATTGTCAGAATGTGGTGTGCCGCCGCCGAAGAGCACGCCGCTGGTGCTGCATGGGCGCAGGGCCCACTTCGCGGAGGTGCCGTGGCACGTGGGCGTGTACCGCAGGGGCTACGGCCCCAACCCGGTCCAGATCTGCGGCGGCTCCCTCATCAGCAACACCCTAGTGCTGTCAGGTACACGATTACCAGTTCTAGCTGGCTGAAGGTGTCACCTTCTAGAGTAATGTATCAGCTTTAGTCGTGACGCTTTTATTAAATACCTCTATGTCATCTGATGGTGAAGTGGAAGTTTTACTTCTACCGTCTTTTACATTGACCTTACTTTACGAAGTGGTGATAATCACTCCGCCATTTCATTGGTGGTATGCCTTTATTGCCGAACACCGTCCTAACTAGCGCCATTTTGTTATAAGCAGGCGTATCACTTACCATCAGGTGATTTCCCGCTGGTTCGACACTTCATAATTTAAAAAATAAGATAGAGGCATTCCATTTCCTTCTTCCAGGGAGTGTGTTCGTGTATTGATTTTTTCGTTCGTTGACTATCTCACCATGGGATTTTAGTGGTTAAGAGTCCAGCTTAACCCTTCTGTTGCTCCTACAACATAGGGGTGTCCAATGACGGATTTCCGGTCAAAAAAAAAAAAGTCGTGACCATCTACAACTCTTAGGTGGAAGGTTTGTTCGAAGAAATCATCGAGTGCTTATAAATTCTGAAAGGAAATTAACGAAGAGGGTAGATGCAGAAATCGCTGGACCCAGTAGTGTGCAGTCTTAAAGTCCAGCAGTGGACATCCATCGGATAGGTTGATGAGGTATCTCTAGATAAGATATTTAATGCAGCGGCGCACTGCTTCTGGAACGAGACCACACGACAGCTGGAGCCGGTGACGCAGTACGCCCTGGCGGCTGGCAAGCTGTACCGACGCTGGGACCACGCGCACGATGCTGCTTACGTCCAGAGGTCCGACGTGAGTGGTCACCACTTCCGCTATAAATCTTGCTATAAAAATATTGTGTTCCGGTTTGAGTGGCGCTGTAGCAAGTGTTATTACTGAAGTAACGAGACTTAACACCTTGTCTTTCAAGGTCATGATGTGATGCAGTCATCGTCATCACCAACCGATAGGCGTCCACTGCTGGACATAGGCCTCTGATAGATCTCCACATCAACCGGTCCTGCGCTGCTTCCACCCAACGGCTTCCTCTAACCTTCGTTGGTTCCATATGGGGGGATTTGAGTCATTTCCCACCACGCCGCCCTAATAAGGGCTGGTGGGAGCCAAACATCGTTCCTTGATTAGCAGGCAGCATTCTTCTTGCTCATCTCACCGCTTCGTTTAAAAAAAAAAAAAACTTCATTCTCCAACCTCCAGTAATGAAGAAAGAAGAAGCTACAGTTGGTTTCTATGGTGATCTGGATCTTGTGGATGGTGGTGAAAGCTGAGAAGTATATCCTCAAATTGCAGATAAGTTCACCCGACCAGGACCAACGATGAAGTTAATGACGATGATAGTGATGACTATGATGATGACGATTGTGGAATCGATGGTAACGACGACGATGATGGTGAAGATGGCGACGATGGTGTTGGTCGTGATTATGGTGATGAAAGCGATCTAGTCGAAATTGTACAAGTAATTTTTTTTTTTTGGAAAAGAAGGAGAGGAAGTGAATGATTATAAAAAAAAAAAAAAATCTTCTAGACTCATCACAATACCATCAGATGTACTTCCCTTGTCCAGGTGTCAGAAATAATCGTGCCGAAGCTGTACCGCGGGCTGGAGCTGTACTTCAAGTACGACATCGCTGTCGTGGTGGCGGCGCGGCCGTTCGAGTACAAGGCCCACATCGTGCCCGTCTGCTTGGACTTCGGCGAGGAGCTCACCAGCCACCAGCTCAGAAATGGCAACCGTGGCAAGGTACGTAGCGTAACCAGTTCACCGGTTATATAATACCTGCCAGTAATACTGTGGATTTGCCTACGGTGATATACACTGCAACGTTGTATCTACAATTCACCAGCGTCCTTCAAGCCGGATCACAGATTTTTGTTATTATTCGTCGAAGCGACGAAATAAGATGTTAACGACGCGTTACCCCAGTAATAAAACAATCTACAGCACCCTTCAATACCGACAGTAATGTTTGCGGTGGTAACTAGACGGACTACTAATAATACTTTTTTTTTTTTTATTTAACGAAGCGATGAGACTAGCTGTTTTTTTTTTTTTTTCTAAGTTGACGTTCACCTGATATTAAGTGACACGCCCACCCATAACCACGTGGTACTAGTTAGGATGTTATACACTATACTAGTTTGTGCTCGTCGCATTGAGACATAAAATGGTGTATATCGCTACCCCACTAATTTCAAAGGTACAACGCCCTTTAAACCGGAACACAATGTTTGCTGCTGGTAGACGCTGCGGTGGTAACTAGACGGTCTGTAGCAAAGACCTTAGATGGATTCATTATGCTTGATGATGACGATCGATGGTCTCCAGGCGGCCGGCTGGGGCCTCACCACGGGGCTGATGGGGTCCGAGTCGCCGGTGCTGAAGGTCATTGACCTCCCGTACGAGAACTACGAGAGCTGTCTGAACTTAACGACGAAGGCCCTCGCACAGTATCTAACGTACGACGACAAGATATGCGCCGGCTCTTTAGACGGTTAGTGTATCCGTAATTACCTGTTTAGCAGTAAACTTACTGTGTAGTAGTAAAAAGTGATCAGCAGCTATTGAGGAGCTCAAACTTATTGATGTTTGAAGTATGATGATACCAGGACCTTCGTCAGTTGGTGATTGGTCTGTTTATAACATTGCGACGCTAGTTAGGATGTATACACTGTGCTGTGGTTTAATCGTCGCCATGAGACAGATTGAGTATCGTTACTGTAGTAACGATACTCAATCTGTCTCTTACCAACTCGCACCCCACCAATCGACACTCTACCAACCCTCACTCTACCAACTCACACTGTATCAACCCTCACTCTACCAACTCCACTGTTTCCAACCCTCACTCTACCAACTCCACTGTTTCCTTCCACTGTTTCCAACCCTCCACTCTACCAACTCCACTGTTTCCTTCCACTGTTTCCAGCCCTCACTCTACCAACTCACTGTTTCAACCCTCCTCTACCAACTCCACTGTTTCCAACCCTCCACTACCTACTCTCACTATCAAACCGACACTGTATCAACCCTCACTCTACCAACCCTCACTCTACCAACTCACACTGTTTCAACCCTCACTCTACCAACTCACACTGTTTCAACCCTCACTCTACCAACTCACACTGTTTCCAGCCCTCACACTACCTACTCTCACTATCAAACCCACACTGTATCAGCCTTCACTCTGCCAGCTCCACTGTTTCCAGCCACTCACTCTGCCAGCTCACTGTTTCAGCCACTCACTCTGCCAGCTCACTGTTTCCAGCCCTCACTCTGCCAGCTCACTGTTTCAACCCTCACTCTACCAGCTCACTGTTTCCAGCCCTCACTCTACCAGCTCACTGTTTCAGCCCTCACTCTGCCAGCTCACTGTTTCAGCCCTCACTCTACCAACCCTCACTCTGCCAGCTCACTGTTTCAGCCACTCACTCTGCCAGCTCACTGTTTCAACCCTCACTCTGCCAGCTCCACTGTTTCAACCCTCACTCTACCAACTCACACTGTTTCAACCCTCACACTACCTACTCTCACTATCAAACCCACACTGTATCAGCCTTCACTCTGCCAGCTCACTGTTTCAGCCCTCACTCTGCACCAGCTCACACTGTTTCAGCCCTCACTCTACCAACCCTCACTCTGCCAACTCACACTGTTTCAGCCCTCACTCTGCCAGCTCACTGTTTCGGCCCTCCTCTGCCAGCTCACTGTTTCAGCCCTCACTCTACCAACTCACACTGTTTCAACCCTCACTCTACCAACTCACACTGTTTCAACCCTCACACTACCTACTCTCACTATCAAACCGACACTGTATCAGCCTTCACTCTACCAACTCACTGTTTCAACCCTCCACTGTTTCCAACCCTCCACTGTTTCAACCCTCACTCTACCAACTCCACTGTTTCCAGCCCTCACTCTACCAACTCACTGTTTCAGCCACTCACTCTGCCAGCTCACTGTTTCAACCCTCCACTACCTACTCTCACTATCAAACCCACACTGTATCAGCCTTCACTCTGCCAGCTCACACTGTTTCAACCTCACTCTACCAACTCCACTGTTTCCAGCCACTCACTCTGCCAGCTCACTGTTTCAACCCTCCACTCTACCAGCTCACTGTTTCAGCCCTCACTCTGCCAACTCACACTGTTTCCAGCCACTCACTCTGCCAGCTCACTGTTTCAACCCTCCACTACCTACTCTCACTATCAAACCCACACTGTATCAACCTTCACTCTACCAACTCACACTGTTTCAACCTCACTCTACCAACTCACACTGTTTCAACCCTCACTCTACCAACTCACACTGTTTCAACCCTCACTCTACCAACTCACTGTTTCAACCCTCACTCTACCAACTCACACTGTTTCAACCCTCACTCTACCAACTCACACTGTTTCAACCCTCACACTACCTACTCTCACTATCAAACCCACACTGTATCAACCTTCACTCTACCAACTCACACTGTTTCAACCCTCACTCTACCAACTCACACTGTTTCCAACCCTCACTCTACCAGCTCACACTGTTTCAGCCCTCCTCTGCCAGCTCACTGTTTCCAGCCCTCACTCTGCCAGCTCACTGTTTCAGCCCTCACTCTGCACCAGCTCACTGTTTCAGCCCTCACTCTGCCAGCTCACACTGTTTCAGCCCTCACTCTATCAGCCCTCACTCTGCCAGCTCACTGTTTCAGCCCTCATCTGCCAGCTCACTGTTTCCAGCCCTCACTCTGCCAGCTCACTGTTTCAGCCCTCATCTGCCAGCTCACTGTTTCAGCCCTCATCTGCCAGCTCACTGTTTCAGCCCTCATCTGCCAGCTCACTGTTTCAGCCCTCACTCTACCAGCCCTCACTCTACCAACCCTCACTCTGCCAGCTCACTGTTTCAGCCCTCACTCTGCCAGCTCACTGTTTCAGCCCTCACTCTACCAGCTCACTGTTTCAGCCCTCATCTGCCAGCTCACACTGTTTCAACCTCACTCTACCAACCCTCACTCTGCCAGCTCACTGTTTCAGCCCTCATCTGCCAGCTCACTGTTTCAGCCCTCACTCTACCAACCCTCACTCTACCAGCTCACACTGTTTCAGCCCTCATCTGCCAGCTCACGCTGTTTCGGCCATCATCTGCCAGCTCACACTGTTTCCAACCCTCACTCTACCAGCTCACTGTTTCAGCCCTCACTCTGCCAGCTCACTGTTTCAGCCCTCACTCTACCAGCTCACTGTTTCAGCCCTCATCTGCCAGCTCACACTGTTTCAGCCCTCATCTGCCAGCTCACTGTTTCAACCTCACTCTACCAGCCCTCACTCTGCCAGCTCACGCTGTTTCGGCCATCATCTGCCAGCTCACACTGTTTCCAGCCCTCACTCTACCAATCCTCACTCTATCAAACCCACACTGTATCAACCCTCACTCTACCAACTCACTGTTTCAGCCCTCACTCACCAGCTCACACTGTTTCCAGCCCTCACTCTGCCAGCTCACTGTTTCAACCCTCACACTACCTACTCTCACTATCAAACCCACACTGTATCAACCTTCACTCTACCAACTCACACTGTTTCAACCCTCACTCTACCAACTCACACTGTTTCAACCCTCACACTACCAGCCCTCACTCTACCAGCTCACTGTATCAACCCTCACTCTACCAACCCTCACTTTATCAACCCTCACTCTGCCAGCTCACTGTTTCAACCTCACTCTACCAACTCACTGTATCAACCCTCACTCTACCAACCCTCACTTTATCAACCCTCACTCTACCAACCCGCACCCTATCAACTCACGCCTTACCAGCCCTCACTCTACCAACCCGCATTCTATCAACCCGCACTCTATCAACCCGCACCCCATAACCCTCACTCTAGCAACCCGCACTCTACCAATCCTCACTCTATCAAACCCACACTGTATCAACCCTCACTCTACCAACCCTCACTTTATCAACCCTCACTCTACCAACCCTCACTCTACCAACCCTCACTCTACCAACCCTCACGCTACCAGCCCTCACTCTACCAGCCCTCACTCTATCAGCCCTCACTCTACCAGCCCTCACTCTACCAACCCTCACTCTACCAACCCTCACTCTGCCAGCTCACTTTATCAACCCTCAGTTTATCAACCCTCACTCTACCAACCCTCACTCTAGCAACCCGCACTCTACCAATCCTCACTCTACAAACCCACACTGTATCAACCCTCACTCTACCAACCCTCACTTTATCAACCCTCAGTTTATCAACCCTCACTCTACCAACCCTCACTCTACCAACCCTCACTCTACCAACCCTCACTCTACCAACCCTCACTCTATCAACCCTCACTCTACCAGCCCTCACTCTACCAGCCCTCACTCTATCAACCCGCACTCTATCAACCCGCACTCCATAACCCTCACTCTATCAACCCGCACTCTATCTTATAGCGGCTGATGATGATGATGATGACACTTCAGTTTTCATCAGCTACAACATCCTTTACAACAACCCACTATCTTATATTTTATTCGAAGAAGTGATTAAAGAAGTGTGTCGTTCACTCGATAATAAGTGATACCGGCGAGATACATATCGTTTCGTTACTGCAGTAATTTCAACGGCCACAGCGCCTCTGCAGGAATTGGCGATGTGATGGTAACCACGTAGACTGCTGTCACCACCGCCATACCACCGGTACAACGTATAGCAACAGTATGTACCGTCTGCTTTATGTGTAGGGGAGGCGCTGTGTAGGGGCGACAGCGGCGGCGGCCTCGCGTTCCCTTGGAGGCTGGAGGGCGTCACCAGGTACTACCTGAGGGGCGTTGCTTCCACCAGCCCCCCATCCAACGACATCACTGTCTGCAACGTGCGCGCACTCACCAGTTTCACCTCCATCAACAAGTTCGAGAAGTTCATTAAAACGTACTGGTACCCTTGATGGCGGCTCCACTGCTTCTAGCCATTACAGAGGTACTTGAAAATATCACAAAGGTGAAATAATAAAAAAAAAAAAATTTTTTTTTTTTAATTATTTCACTATTGCCAATAAAACAAAAAATTATTAATTTGTATTATTTTATTGATCTTCAATACATTTTGATCTACAGTGCGTTCCGTATGTATTTACTGTTCCAATAGTTTTTACTGTAAATAAATACAGATTATAAATCAATCAGGTTTTCTATTTTCCTTACAAAATTTAAGATATTTTATGAAATTAAAAAAAATAAGTATCTTATATATGAAAGAAAAACAATGTTGAAGCGTTGGAGAAAAAAATATAAATTAATGGAGATCAGAAAATTATGAAGTATTAAGGAAAAAAAATGTTGAACTATAAAGAAAAAGATTTCATTTATTAATAATTATTTTTAATCTTTTCATTTCCAATTAAATGACACCCAATGACAACAAAGAAAAGAGACCTACCATTATCTATTTATAATTCTTTTTATTTCCAATTAAATGAAAACATCCAATGACAACAAAGGAAAGAGACCTACCTTTATTTATATATAACTATTTTTAATTATTCCAATCCATTTCCATTTCCAATTAAGTGAAAACACCCAATGACAACAAAGAAAAGAGACCTACCTTTATTTATTTATAACTATTTTTAACCTTTCCAATCCATTTCCATTTCCAATTAAATGAAAACACCCAATGACAACAAAGGAAAGAGACCTACCATTATCTATTTATAACTACTTTTAATCTTTTCATTTCCAATTAAATGAAAACATCCAATGACAACAAAGGAAAGAGACCTACCATTATCTATTTATAACTACTTTTAATCTTTCCAATCCATTTCATTTCCAATTAAATGAAAACGCAATGACAACAAAGAAAAGAGACCTACCTTTATTTTATTTATAACTATTTTTAATCTTTCCAATCCATTTCCATTTCCAATTAAATGAAAACATCAATGACAACAAAGGAAAGAGACCTACCTTTATTTATTTATAACTATTTTTTAATTATTCAATCCATTTCATTTCAATTAAATGAAAACATCAATGACAACAAGAAAAGAGACCTACCTTATTTATTTATAACTATTTTTAATCTTTCCAATCATTTCCATTTCAATTAAGTAGAAAACACCCAATGACAACAAGAAAAGAGACCTACCTTTATTTTATTTATAACTATTTTTTAATTATTCAATCCATTTCCATTTCCAATTAAGTGAAAACACCCAATGACAACAAAGAAAAGAGACCTACCTTTATTTATTTATAACTATTTTTAATCTTTCCAATCCATTTCCATTTCCAATTAAATGAAAACACCCAATGACAACAAAGAAAAGAGACCTACCTTTATTTATTTATAACTATTTTTAATCTTTCCAATCCATTTCCATTTCCAATTAAATAAAAACACTCAATGACAACAAAGAAAAGAGACCTACCTTTATTTATTTATAACTATTTTTAATCTTTCCAATCCATTTCCATTTCCAATTAAATGAAAACACTCAATGACAACAAAGAAAAGAGACCTACCTTTATTTATTTATAACTATTTTTTAATTATTCAATCCATTTCCATTTCAATTAAATAGAAAACACTCAATGACAACAAAGAAAAGAGACCTACCTTTATTATTTATAACTATTTTTAATCTTTCCAATCCATTTCCATTTCCAATTAAATGAAAACACTCAATGACAACAAAGAAAAGAGACCTACCTTTATTTATTTATAACTATTTTTAATCTTTCCAATCCATTTCCATTTCCAATTAAATAGAAAACACTCAATGACAACAAAGAAAAGAGACCTACCTTTATTTATTTATAACTATTTTTAATCTTTCCAATCCATTTCCATTTCCAATTAAATGAAAACACTCAATGACAACAAAGAAAAGAGACCTACCTTTATTTATTTATAACTATTTTCAATCTTTCCAATCCATTTCCATTTCCAATTAAGTGAAAACACCCAATGACAACAAAGAAAAGAGACCTACCTTTATTTATTTATAACAATTTTTCTTGTTATATGTCATATCATCCGACATATATATGAAACATATTCATTTACCTTATCGAGTCCAAGTCGCTACAAGGTCAAAGGTCGTCAGTACGTAATACGTCCATTTTGAAACTGGTTCCTCGCACTCGTGGATCGATAAAATTGCTTATTTATATTTAAAAAAAAACATGAGAAGCTGCTGTTTATTACTGCTCTGTGAGTAAATATATTTATTAACTATTTAATATATATATATATATATAACGGTGTTGGTATATGTAATATGTTAAATAAATGTGCTTAAACTTCATTGGTGGTAGGTCTCTTGCTGGAGACTGTATAAATATCATCGCAGCTCCAAGCGGTATAGTGCAAACATTACTGTAGTTTCTCTTGAAAGGCGCTGTAGGTAGTGTGATTACTGGGGTAACGAGACTCGACATTCTATGTCTCAGACGAGCGTAATATGGTCTAGTAAATATCATCCTAATTATCATGTTGTTATGGGCAGGAGTGTTAGTTATCATCAGGTGAAGGTGCCCGTTGTCTCGTCGCTTCGTAGCTTTGTCGCTTTGTTGAACGTAACACCACCGCAACTTCCTTTAGGGAAAACATTTTGTAATATCCATTTATAGATGACCTCTAAACGGCAGAAGCAATATTTCTACCAAATTTGGAGTGTTCACGTCTATAATTTTCGGAGATCTCGTGATGAGTAAACGAATATCTGGATATCGTATCTATATATATAAGGGTGTAGTGTTCCACCAGGACAACGCCAGACCACACACTTCGTTGATGACTCGTCAGAAGCTACGGGAGTTCGGATGGGAGGTTTTATCGCATCCACCATATAGCCCGGACATAGCGCCAAGTGATTACCACCTGTTCCTGTCCATGGTGAACGCCCTTGGTGGTGCAAAGCTGAACTCGAAAGAGGCTTGTGAAAAGTGGCTGTCCGAGTTCTTCGCAAATAAGGAGGGGGGCTTCTACGAGGGAGGTATTATGAAGTTGCCGTCTAGATGGAAACAGATTATCGAACAAAACGGCGCATATTTGAACTAAATCCGATCACTGTAACACTTTTTATAAAGCATTGAATAAAGAGCAAAAAAGCGGAAGGGAGATATTTGCCAAACTAATTTAAATATCATCATCAGCCGATAGACGTCCATAGTTGGACATAGGCCTCCTCGAAAAATCCCCATATGATCGGATAGTGATTCATATGGGAGGATTTAGGGCATCTCCCATCACGCTTGGCCAATGCGGGTTAGTAGGAGCCAGAGCCTCGTTTGTTGATTAGCAGGGTGCACCACGAGCTGATGACCTTTGCATGATTATAAATATATATGTCTGGGCATTTCTAAAAGGTATATATATATGTTTTAGAAATGCCCAGATTTTCTCAAGAGGTTTTATATAACTTACTTGATTAACGTGGCGTAGCGATTGCCTAGCAACGAAGGTCGCCTTTTCGCTGCCGGGGCTACCTTTTTTTTAATCAATTAAGAGACTAGAGGAGCGGAACATTCACTTGATGATAAGTGATATAACAGCGTGTCACTAGTCACCCATTAACATCCCCTCGATGCTCAGTGCGTTGCGGGAGACTCTGTTATCTCCTACGTGTCTGGTGCCTCCCGGTACTTATAACAGCTCCCAGGGAGGACTGTAGCCCTCCTCTGCACGCTTTGGTACTACAAGCACTAGACCACCTCGTACTTGTCGCTCATCCTGGACTCGCTTAGACGACGGCTCCAATTTTCAAAGCCTAGGAACTCGAAAACCAATTTAGTCGCCTTCTACGACAGACTTATCTTAGTCCTCTAACGGTCCTAGAATACTGTTCAAGAGGTCTGTGATCTCTGAATAAAGAAGACAAGTCAAGTTTGTGTTTCATAGTAAGAATAATATGAATTTGACTTTTCAGCCATCTTCATCAGTGAAATAGAGTCGTCTATCTTCTACCACCATGGGGACTTAAGGTAACCTTTCTTTAACCTAAATAAATATTGCTTATTAAAAAAAAAACTTTGAAACAGTATGATGACGTCAAGTCTTAAACACCGCAGCGCCTATTGCAGCCGACGAATAGTACTATGCAAATATTACTGTGTTCCGATTTGTAGGGCGCTGTCGCTAGTGAAGTTAGTGGGGTAACAAGACTTAATACCCCAACTAGCCTCAAGTTGGTACAGGTCGGCGTATCACTTACTATCAGGTGAACAATCCACTCGTCTCGCTGCTTAAGTGAAAAAAAAAAAAATATTATATATAAATTTTTTTTTTTTTTCAGTACATACATCGTACCCCAACAGAACTCTTCGTTGATTCGACGGAAACGCGATGAAGACTGCAGGTATGGTTATATACAGCTACAGATATAAATAACTACCCGGGGGTAGTAGTTGAACGCTTGTCTTGTAGCACGGCTTCCTCTGGTTCTGCAGCAGTAGCTTAGACCAGCGACGGACGTCGAAAGAACCGTTAACATACAGCCAACGTTCCAGCGCGACTGGATTATTACACGGCTAAATTAGCAACGTTCGCATCTACTCAGTGCGATCGCGACGCGTGCACTTGGCCGGGTTATAGAGTTCCATTTGTTCAATCAAACAAATCTGAACTGTGTCCCCTACAGCATAGAGTCCGTTTAAACAAGCGCTTTGTATGGACGAGTGTACCGCGGCGCGACGCGTGCACTTGGCCGGGTAATACAGTTCCATTTGTTCAATCAAACAAATCTGAACTGTGTCCCCTACAGCATAGAGTCCGTTTAAACAAGCGCTTTGTATGGACGAGTGTACCGTGGCGCGACGCGTGCGCCAGCCGGGTAATACAGTTCCATTTGTTCAATCAAACAAATCTGAACTGTGTCCCCTACAGCATAGAGTCCGTTTAAACAAGCGCTTTGTATGGACGAGTGCACCGCGGCGCGACGCGTGCACTTGGCCGGGTAATACAGTTCCATTTGTTCAATCAAACAAATCTGAACTGTGTCCCCTACAACATAGAGTCCGTTTAAACAAGCGCTTTGTATGGACGAGTGCACCGCGGCGCGACGCGTGCACTTGGCCGGGTAATAGAAGTTCCATTTGTTCAATCAAACAAATCTGAACTGTGTCCCCTACAACATAGAGTCCGTTTAAACAAGCGCTTTGTATGGACGAGTGCACCGCGGCGCGACGCGTGCACTTGGCCGGGTAATAGAAGTTCCATTTGTTCAATCAAACAAATCTGAACTGTGTCCCCTACAGCATAGAGTCCGTTTAAACAAGCGCTTTGTATGGACGAGTGCACCGCGGCGCGACGCGTGCGCAGCCGGGTAATAGAAGTTCCATTTGTTCAATCAAACAAATCTGAACTGTGTCCCCTACAGCATAGAGTCCGTTTAAACAAGCGCTGTATGGACGAGTGTACCGCGGCGCGACGCGTGCGCAGCCGGGTAATACAGTTCCATTTGTTCAATCAAACAAATCTGAACTGTGTCCCCTACAGCATAGAGTCCGTTTAAACAAGCGCTTGTATGGACGAGTGCACCGCGGCGCGACGCGTGCGCCAGCCGGGTAATACAGTTCCATTTGTTCAATCAAACAAATCTGAACTGTGTCCCCTACAGCATAGAGTCCGTTTAAACAAGCGCTTTGTATGGACGAGTGCACCGCGGCGCGACGCGTGCACTTGGCCGGGTAATACAGTTCCATTTGTTCAATCAAACAAATCTGAACTGTGTCCCCTACAGCATAGAGTCCGTTTAAACAAGCGCTTTGTATGGACGAGTGCACCGCGGCGCGACGCGTGCACTTGGCCGGGTAATACAGTTCCATTTGTTCAATCAAACAAATCTGAACTGTGTCCCCTACAGCATAGAGTCCGTTTAAACAAGCGCTTCGTATGGACGAGTGCACCGCGGCGCGACGCGTCCATTGCACATAGAATCGACTTCATACGAATTTGATCTTTAGTACTAAAGCTATAGAGTTGAGTTTTGAATAGTTGTATATATGAACGTTGTATCGTCCGCTGTATACAGGGTGACGATGACGTCACGCCAACCAGTCTACGATATTTACAGCCGACTGAGATTCTCGCGCCTATTCTTCTCATGCCCGCAGCATTCTGTTGCTAATGTCCGCTATATTTTGACTTTGAATAAGTGAATATGTCTTTGTGTAAATATCCTAGCACCTAACATGTTTCAGTTTCAACGAATACACCTGCAAAGACGGGACATGCGTGCGCGCAAACAGCGACTGCAACGGCTCGTACGACTGCGCGGACGGCAGCGACGAGGCCTTCGCGCTCTGCAGGAATAGGGAGTAAGTACCACGATGTCCAGGTACTCGTAGTCTATGATTGTCTTGAAGAGAGAGGTAGAGAGAGTGAGAGAGAGTTACCACTACACTGCACTTATTCCCTTCACGATTTTTTTTAAACTACAGCGTCTTTAAATTTGCTTTTAATTGAGCTCGAGCTTCCGGTGATGGAAACGTCGGTAGGGAACCGGTACCTTCCAAGACCAGGTTTCCACCGACTCGCACTTGACAATCATGGTGACCTTGACTCTCTTCTCTGAGTGAACACTATGACCTCAGTCATGCGGTAACCAGATAGAGTAGTAAAAAATCACTAGGCTATATACATTTAAGACATCATTTTAAATTAATGTTTATATCTGTCTCTTTCTCTCTCTCTTCTTTATTATATATCACGAAGTGTTGTCAGCTTTCTCTATTATTCTCTTCTCTCTATCCTCATCTTCTTCGTCGATTTCGGGTCCTGTATATACTACCCAAAGTCTTCTAGGAGAAATACAGTGTCATATTGCCGAATTAGGCAAGCGCCGTCCATCTTACGTCAACACACTGCCGCCATCTTGTTTTCATTATAACCCTATTGATTTCAGATGCAGGAGTACACAGTTCAAATGCAATTACGGCGCGTGTATATCGAAGTACGACGTGTGCAACCGCATGTGGGATTGCATGGACGGTTCTGACGAGCTGATGGAGAAGTGCTCAAGAGTACCAATGACTGTTGGGTAATATACACTACATAATAGGTTGGAGAAAAAGAAATCCATTATTTTTATATGAACTTCAGGACTTTATTTAACATGCTTCGGATTGTCCGATTTGGGTCAAATATGCACCGTTTTGTTCTATGATTTGTTGCCGTTTTAAAGGTAACTTCATAATGCCTCTCTCGTAGAAGTCCTGCTCTCTATTTGCAAAAAACTCTAGTAGCCGATTTTCACAATCTTCCCTAGATGCTAATTTTTATGACTAAAGAAATTTTGTAATGCAAGAAAAAGATGGTAATCGCTTGGTGCTAAGTCCGGACTGTATGGCGGATGCATTAAAACTTCCCAACCAAGCTCCCGAAGTATCTGGCGAGTCACTGTAGACGTGTGTGGCCTAGCGTTGTCCTGGTGGAACACGACACCTCTCCTGTTGGCTAATTCTGGCCGTTTCTGGTCAATTGCTATCTTCAAGCGGTCCAGTTGTTGATAGTAGAGATCAGAATTTAGTGCTTGGCCATATGGAAACAACTCATAATAAATATAATAATCCCCTTCCAGTCCCACCAAATGCACAGCAGAACCTTCCTGGCCGTTAGTCCTGGTTTGAGTTGCTTCACCGCTCTTTGACTATGATCGTTTTCGCACAGGGTTATCGTATGTGATCCATTTCTCATCTCCAGTCACCATCCGTTTAAGAAATGGGTCTATCTCATTCCGTTTGGCCAAGGCTTCGCAGATGGAAATTCGATCCATTACGTTTTTTCTGTTAGTGGTGTGGCACCCAAACATCGAGCTTCTTTTGAATCCAGCTTTGTGTAAATGGTTTAAAACTCTTTTGTGGTCCATTTTTAGATCCTGGGCGATGTTACGACTGCTAACATGCCGGTCAACGTCGATCATTTTTCCGATTTTATCGACATTTTCGGCGACCGGCCTACCTGTGCGAGGTGCATCTTTAACTTCAAAATTCCTGAACGGAATCTACGAAACCAAAATTGCACATAATTGGCTGTTACAGTATCGGGTCCATAAACACCATTCACAATTTTAGCCGCCTGGCTTGCATTTTCGCCTTTGTTAAAGAAAAACTGTAAAATGTACCGAATTTTCTCTTTGTTCACTTCCATTTTAACACCCTGTAACTCACAATTGAATGCACCAAACAAAAACAGCATAAGAATTTTTTTACTGCGAAATGTCACCTTCCAACGAGCATAAATCTGAAACTGTTTGATCGATACTTTACGAGAAATTTATCACTACAGCCATCTACCGAAAAATAATGGATTTGTTTTCCCCAACCTAATATAAGGTTGGAAAATATCTCCCTTCCGCCTTTTGTCTTTTGAATTTCGCGGCTATGTACAAAGCGCTACAGAGCTCGTATCTGGCAATACTATACATAATTTGAAAGGTCTTGACATAACCTACAAAACGACGACAAAACTATGCATAATTAGTTTTGATATTGCGTTCAACAGTTATAGACGTGTAAACATGGAGTTCACTAACGCCGAAAACGCGCTATTTTAAAGTTTTCCTTCGTTAAAGGCAAATCCGCTAGAGAAACGTTCCGTGAGAATAATGGTGTTTTGGGGGATGGTACTCTATCACTTCGAACCGCGGAGGAATGGTTTCCACGATTCAGAGCCGGTGAAAACGACACCATGGATAAGCCAGCCGGCGGAAGACCTGTGACGACAAATACCGATCAAATCATGGACTACATCGAGTTAGACCGGCATGTGGCATCTCGTGACATCGCCCAGGAGATGGGAGTTAGTCACCAAACCATTTTAAACCATCTGCAGAAGGCTGGATACAAAAAAAGTTTGATGTTTGGGTGCCGCATGATTTGACGCAAAACCTTCTGGACCGAATCAACGCCTGCGATATGCTGCTGAAACGGAACGAACTCGACCCATTCTTGAAGCGGATGGTGACTGGCGACGAAAAATGGATCACATACGACAATATCAAGCGAAAACGGTCGTGGTCGAAGGCCGGTGAATCGTCCCAAACAGTGGCCAAGCCGGGATTGACGGCCAGGAAGGTTTTGCTGTGTGTTTGGTGGGATTGGAAGGGAATCATCCACTATGAGCTGCTCCCATATGGCCAGACGCTTAATTCTACCATCTACTGCGAACAACTGGACCGCTTGAAGCAGGCGATCGACCAGAAGCGTCCAGAATTGGCCAACAGGAAGGGTGTAGTGTTCCACCAGGACAACGCCAGACCACACACTTCATTGATGACTCGTCAGAAGCTACGGGAGCTCGGATGGAAGGTTTTATCGCATCCACCATATAGCCCGGACATAGCGCCAAGTGATTACCACCTGTTCCTGTCCATGGTGAACGCCCTTGGTGGTGTAAAGTTGAACTCAAAAGAAGCTTGTGAAAAGTGGCTGTCCGAGTTCTTCACAAATAAGGAGGGGGGCTTCTACGAGGGAGGTATTATGAAGTTGCCGTCTAGATGGAAACAGATTATCGAACAAAACGGCGCATATTTGAACTAAATCCGATCATTTTAACACTTTTTATAAAGCATTGAATAAAGAGCAAAAAAACGGAAGGGAGATATTTGCCAAACTAATATATACATTGTAACTAGCGCCGCGTTGTTATGGGCGGGCGTATTACTTACCATCATTACGTCTATCGGGAGTCATTGTTTTATTGAATAAAAAAAAATAGACGTAAAGTGACGTGATGCAGTGTAAACGTGCTATAATAATAATAATTAAAATAATTACTTTATTTCAAGCTCAGAACTCTTTTTTTTTTACTCTGTGCAGCGACAGCTTCAAATGCCGCAACGGCCAGCTGATACGGATAAGCGGGCGCTGCGACGGCGTGGTCGACTGCGCGGACGGGCACGACGAGAGCGTGGCCGCGTGCGCCGGCGTCACCTGCCTGACTGGACAGTTCCGCTGCGAGTACGGCGGCTGTGTCGACGGCCGGTCGCAGTGTAACGGTGTGGGTACCCTCCTTTTTTTTTTTTTTTTTATTTAGTTGCAACGTTCACCTGATGTTAAGTTATACGCCCGCTCATAACAACGCGGCGCAAGTTAGAATTATATAATCACTGCAATCGTTACCTAAGATATGAGACGTTGTTTCATTACTCCCAATAATTAAACTGGCTACAGAGCCCTTCAAACCGGATCACAGTAACGTTTTTGTCGGCTTCAATAGGAGCTGCGGTTGCAACAACTTAGACGGTTTCCGGCAATAAAGACTTACCACCAGTTAAACATGATGATGTCCATAAAGGCAGTATACTGGTGGTGATGGTATGTTCGGTTCGCAGACGGCGGAATGCCGGGACGGTTCGGACGAGGTGCTGGAGCTGTGCGGGAGACTGACCCTCGTCAGGGTGGACCTCTCCAGCACCACGACGGAAGCACCGGTCACTACGAACAAGTGCGTACTTTATTGCATATAGTGAGCGCTCTTTCAACACCCCTATATAAATTAGTCATATTTGATGGCGGAAATAGTCGACTAAAACAGGAGTTAAGCTAGAGGAAACATACCTGTCTTTGTATATAGGTAGCTCCAGGTGGTGTTAACTCATAAAGTACAGTGTACTTCAGGTAATATTCGTGATGGTAAGCCAAATTGTGGAGAGGAGGAAGTGGAGAGGAGATCCTCAACTTGGTTACCTTAAGGAGGGAGATGTGGGGGGTATACGTGTGGTACACCAGCAGCGTCGGTCCCCAGGTGCGCGCTGCCGCCGGAGCCCCAGCACGGCGTGTACCGGATAGTCAGCGAGACGAACTCGAGCGACGCGGACTACGTGTACCTGGAGTACACCTGCTACCCCCGGTACCGGCTGGTGGGGGAGCCGAGGGTCCTCTGCTGGAGGGGCCTGTGGCCGAAGATACCTTACTGCATTCGTAAGTGCGACGACGAACTTTTTTTTTTTTTTTTTTTTTTTTTTTTTTTTTTTTTTTTTTTTTTTTTTTTTTTTTGTTTTTTTTTTTTTGTTTTTTTTTTTTTTTTTGTTTTTTTTTTTTTTTGTTTTTTTTTTTTTTTTTTTGTTTTTTTTTTTTTTGTTTTTTTTTTTTTTGTTTTTTTTTTTTTTTTTGTTTTTTTTTTTTTGTTTTTTTTTTTTTTTTTTTTTTTTGTTTTTTTTTTTTTTTGTTTTTTTTTTTTTGTTTTTTTTTTTTTTGTTTTTTTTTTTTTGTTTTTTTTTTTTTGTTTTTTTTTTTTTGTTTTTTTTTTTTTTTGTTTTTTTTTTTTTTTGTTTTTTTTTTTTTTTTTGTTTTTTTTTTTTTTTGTTTTTTTTTTTTTGTTTTTTTTTTTTTGTTTTTTTTTTTTTTTGTTTTTTTTTTTTTGTTTTTTTTTTTTTTGTTTTTTTTTTTTTGTTTTTTTTTTTTTTTTTTTTGTTTTTTTTTTTTTTTTTTTTTTGTTTTTTTTTTTTTTTGTTTTTTTTTTTTTTTTTTTTGTTTTTTTTTTTTTGTTTTTTTTTTTTTTTGTTTTTTTTTTTTTGTTTTTTTTTTTTTTTTGTTTTTTTTTTTTTGTTTTTTTTTTTTTTGTTTTTTTTTTTTTGTTTTTTTTTTTTTGTTTTTTTTTTTTTGTTTTTTTTTTTTTTTGTTTTTTTTTTTTTTTTGTTTTTTTGTATAAATCCCTACAGAAACGTGCCCGCTGCAGAAGGATCCGAGCATAGAGTACCAGTGCGTGGAAGAAGACATGGAGACGCCCAGGGAGTGTGGAGAAGAAGAAGTAGAAGGGAGTATCGTGAAGCCGATGTGCAGGCCCCCACACTACTACTCACCCGTGGAGCTTCCGTACATGCAGTGCAGTGGGGGCAGCTGGAGCTCCGGACCGGTCTGCGCTGCTGGTATACCTCTTAACTCTTCTTCATACGCATAGCTGATGGTACGGATCATACTCCTGTTAGTCCAGCAATTACAGCGCCACAGCGCCCTTCAAACCTACCTAGGAAGAGACCTACCAGCATTAAGAGCTACATGTCTACTTCACCATCATGTATGAATGCTGTTCCTCATCAGCAGATAGATCTCCCACTGCTGGATATAGCCTCCCCCAAAGATCCTTATCCTCACCAGATCTTCGGTATACCTTGCCGGATGCTCTCCATCACTGCTGTTCCTTCTTCCGTTTCCGGTGATCAGAGTGCGGTACGCTGACGGTGCAGATAACTCCGCTCGTGCTCGGCGGCGAGCTGGCGAAGAACGGCGACGTGCCGTGGCACGCGGGCATCTACCGGGCTGGTGGTGACGGTGACCGTTACCACCAGATATGCGGCGGCTCCCTCATCAGCACCACCGTCGTCCTATCAGGTGTGTGACAGCCCTGGACCCAGCTCCAGGATCGCTCCACATTCCGACAAAGCTTTAAATGTCCAACTGAGGACCTACGAATGAGAACTACCTTCTTTCCGTCTTTTCCCAATCATCCAGAAGTAAATAGATTAACGGGTCATTTAACAATCCCACTGCTGGGACTCTGGGCTTTCTTATAAGGGGAGGATCGAGGATATTCATTAATCGCTCTGGCCTAGTAGCGGATGTCAGATATCCATTAAAGCTCTTCTGGGATAAATAGTTGAATAGACCTTTTAACAATCCCACTGCTGGGACTCTGGGCTTTCTTACAAGGAGAGGATCAAGGATATTCATCAATCGCTCTGGCCTAGTAGCGGATGTCAGATATCCATTAAAGCTCTTCTGGGAAAAATAGTTGAATAGACCTTTTAACAATCCCACTGCTGGGACTCTGGGCTTTCTTAGAACGATAGAATCGAGGCTGTTTAACCACCAAGTGGGTGTGTGCGGATTTCATATAACCACTTAAGCTGTTCTGGAATAGGTAAATGGAAGGCTCTTTTAACATTACCACTGCTGGGACTCTGGACTTTTTGCAGCTGCCCACTGCTTCTGGAGCGTGTCCCAGCGTCGGGTGGAGGACGAGTCCACGTTCGCGGTGGCCGTTGGGAAGCTGTACCGCGACTGGTACAACCCTAGGGACGAGCGGTACGCGCAGAAGTCCAACGTGAGCATCGCAGTACGACGCCGGTTAGGTTGATATACACTGCAACGCTGTGGGCGGGCGGACCGTCTACATAGTGCATTTAAAGGGCGCGGTGGCTAGCGAAATTACCGCGGTAACAAGGCTTCATATCTCATGTCTTACAACGAGCACAATGTAGTGCAGTGTATATCATCTAACTAGCATTTTATATTTCTCCAATTTGAAAGGCGCTGTAGCTAGTGAAATTACCGCGGTAACAAGAATTAACATCGCATGTCTTACAACGAGCACAATGTAGTGCAGTGTATATCATCTAACTAGCATTTTATATTTCTCCAATTTGAAAGGCGCTGTAGCTAGTGAAATTACCGCGGTAACAAGAATTAACATCGCATGTCTTACAACGAGCACAATGTAGTGCAGTGTATATCATCCTAACTAGCATTTTATATTTCTCCAATTTGAAAGGCGCTGTAGCTAGTGAAATTACCGCGGTAACAAGACTTAAAATCTCATGTCTTACAACGAGCACAATGTAGTGCAGTGTATATCATCTTAACTAGCATTTTATATTTCTCCAATTTGAAAGGCGCTGTAGCTAGTGAAATTACCGCGGTAACAAGAATTAACATCGCATGTCTTACAACGAGCACAATGTGGTGCGGTGTATATCATCTTAACTAGCATTTTATATTTCTCCAATTTGAAAGGCGCTGTAGCTAGTGAAATTACCGCGGTAACAAGAATTAACATCTCATGTCTTACAACGAGCACAATGTAGTGCAGTGTATATCATCCTAACTAGCATTTTATATTTCTCCAATTTGAAAGGCGTTGTAGCTAGTGAAATTACCGCGGTAACAAAATTAACATCGCATGTCTTACAACGAGCACAATGTAGTGCAGTGTATATCATCCTAACTAGCATTTTATATTTCTCCAATTTGAAAGGCGCTGTAGCTAGTGAAATTACCGCGGTAACAAGAATTAACATCGCATGTCTTACAACGAGCACAATGTAGTGCAGTGTATATCATCCTAACTAGCATTTTATATTTCTCAATTTGAAGGCGCTGTAGCTGGTGAAATTACCGCGGTAACAAAATTAACATCGCATGTCTTACAACGAGCACAATGTGGTGCGGTGTATATCATCTTAACTAGCATTTTATATTTCTCAATTTGAAGGCGCTGTAGCTGAGTGAAATTACCGCGGTAACAAAATTAACATCGCATGTCTTACAACGAGCACAATGTAGTGCAGTGTATATCATCCTAACTAGCATTTTATATTTCTCAATTTGAAAGGCGCTGTAGCTGAGTGAAATTACCGCGGTAACAAAATTAACATCGCATGTCTTACAACGAGCACAATGTAGTGCAGTGTATATCATCTAACTAGCATTTTATATTTCTCAATTTGAAGGCGCTGTAGCTAGATGAAATTACCGCGGTAACAGAATTAACATCGCATGTCTTACAACGAGCACAATGTAGTGCAGTGTATATCATCCTAACTAGCATTTTATATTTCTCCAATTTGAAAGGCGCTGTAGCTAGTGAAATTACCGCGGTAACAAGAATTAACATCTCATGTCTTACAACAGGCACAATGTAGTGCGGTGTATATCATCTAACTAGCATTTTATATTTCTCCAATTTGAAGGCGCTGTGGCTAGTGAAATTACCGCGGTAACAAGAATTAACATCGCATGTCTTACAGCAGGCACAATGTAGTGCGGTGTATATCATCTAACTGGCATTTTATATTTCTCTCCAATTTGAAGGCGCTGTAGCTGGTGAAATTACCGCGGTAACAAAATTAACATCGCATGTCTTACAACGAGGCACAATGTAGTGCGGTGTATATCATCCTAACTAGCATTTTATATTTCTCTCCAATTTGAAGGCGCTGTAGCTAATTGAAATTACCGCGGTAACAGAATTAACATCATGTCTTACAAGCAGGCACAATGTAGTGCGGTGTATATCATCCTAACTAGCATTTTATATTTCTCCAATTTGAAGGCGCTGTAGCTAGTGGAAATTACCGCGGTAACAAGAATTAACATCTCATGTCTTACAGCAGGCACAATGTAGTGCGGTGTATATCATCCTTAACTAGCATTTTATATTTCTCAATTTGAAGGCGCTGTAGCTAGTGAAATTACCGCGGTAACAAGAATTAACATCGCATGTCTTACAACGAGCACAATGTAGTGCAGTGTATATCATCTAACTAGCATTTTATATTTCTCCAATTTGAAAGGCGCTGTAGCTAGTGAAATTACCGCGGTAACAAGAATTAACATCGCATGTCTTACAACGAGCACAATGTAGTGCAGTGTATATCATCTAACTAGCATTTTATATTTCTCAATTTGAAGGCGCTGTAGCTGGTGAAATTACCGCGGTAACAGAATTAACATCGCATGTCTTACAAGCAGGCACAATGTGGTGCGGTGTATATCATCTAACTAGCATTTTATATTTCTCCAGTTTGAAGGCGCTGTAGCTAGTGAAATTACCGCGGTAACAAAATTAACATCGCATGTCTTACAGCAGGCACAATGTAGTGCAGTGTATATCATCCTAACTAGCATTTTATATTTCTCAATTTGAAGGCGCTGTAGCTGAGTGAAATTACCGCGGTAACAGAATTAACATCGCATGTCTTACAACGAGAGCACAATGTAGCAGTGTATATCATCTAACTAGCATTTTTATATCTAATTTGAAAGGCGCTGTAGCTAATTGAAATTACCGCGGTAACAAAATTAACATCGCATGTCTTACAACAGGCACAATGTAGTGCGGTGTATATCATCTAACTAGCATTTTATATTTCTCCACTTGAAAGGCGCTGTAGCTAGTGAAATTACCGCGGTAACAAAATTAACATCTCATGTCTTACAACGAGCACAATGTAGTTGCAGTGTATATCATCCTAACTAGCATTTTATATTTCTCCAATTTGAAGGCGCTGTAGCTAGTGGAAATTACCGCGGTAACAAGGAATTAACATCGCATGTCTTACAGCAGGCACAATGTAGTGCAGTGTATATCATCTTAACTAGCATTTTATATTTCTCCAATTTGAAAGGCGCTGTAGCTAGTGAAATTACCGCGGTAACAGAATTAACATCATGTCTTACAACGAGCACAATGTGGTGCAGTGTATATCATCTAACTAGCATTTTATATTTCTCCAATTTGAAAGGCGCTGTAGCTAGTGAAATTACCAAGTGGTAACAAGAATTAACATCATGTCTTACAGCGAGCACAATGTAGTGCAGTGTATATCATCCTAACTGGCATTTTATATTTCTCAATTTGAAAGGCGCTAGAAGCTAGTGAAATTACCGCGGTAACAAAATTAACATCGCATGTCTTACAGCAGGCACAATGTGGTGCAGTGTATATCATCTAACTAGCATTTTATATTTCTCCAATTTGAAAGGCGCTGTAGCTAGTGAAATTACCGCGGTAACAGAATTAACATCGCATGTCTTACAGCGAGCACAATGTAGTTACGGTGTATATCATCCTAACTAGCATTTTATATTTCTCCAATTTGAAAGGCGCTGTAGCTAGTGAAATTACCGCGGTAACAAGAATTAACATCTCATGTCTTACAACGAGCACAATGTAGTGCAGTGTATATCATCCTAACTAGCATTTTATATTTCTCCAATTTGAAAGGCGCTGTAGCTAGTGAAATTACCGCGGTAACAAGACTTAACATCTCAGGTCTTAAGACGAGTACAAGTTGGTGCAGTGTATATCATCCTAACTAGCATTTTATATTTCTCCAATTTGAAAGGCGCTGTAGCTAGTGAAATTACCGCGGTAACAAGACTTAAAATCTCATGTCTTACAACGAGCACAATGTAGTTACGGTGTATATCATCTAACTAGCATTTTATATTTCTCAATTTGAAGGCGCTGTAGCTAGATGAAATTACCGCGGTAACAAGGAATTAACATCGCATGTCTTACAACGAGCACAATGTGGTGCAGTGTATATCATCCTAACTAGCATTTTATATTTCCTCCAATTTGAAAGGCGCTAGAAGCTAGTGAAATTACCGCGGTAACAAGAATTAACATCTCATGTCTTACAACGAGCACACAATGTAGTGCGGTGTATATCATCCTAACTGGCATTTTATATTTCTCCAATTTGAAGGCGCTGTAGCTAGATGAAATTACCGCGGTAACAAAATTAACATCGCATGTCTTACAGCAGGCACAATGTAGTGCGGTGTATATCATCTAACTAGCATTTTATATTTCTCCAGTTTGAAGGCGCTGTAGCTAATTAAATTACCGCGGTAACAAAATTAACATCTCATGTCTTACAGCGAGCACAATGTAGTTACGGTGTATATCATCCCAACTAGCATTTTTATATCTAATTTGAAAGGCGCTGTAGCTAGTGGAAATTACCGCGGTAACAAGGAATTAACATCGCATGTCTTACAACGAGCACAATGTAGTGCGGTGTATATCATCTAACTAGCATTTTATATTTCTCCACTTGAAAGGCGCTGTAGCTAGTGAAATTACCGCGGTAACAAAATTAACATCGCATGTCTTACAACGAGCACAATGTAGTGCGGTGTATATCATCCTAACTAGCATTTTATATTTCTCAATTTGAAAGGCGCTGTAGCTAGTGAAATTACCGCGGTAACAAAATTAACATCGCATGTCTACAACGAGCACAATGTAGCAGTGTATATCATCTAACTAGCATTTTATATTCTCCAATTTGAAGGCGCTGTAGCTGAGTGAAATTACCGCGGTAACAAAATTAACATCGCATGTCTTACAGCAGGCACAATGTAGTGCGGTGTATATCATCCCAACTAGCATTTTATATTTCTCCACTTGAAAGGCGCTGTAGCTAATTGAAATTACCGCGGTAAATAAGAATTAACATCGCATGTCTTACAGCAGGCACAATGTAGTTACGGTGTATATCATCTAACTAGCATTTTATATTTCTCCACTTGAAAGGCGCTGTAGCTGGTGAAATTACCGCGGTAACAGAATTAACATCGCATGTCTTACAACGAGCACAATGTAGTGCAGTGTATATCATCCTAATCCAGCATTTTATATTTCTCTCCAATTTGAAAGGCGCTGTAGCTAGTGAAATTACCGCGGTAACAGAATTAACATCGCATGTCTTACAACGAGCAATAATGTAGTGCAGTGTATATCATCCTAACTAGCATTTTATATTTCTCAATTTGAAAGGCGCTGTGGCTAGTGAAATTACCGCGGTAACAAGAATTAACATCGCATGTCTTACAGCAGGCACAATGTGGTGCGGTGTATATCATCTAACTGGCATTTTATATTTCTCCAATTTGAAGGCGCTGTAGCTGGTGAAATTACCGCGGTAACAAAATTAACATCGCATGTCTTACAGCGAGCACAATGTAGTGCGGTGTATATCATCTAACTAGCATTTTATATTTCTCAATTTGAAAGGCGCTGTGAAGCTAGTGAAATTACCGCGGTAACAAAATTAACATCGCATGTCTTACAGCAGGCACAATGTAGTTACGGTGTATATCATCCTAACTGGCATTTTATATTTCTCAATTTGAAGGCGCTGTAGCTAGTGAAATTACCGCGGTAACAAGATTAACATCGCATGTCTTACAACGAGGCACAATGTGGTGCGGTGTATATCATCCTAACTAGCATTTTATATTTCTCAATTTGAAGGCGCTGTAGCTAGATGAAATTACCGCGGTAACAAATTAACATCTCATGTCTTACAGCAGGCACAATGTGGTGCAGTGTATATCATCCTAACTAGCATTTTATATTTCTCAATTTGAAGGCGCTGTAGCTAGTGAAATTACCGCGGTAACAAGAATTAACATCGCATGTCTTACAACGAGGCACAATGTAGTGCGGTGTATATCATCCTAACTAGCATTTTATATTTCTCAATTTGAAGGCGCTGTAGCTAATTGAAATTACCGCGGTAACAAATTAACATCGCATGTCTTACAACGAGCACAATGTGGTGCAGTGTATATCATCCTTAACTAGCATTTTATATTTCTCCAATTTGAAGGCGCTGTAGCTAATTGAAATTACCGCGGTAAATAAGAATTAACATCGCATGTCTTACAACGAGCACAATGTGGTGCAGTGTATATCATCCTAACTAGCATTTTATATTTCTCCAGTTTGAAGGCGCTGTGGCTAATTGAAATTACCGCGGTAACAAGAATTAACATCGCATGTCTTACAGCAGGCACAATGTGGTGCAGTGTATATCATCCTAACTAGCATTTTATATTTCTCAATTTGAAGGCGCTGTAGCTAGATGAAATTACCGCGGTAACAAGAATTAACATCTCATGTCTTACAACGAGCACAATGTAGTGCAGTGTATATCATCCTAACTAGCATTTTATATTTCTCCAATTTGAAAGGCGCTGTAGCTAGTGAAATTACCGCGGTAACAAATTAACATCGCATGTCTTACAACAGGCACAATGTAGTGCAGTGTATATCATCCTTAACTAGCATTTTATATTTCTCAATTTGAAAGGCGCTGTAGCTAGTGAAATTACCGCGGTAACAAGAATTAACATCGCATGTCTTACAACGAGCACAATGTGGTGCGGTGTATATCATCCTAACTGGCATTTTATATTTCTCAATTTGAAGGCGCTGTAGCTGAGTGAAATTACCGCGGTAACAAAATTAACATCGCATGTCTTACAACTTGAGCACAATGTAGTTGCGGTGTATATCATCCTAACTAGCATTTTATATTTCTCAATTTGAAGGCGCTGTGGCTAGTGAAATTACCGCGGTAACAAAATTAACATCGCATGTCTTACAACGAGCACAATGTAGTGCAGTGTATATCATCCTAACTAGCATTTTATATTTCTCTCCAATTTGAAAGGCGCTGTAGCTAATTGAAATTACCGCGGTAACAAAATTAACATCGCATGTCTTACAGCAGGCACAATGTGGTGCAGTGTATATCATCCTAACTAGCATTTTATATTTCTCAATTTGAAAGGCGCTGTAGCTAATTGAAATTACCGCGGTAACAAGATTAACATCGCATGTCTTACAGCAGGCACAATGTAGTGCAGTGTATATCATCTAACTAGCATTTTATATTTCTCCAGTTTGAAGGCGCTGTAGCTGAGTGAAATTACCGCGGTAACAAGAATTAACATCGCATGTCTTACAACGAAGCACAATGTAGTGCAGTGTATATCATCCTAACTAGCATTTTATATTTCTCTCCAATTTGAAGGCGCTGTAGCTAGTGAAATTACCGCGGTAACAAAATTAACATCGCATGTCTTACAGCAGGCACAATGTGGTGCAGTGTATATCATCCTAACTAGCATTTTATATTTCTCAATTTGAAGGCGCTGTAGCTGAGTGAAATTACCGCGGTAACAAAATTAACATCGCATGTCTTACAGCAGGCACAATGTAGTGCAGTGTATATCATCCTAACTAGCATTTTATATTTCTCAATTTGAAGGCGCTGTAGCTGAGTGAAATTACCGCGGTAACAAATTAACATCGCATGTCTTACAGCAGGCACAATGTAGTGCAGTGTATATCATCCTAACTAGCATTTTATATTTCTCAATTTGAAGGCGCTGTAGCTGGTGAAATTACCGCGGTAACAAATTAACATCGCATGTCTACAACGAGCACAATGTAGCAGTGTATATCATCTAACTAGCATTTTATATTTCTCAATTTGAAGGCGCTGTAGCTAGTGAAATTACCGCGGTAACAGAATTAACATCGCATGTCTACAACGAGCACAATGTAGCAGTGTATATCATCTAACTAGCATTTTATATTTCTCTCCAATTTGAAAGGCGCTGTAGCTAGTGAAATTACCGCGGTAACAAATTAACATCGCATGTCTTACAACGAGCAATAATGTAGTGCAGTGTATATCATCTAACTAGCATTTTATATTTCTCCAATTTGAAAGGCGCTGTAGCTAGTGAAATTACCGCGGTAACAAGAATTAACATCGCATGTCTTACAACGAGCACAATGTAGTGCAGTGTATATCATCCTAACTAGCATTTTATATTTCTCCAATTTGAAAGGCGCTGTAGCTAGTGAAATTACCGCGGTAACAAGACTTAACATATGTCTTACAACGAGCACAATGTAGTGCGGTGTATATCATCCTAACTAGCATTTTATATTTCTCAATTTGAAAGGCGCTGTAGCTAGTGAAATTACCGCGGTAACAAGAATTAACATCGCATGTCTTACAGCAGGCACAATGTGGTGCAGTGTATATCATCTAACTAGCATTTTATATTTCTCAATTTGAAAGGCGCTGTAGCTAGTGAAATTACCGCGGTAACAGAATTAACATCATGTCTTACAACGAGCACAATGTAGTGCAGTGTATATCATCTTAACTAGCATTTTATATTTCTCCAATTTGAAAGGCGCTGTAGCTAGTGAAATTACCGCGGTAACAAGACTTAAAATCTCATGTCTTATGACAAGGACAATGTGGTGCAGTGTATATCAGATGGGCAGAGAGTAGTGTATGCATACTGTGATGGTAACTAAGATGGTCACCAGCATATGTCTATGTGGTGAACCCTCGCTGTCCGACAAATCCGACAGGTCAGCAAAATAGTGGTGCCGAAGCTGTACCGCGACATAGAGCTGCACTACCACCACGACATCGCCGTGGTGGTGGTCACCACGCCGTTCCAGTACCGGATGTACGTGCGCCCGGTGTGCCTGGACTTCCGGCAGGACTTCAACAACGAGCAGCTCCAAAACGGCAGGCTGGGGAAGGTGACGTAGGGATCTATCTGTATTGGATAAGGCTGATGGTGTTGCACTGCTCACACGTATCTCTCTCTCTCTCTCTCTACATTCAATTCATCGAAGATACAGTACTTCGTCCACCTGATGGTAATTGATACACCTGCTCATAACGTGGCGCTAATCAAGTGACATTAGTCGTCGAGCATCCTTACCCCGGTAATTACACTAGCCACAGCGCCCTTCAAACAGGAGCACAGTGTCGGTGTCAAGGAGACGGTGATAAGCCCTTTGGCTGTATCCATTCCATAATCCACTCCATAATTAAAATAAAATGTGATTTTTTTTTAGTCAATATATGAGAGAAAGAGAAGGATATATAGTGGAGGCGGTTATCGATGTGAGAACGATTAATCGATTACTTTGTTATAGAATAAAATCGAGAACGAGATGTAATATTAAAATCATATACTAATGATATTGACGATCCTCTCTCTCCCTCTGTCGTCATATATTTAGAGCGAGAGAGCGGTAGAGCACAGAGCAGCTGAGTGGTATGTTACAGTTGACAAGCTGCTGGCCGGAGTGCGAAAGAGACGGATGATAGAGATAGCTAAATCAAAACTCGCTCCGTCTCTCTCTTTATCTCAGTCTATTCAAATATTCAGAGCGAGAGAGTGATACAGAGCGGAGAATAGTATGCATGGTCTATGAAGTAGTAGGCGCGCAGCGGGTCGTAGTGCGAAAGAGACGGAAAATGTAAAGGAACTCGTGCCGTCTCTCTCTCTCTCTCCGTATTCATACCTTTAGAGCGAGAGAGTGATACATCACAGAGAGTAGCTGCGTGGTGTGTGTTGCAGTTGGCGCGCTGCGGGCCGGAGTGCGAAAGAGACGGACGATTCGGACACTGTATAAAAACTCGTTCTATCTCTCTCTATTTATATATTCAGAGCGAGAGGGCGATAGAGCGCGGAGAGTAGCTGCGTGGTGTGTGTTGCAGTTGGCGCGCTGCGGGCCGGAGTGCGAAAGAGACGGACGATTCGGACACTGTATAAAAACTCGTTCTATCTCTCTCTATTTATATATTCAGAGCGAGAGGGCGATAGAGCGCGGAGAGTAGCTGCGTGGTGTGTGTTGCAGTTGGCGCGCTGTGGGCCAGAGTGCGAAAGAGACGGACGATATAGATAACTATATAGAAACTCGCTCCGTCTCTCTCTCTATAAGTATTATCATATATTCATAGCGAGAGAGTCATACAGCGCGGAGAATAGTATGTATGATCTGTGATGTAGTTGTCGCGCTGCGGGCCGGAGTGCGAAAGAGACGGACGATAGGGAAAATGTAAAGGAACTCGTTCCGCCTCTTTCTCTCTCTATTCATATATTCAGAGCGAGAGGGCGATAGAGCGCGGAGAGTAGCTGCGTGGTGTGTGTTGCAGTTGGCGCGCTGTGGGCCAGAGTGCGAAAGAGACGGACGATAGGAAAACTGTTTGAAATCGTTCTGTCTCTCTCTCTATTCATATCGAGAGAGCAGCGCAAAGAAAAGTATGCATGATCTGTGAAGTAATTGGCGCGCTGGGCGCCGTAGTGCGAAAGAGACGGATGATACGAAATACTCTATAGGAACACGTTCCGTCTCACTCGCTCACAGGGTGAACGCTACAAATACATTCATAGCTGTCACCTCTTCATGTTATTGAAACTGAATACTACAGGCTGCCGGCTGGGGCCTGACGACGGAGTACAGAGGCTCGGAGTCCCAGGAGCTGAAGATGATAGACATGCCTTACGAGGACACTGATAGGTGCATCAACGTGACGTCACGTCCTTTGAAGCACTACGTAGTTTACGACAAGATCTGCGCTGGATCCCTGGAAGGTGACAGGCATACCATAAACGTATAAATATCCCACAACTTCCCACTGTTGGGAATCAAGGTTTGTGTTTCATCGTTCAATGATCATCAGTGATGATGCTCAGGGTATGGACCTATGTCTAAGTAGCTAACATATAATATAGAGGGTGTTCTTTTTCGTGTAACACTCGCCCTCACCGCCCTATAAGCAAAACTTTATTATACAGAACATATTAACATTCGACTCGAACTACATAGAGGTCAAATAATACTGGCTGGTCAAGTGAGTACAACAAAATGATACCAACAATAAAACAATATGCATCCGGATTCGAACCTGGAACTTCCGCGTTGAAAGCTTTAACCAAAACATCATCAGCTGATAGAAGTCCACTTCTGGATACTGGACTCCTGATCACCATATCGATCGGTCCACAGTGGTCATGGCTTCCGGTACCGGTGGGCACTAAGAGCCGTCGTTTCCAAAGGTCTCATACGGGTCGATTTGAGCCATAACACACCACGCTGGCTCAATGAGGGTTGATTGGAGCCAGACCCTCGTTTGTTGATTATCATGGTACAACACTAGCTGGTGATGTTGGCTTGGGTCCCATCAGATGTAGCCCTTTCATTCAAAATATAGCAGCAGTTAAGTTCCTTTTCGTTGGGCCATTCACCTGATAGTGATACGCCGGCCCATAACACGACACTGTTCTAGTCGTAAGACAGAGTCTATTCATTATCGTTATAGTAATTTCATTAGTTACAGCGCCCTTCAATCCGGAACACAGTAATGTCTTTACACTGTATGCAGCTGCGGTGGTACTTGGTCTCCCGCAATGGAGACCAAGTACAAACTTGGTGATCATCAGGTGAGGCCCTCTGCCGGGGCGACAGCGGCGGCGGGCTGGCGTTCCCGTCGGAGATATCCGGCGTGGAGAGGTACTACCTCCGCGGTATCGCGTCCACCAGCCCACTGCTCCGGAGCGACATCTCCTGCAACGTGGACTCCCTCACCACCTTCACCTCCATCATAAAGTACGAAGACTTCATCAAGAGATACCTCTACACCTAAATATATGAAAGTAAATAAATGTATTTAAATAAAAATTATCGCACGTTAATTCCTGAGAGAGAGAGTGAGATGCATGTACTGTATAAGAGAGAGAGAAAGCGATCGATCGATAATTACCTTGTTGTATGAATGAAGAAAACGAAGGAGAATAAAACTGAAAATAATTTACTTTAGATATATAAGTTAATTAAAAATAAAATAGTTTCTGCATTAATAAGAGTTGAGAGAGAAAGAGAAGGAAGTGATAGGAAATAGTTGAGATTCAAAGCACATGAATTTTTTTTTTAAATTACTAAGCTGTTTACGTAATAATTCATTCATTAACGAGTGTCCTACAATAGATTTTAATGTTTGTCTCTCTCTCTATCTTCATATAATCAGAGCGAGAGAGATATATCGTGGAGAGTATTCTGCACTAAGTATGGAGTAGTTGACGCGCTGTGGGTCGGAGCGTGGGAAAATGACACGCAATAGGGAAATTATGCTGCAACGTTTTCCGTCTCTCTTACTCTTCATATATTTAAAGTGAGAGAGAGATACAGCTCAGAGAGTACTCTGCATGTAGTATGGAATGTTTAACGCGCTGCGGGTCGGAGCTCGGGAAGAAGTCACGCATTAGGGAAACTATGGTGAAACATTTTCCGTCTCTCTCTCTTTTACTCTTCATATATTTAGAGTGAAAGAGAGATACAGCGCAGAGAGTACTCTGCATGTAGTATGGAGTGTTTAACGCGCTGCGGATCGGAGCTTGGGAAGGAGACACGCTATAGGGATACTATGTAAAAACGTGTTCCGTCTCTCTCTCTCTTCATACATTTAGAGTGAGAGAGAGCGATACAGCGTGGAGACTAATCTGCATGGTGTACCTAGTAGAAGACGTGCTGCGGGCCGGAGCACGGGAAGGAGACGCGCAATAGGGAAACTATGTAGAAACGTCTTCCGTCTCTCTCTCTTCCATACATTTAGAGTGAGAGAGCGATACAGCGTGGAGACTAATCTGCATGGTGTACCTAGTAGAAGACGTGCTGCGGACCGGAGCACGGGAAGGAGACACGCAATAGGGAAACTATGTAGAAACGTGTTCCGTCTCTCTCTCTTCATATATTTAGAGTGAGAGAGAGCGATACAGCGTGGAGACTAATCTGCATGGTGTACCTAGTAGAAGACGTGCTGCGGGCCGGAGCACTGGAAGGAGACGCGCAATAGGGAAACTATGTAGAAACGTCTTCCGTCTCTCTCTCTTCATATATTTAGAGTGAGAGAGAGCGATACAGCGTGGAGACTAATCTGCATGGTGTACCTAGTAGAAGACATGCTGCGGGCGGAGCACGGGAAGGAGACGCGCAATGGGGAAACTATGTAGAAACGAGTTCCGTCTCTCTCTCTCTCTCTCTTCATACATTTAGGTGAGAGAGCGATACAGCAGTGGAGACTAATCTGCATGGAGTACCTAGTAGAAGACGAGCTGCGGGCCGGAGCACGGGAAGGAGTCGCGCAATAGGGAAACTATGTAGAAACGTCTTCCGTCTCTCTCTCTTCATATATTTAGAGTGAGAGAGCGATACAGCGTGGAGACTAATCTGCATGGTGTACCTAGTAGAAGACGTGCTGCGGGCCGGAGCACGGGAAGGAGACGCGCAATAGGGAAACTATGTAGAAACGTGTTCCGTCTCTCTCTCTCTCTTCATACATTTAGAGTGAGAGAGCGATACAGCGTGGAGACTAATCTGCATGGTGTACCTAGTAGAAGACGTGCTGCGGGCCGGAGCACGGGAAGGAGACGCGCAATAGGGAAACTATGTAGAAACGTGTTCCGTCTCTCTCTCTCTCTCTCTTCATACATTAAGAGTGAGAGAGCGATCCAGCGTGGAGACTAATTTGCATGGAGTACCTAGTAGAAGACATGCTGCGGGCCGGAGCACGGTAAGGAGACGCGCAATAGGGAAACTATGTAGAAACGTGTTCCGTCTCTCTCTCTCTCTCTTCATATATTTAGAGTGAGAGAGAGCGATACAGCGTGGAGACTAATCTGCATGGTGTACCTAGTAGAAGACGTGCTGCGGGCCGGAGCACGGGAAGGAGACGCGCAATAGGGAAACTATGTAGAAACGTGTTCCGTCTCTCTCTCTCTCTCTCTCTTCATACATTTAGGTGAGAGAGCGATACAGCGTGGAGACTATATTCTTGTTTTGAGCGGGCTGGAAGCCACAGCGGCTCTTACAGCTCATCTGACACTGGGCTCGTGGACCCGGATCCACGGCCTGAAGTTTCTTAAAACTAAAATGCGCTACGCGGGATGTAGCCGTCTGGCGGATGATTGTATGTGTCTGGTTCTTGTAGTGCTTTATCTGGCGATTCTACTCGGTCGTCGAGGCCGGGCGCGGGCCCGTTCCTGACTACCTTCGCCTGTATCGGAATTTCTGGGCGGTGAGGACCGCCCACGACCGCGGGTGTACTTAGTGTACGCGGTGTGTGAGTAACTGCGGCGCCGCGTTCTGAAGTGAGGGCGGCGTGATGATGATATTCGGAGCGTGTTGGTAGTGTCCGAAGTGTGTGTGGTGACGTCGGTGTTGTCGGTGACTGTGGGCGTGTGTGGTTTGCGGGACCCCTTGGGATGTCGGAATAAGCGCGTGCCGCGGTCTGCGCTTTCTCGTCCTGGGATTCGGAGGTAGCTCGTAGTTGGCCGCGCTGGCCACCAGAGGGTTGGGATGAGTTGCCGCCTTGGCAAAGTAGGTCGCGGAGCACTCTCTGAAGTGCTCCTTGATTGTTGGAAGTTTAAGGTCGCTGTGGATGTCCACGTTGCGCTGATACCATTCGGCACCAGTCGCGATGCGGGTGAAACGGTTCTGGAGAGTCTGGAGAGGTTTGAGACGGTCTTCGGACGAATGGACGAAGACAACGCTTGCGTAAGACATTACAGGTCTTACGCATACCTTGTAAAGGTGAAGCTTGTGTCTGAGAGAGCTTGCTCTTCTTACACAGCAGGGGTATAGCTTGCCCAGTACTTGGGCCGCTTTCTTTCTCGCCTCGCGAATGTGGGCGATAAAGTTGAGTCTGGCGTCGAGCGTGACGCCGAGATATTTGACCGAGTTCCTCCATGGGATGGACTGGCCGAAAAGGAGATCTGGCCGAGTTTATGGCCGCTTTTGTCGCCTTCTTGAGAAGGGTAGATGACTTTCGGTGGGTGAAGTGAATGGCTTCACTTTTCTCCGGGTTTACGTCGATTCGCCACGTCCGGAACCACTCGCCTAGGCGGGTGGTCGCGTTCTGTAGGCGCATCGTTATAAGACCCGGGCTCTGCCGGAGTGATAAAGAGCGGTGTCGTCCGCGAAAAGGGCCATCTTGACAAAGGGGTCTCTGGGTATGTCGCTCGTGTAGAGCGAGAAGAGTAGCGGAGAGAGGCAAGAGCCTTGAGGGACGCCGGCTTTGATCTGCCGGGGCGAGGAGAGAGCGTGCTCGACGCGAAAGCGGAAGGAGCGATTCGAGAGGTAGTCTCGAATGACGGTGACTAGACGGTCTGGCACTTTGTGAGAGTAAAGCTTGAATATCAAGCCTTCGTGCCAGACTTTGTCGAACGCCTTCGCGACGTCGAATAGGACGGCGCAGGTGTCGATCGTTTGTCTGTGCTCGAGACCGGCCAAAATGTGCTCGGTCAGTCGGTGCACTTGATGGACGCAAGAGTGGTTGCTCCTGAATCCGAACTGTTCGTCGGGGAGGAGATTGTTCTCTGCGGTGAAATGGCGCAGACGCTCTAGAATGATGCGCTCGTAGAGTTTGCCCAAGGTGTTCAGTAGGCTGATCGGACGGTAGCTGTTGGGTAGGTTCCTCGGCTTTCCGGGCTTCGGAATACCTATCACTACGGCCTCTTTCCAGGCGTCTGGGAAGGAGCAGTCGGTTAGCAGGGCGTTGAATATGGCCACTAGCAGACCGACGATCGGGGGCGGGAGACTTTTCACAACTCTGTTGGAGATGTTGTCGGATCCCGGGGCTGATCTGGTTTTCAGCCTCTTTATGATGTCAACGACCTCACCGGGGGAAACCGGTTTTAGAGGGGACCTTCTGGTGGGAGGGCTGCCCTGCGACGCACCTCGTCCTCGACCAACTTGAGGTGATCGGGGTCCACTGGTGCGGTAGAGGGAGTGCATTGGCTCTCTAGACTGTCGGCGAGACAATCTGCTTTTCGGCATCCTCCAACGCAAGGGAGGAACCATCGCTCATTACGAGGGGAGGCATGCGGGCCATGTTCTCCGCTTTGAGACTGCGGGCCAGACGCCAAAGTTGGCGCTCGAAGGCTCCAAGTCGCAAAGCAGATTGTCCCATCTGTCGGATCTGAGTTCGGATATGCGCTCTTTACCAGCCTTTGGAGGCGGCGCAGTTTTATCCTGAGCTCCTCGGATCTGTATCGTGTATAGAGTCTCATTGTGGCGTTTTTCGCTCTTATCAACCGACGAATGTCCGCCGGGAAGGACCCGAGAAGGTAGTCCGACTCGGGCACCGTTCGCGACGATTCCTCGACGGCTGTGGCGATATGATGCGTTAACGAGTCGATCGCTCGGTTTGCAGCGCCGAGCGAGTCGATCGTATCAGGGATTCCGTCTAGGTGCTGGGGGTTCGCGGCCTTGAGTTTGACCTCGAGGCTGCGCCAGTTGACGATGGTTTTGGTCAGAGGGACCTCACCAGCGGGCCGGCCCAGCTTCATAAGAACCGGGCGGTGGTCGGATCTGAGATCGTCTATGGTCTCGATCGAATGCAGTGGGACGGTTACGTTATTGAATAACGCAATGTCTAGTGTGGATGGGTTGTGAAACGCGACGGTAGGGTATCTCGTCGGGGTTTGCGGAGCTACAATGTTAAACTTGAGCTTATCCGCGAGCTTGGAGAGGATTATACCATTTCGGTTTGACATGATCGGGTCCCAGGTGCTATGCCTGCTGTTTAGATCGCCGGCGACGATAACAGCCGGCCCTAGGTCGAGAAGGGTTCTTATGTCTGTTTCCCGCATTTCTTTTGTCGGGGACAGATAGACGGATGCTAGGACGATCGGTTGATGACCGGTGAGGAGATTTTACACGCCGAGACTTCTATTTTGGCGAGGGTTGGACTAACAAGCGGTATGCAATGCAGGGCCCGCTTGAAGTAGATGAGAGTGCCGCCTCCTGGGGCGGTCAGCCTGTCGTGGCGGATAATATGGTAGTTCGCGATTTTCGGATCGCGATGAAACGGTTTGAGGAATGTTTCCTGAATGAGCATGACGTCGACGTCATGGTTCCTAAGGAAAAGGCTTATTTCCTCCTTTTGAGAGCGGATGCCGTTCGCGTTGAAGTACGCGACAGTCAGCGAGCGGGGTTTAACTCTTCCTAAGATCTGGTGTATTTGCATAACGGTTGAGTGAGATGGAACACCAAAGGTCTCGGACAGAATCCTGGGCTGTGGCTAAACGAAGGGTTCTTCGAGTGCAGCGAGAGTGTCGGCGTGCTCGATGCAGGCCCTCAACCTATCATGCGAGCTTTTCGCGGCTCGCAATTTTCTCCTAAGAGAAGAATATCTTTGATACTCACCTTTGATATGTAGGCGAGAATGTTCTGTAGCTCCGAAGGCGGAGCTGTTTGGCTGGGAGCAGCCTGTGGTTTCGGCGGCCCCGACAAAGGGGCGGCTTTGGAGCCTCGGCGGCTTTGGCTTAAGGAGCGGTTTGCTCCACGCCGACACCGCCGGCGGGACGGCCGGCTGTGCGGGCGGTGGCCTGGACGAGACAGATGGCTGCGGTGCAGCCTTTGTGGGGCGGTGGTGCGCCGCTGTGCGGCCCCGGGTTGCCTACGCGGGGCTTTGGTGCACCCGCGATAATTCGCGGGTGTCCCTCGGTTTTGCAAAGGACGCAGCTCGGTGGGTTTGTCGCTTCCGTGGTGCGGGAGCATTCTTTCGTCCCGTGGTCCCCGGTGCATTTGACGCACCTCGGGCGGGCGAAGCAATTACGGGCTGAGTGCCCGTAGAGTGCCATAGAGTTGGCATCGGTGGCATTGGCCGATGATGCCTTTTGTGCGGGACCTCTACCCTCACGCTGGTGAGGTTACACAGGCGGGTGATGCTGAAAATCTCTTTACCCTCCGGAGAGAGTTCGAGACTTGTCATTATCAGTGGGAGCGCGGCCTTTGTTCGCATGCTAGTCATGCGACGGGCTTCCAGCACTGGGAAATTTTGTTTTTTCAGGTCGTCGACGACCTCGGAGATGTCGATCTCCGTAGGGATTCCGCGTATGACAACGCGGAGGTGCTTCTCCTCGGGGAGAGCAAAGGTGTGGAAGCCGAGTCCGGCGTTCCGCAGGTGCCTGGTGGCAGCCCGGAAGTCGTCAACCGTTTGGAGGTTGATGCGGATGCCCTGCGCGGTGTTCTGCGCTTTGGGGCATGCGATTTTGTGGTCCGCGAACCACCTGGAAACATCGTTCCACTTGGACTTGTCCTGGAGGACAATCGGGGGAGGCGGCTTCGGGCCGCGTTTCTCGGGCGGGGCCGAGGTGTTGGGAGGGTGCGCGAGAGGCGCAACCTTTTTTGCCGGCGTGCTGGTCGGCGAGGAGCGGTCCGAGTTTGACTCGGAGGGCCGCTTAGAAGCGCGTTTGCGCTTCTTGACGTAGAGGGTGAAGCCCTCTTCGTCGGTGGTCTTGGAGAGTGGACGGTCCACCTCCATATCGCTGCCGCTAGCGGAGCCCTCCGAGTCGGATTCGGAGGAGGCGGGCAGCTCGGGCTTGGAAGGCCCCGCCATGGGGGCCCTCGCCTTGGTTTGCGCTCGAGTCGCGGGGGTCGGGTCCGGAGAGGCCGGGCTGTCCGTGTCAAAGCTCACGGATCGTGCGGGAACGGCAGAGGCCGAGTTGGTAAATTGTTCCCAGACTTCTGGGAACTGTTTGCGTGCAAAGCACGCAAATTGTTTCATTAAGGCGTCCGTTTGCACGGACGCCATTTTGTCAGCTGCCGCCCGCCGTGCGGCGGGGGGTTGTGTACTTGTTCGAGCAGGGGGCCTAGCCGTCGCCTAATGCGACAGACACTATCTAATAACCTCGCCTCTGAGGCGATTAAAAGCTACTTACAGTGCCGGAACCAGGCTCCGGCAGAGTTTTCGCGTTCTGATACACTAATTCACTGCACTGCACTGACGCGCGCAAGCGCAATGGCGGCCGCCTAAGCGGCGTTGTGACGCGCACGAGCACGAGCGAGACGCACTGAGCGGGCGTATCTGTATCGCGCACTGGCAGCGGACGCATGGGACGTCCGATCGGTACGGCGGGCAGAACCCGAATGATCTTTTGAGCGTGGAGACTAATCTGCATGGTGTACCTAGTAGAAGACATGCTGCGGGCCGGAGCACGGAAGGAGACGCGCAATAGGGAAACTATGTAGAAACGAGTTCCGTCTCGCTCTCTCTCTCTCTCTCTTCATATATTTAGAGTGAGAGAGCGATACAGCGTGGAGACTAATCTGCATGGTGTACCTAGTAGAAGACGTGCTGCGGGCCGGAGCACTGGAAGGAGACGCGCAATAGGGAAACTATGTAGAAACGTCTTCCATCTCTCTCTCTCTCTCTTCATATATTTAGAGTGAGAGAGAGCGATACAGCGTGGAGACTAATCTGCATGGTGTACCTAGTAGAAGACGAGCTGCGGGCCGGAGCACGGGAAGGAGTCGCGCAATAGGGAAACTATGTAGAACGTGTTCCGTCTCTCTCTCTTCATACATTAAGAGTGAGAGAGCGATCCAGCGTGGAGACTAATTTGCATGGAGTACCTAGTAGAAGACATGCTGCGGGCCGGAGCACGGGAAGGAGACGCGCAATAGGGAAACTATGTAGAAACGAGTTCCGTCTCTCTCTCTTCATATATTTAGAGTGAGAGAGCGATACAGCGTGGAGACTAATCTGCATGGTGTATCTAGTAGAAGACGTGCTGCGGGCGGAGCACGGGAAGGAAGAACGCGCAATAGGGAAACTATGTAGAATCGAGTTCCGTCTCGCTCTCTCTCTCTCTCTCTCTTTTCATATATTTAGAGTGAGAGAGCGATACAGCGTGAGACTAATCTGCATGGTGTACCTAGTAGAAGACGTGCTGCGGGCGGAGCACGGGAAGGAAGAACGCGCAATAGGAAACTATGTAGAAACGTGTTCCGTCTCTCTCTCTTCATACATTTAGAGTGAGAGAGCGACACAGCGTGGAGACTAATCTGCATGGTGTACCCTGGTAGAAGACGTGCTGCGGGCCGGAGCACGGGAAGGAAGAACGCGCAATAGGGAAACTATGTAGAAACGTGTTCCGTCTCTCTCTCTTCATACATTTAGAGTGAGAGAGCGACACAGCGTGGAGACTAATCTGCATGGTGTGCCTAGTAGAAGACGTGCTGCGGGCGGAGCACGGGAAGGAAGAACGCGCAATAGGGAAACTATGTAGAATCGAGTTCCGTCTCGCTCTCTCTCTCTCTCTCTTTTCATATATTTAGAGTGAGAGCGACACAGCGTGGAGACAATCTGCATGGTGTACCTAGTAGAAGACGTGCTGCGGGCCGGAGCACGGGAAGGAAGAACGCGCAATAGGGAAACTATGTAGAAACGTGTTCCGTCTCTCTCTTCATACATTTAGAGGAGAGAGAGCGATACAGCGTGGAGACAATCTGCATGGTGTACCTAGTAGAAGACGTGCTGCGGGCCGGAGCACGGGAAGGAAGAACGCGCAATAGGGAAACTATGTAGAAACGAGTTCCGTCTCGCTCTCTCTCTCTCTCTCTTCATATATTTAGAGTGAGAGAGAGCGATACAGCGTGGAGACTAATCTGCATGGTGTACCTAGTAGAAGACGTGCTGCGGGCCGGAGCACGGGAAGGAAGAACGCGCAATAGGGAAACTATGTAGAAACGTGTTCCGTCTCTCTCTCTTCATACATTTAGAGTGAGAGAGCGATACAGCGTGGAGACTAATCTGCATGGTGTACCTAGTAGAAGACGTGCTGCGGGCCGGAGCACGGGAAGGAGACGCGCAATAGGGAAACTATGTAGAATCGAGTTCCGTCTCGCTCTCTCTCTCTCTTCATATTTAGAGTGAGAGAGAGCGACACAGCGTGAGACTAATCTGCATGGTGTACCTAGTAGAAGACATGCTGCGGGCCGGAGCACGGGAAATAGACACGCAATAAGGATACTGTGTAGAAAAGTATTCCATCTCACTCTCACACAAGCTGAATACAGTAAATACCGCGGTAACGAGATTTCACCACTCGCACCACGTGGTGCTAAAATCATGGTAACTAGCGCCATATTGTTTTATGTACCTGCCCTCCTTCATCTTACGATACAGGAAAACGTCTGTTTCCTCGTACCTAAACCGGAAATTGAAGTTTAAGATAAATGGTAGGAGATTTTCATCATCATCAGCCGAAAGAGGTCCACAGCTGGACGTGGCCTTCTCCCAAAGATCTCCAGGTTTGAAGGATTCTGATAGGCGGATTTGAGCCAGGATCTCATTTGTTAATTAACAGGATTCACCGCGAGACAGACAGCCAACAGAGACACTACCACCAGTAATAGCTACAGCGCCCTTCAAACCGGATCACAGTAACGTTCGCACAGTACCGCCTGTCGGCTGCAACACGCGCTGCGGCGGTACCTACCTAGACGGTCTGCAGCAACAGAGACACTACCACCAGTAATAGCTACAGCGCCCTTCAAACCGGATCACGGCAATGTCCGCACAGTACCGCCTGTCGGCTGCAACACGCGCTGCGGCGGTACCTACCTAGACGGTCTGCAGCAACAGAGACACTACCACCAGTAATAGCTACAGCGCCCTTCAAACCGGATCACGGCAATGTCGCACAGTACCGCCTGTCGGCTGCAACACGCGCTGCGGCGGTACCTACCTAGACGGTCTGCATCAAAAGAAATATGCCACGAATAAATAAACCGTTACTTGACATTTAAGCGTAATTACTAAAAGAAAGACCAAAAAAAAAATCATTACTGATTACTATTTTATAGTAAACAAATCGACAGTTCAATTAACATTTCTTTATTAATTAACACAATATTCTTACTCGGTCAGTTAACTACTGTACCAAGTGTCAGTCAGTTTGTGGAAATGTGGTTCAAAGAATTGTGTCTAGTTTATTTTGGTAAGTCGTTTTATTCATCTTCTTAGACTTTTTCTCGCAGTAAACTTTTCCTCAGAGCAGATATTCCCGCAGTAGACTTTTCCTCACAGCAGATATTCTCGCAGTAGACTTTTCATAAAAGAAGATTTTCCTTGCAGTAAACTTTTCGTCGCAACAGTCTTTTTCTCGCAGTAGACTTTTTCTTACAGTAAACTTTTCCTCTCAACAGTCTTTTTCTCGCAGTAGACTTTTCCTCACAGCATATATTCTCGCAGTTCACTTTCCTCGCAGTAGACTTCTCCTTACAGTAAACTTTTCCTCTCAACAGACTTTTTCTCGCAGTAGACTTTCCTCGCAGTAGACTTTTACTCACAGCAGATATTCTCGCAGTAGACTTTCCTCGCAGTAGACTTCTCCTTACAGTAAACTTTTCCTCGCGACAGACTTTTTCTCACAGTAGACTTTTCCTTATGGTAAACTTTTCGTCTCAACAGACTTTTTCTCGCAGTAGACTTTCCTCGCAGTAGACTTTTACTCACAGCAGATATTCTCGCAGTTCACTTTCCTCGCAGTAGACTTCTCCTTACAGTAAACTTTTCCCCGCTACGGACTTTTTCTCGCAGTAGACTTCTCCTTACAGTAAACTTTTCCTCGCAGAAGACTTTTCCTTACAGTAAACTTTTCCTCGCGACGGACTTTTTCTCGCAGAAGACTTTTCCTTACAGTAAACTTTTCCTCTCAAAAGACTTTTTCTCGCCGTAGACTTTCCTTGCAATAAACTTTTCCTTACAACAGATATTCTCGCAGTAGACTTTCCTCGCAGTAGATTTCTCCTTACAATAAACTTTTCCTCGCGACAGACTTTTTTTCTCATGATGGACTTTCCTCATGATGAACTATTCCTCACAGCATATATTCTCGCAGTACACTTTTCCTCGCAGTAGACTTCTCTTAACAGTACACTTTTCCTCGCGACAGACTTTTTTCTCTGATAGACTTTTCCTTATGGTAAACTTTTCCTCTCAACAGACTTTTTCTCGCATTAGACTTTCCTCGCAGTAGACTTCTCCTTACAGTAAACTTTTCCTCGCGACAGACTTTTTCTCACAGTAGACTTTCCTCATGATGGACTTTCCTCATGATGAACTATTCCTCACAGCAGATATTCTCGCAGTAGACTTTCCTCGCAGTAGACTTCTCCTTACAGTAAACTTTTCCTCGCGACAGACTTTTTCTCACAGTAGACTTTTCCTTATGGTAAACTTTTCCTCTCAACAGACTTTTTCTCGCATTAGACTTTCCTCGCAGTAGACTTTTACTCACAGCAGATATTCTCGCAGTAGACTTTCCTCGCAGTAGACTTCTCCTTACAGTAAACTTTTCCTCGCGACAGACTTTTTTTCTCTGATAGACTTTTCCTTATGGTAAACTTTTCGTCTCAACAGACTTTTTCTCGCAGTAGACTTTCCTCGCAGTAGACTTTTACTCACAGCAGATATTCTCGCAGTACACTTTCTCGGCAGTAGACTTCTCTTAACAGTACACTTTTCCTCACAGTAGACTTTTCCTTATGGTAAACTTTTCCTCTCAACAGACTTTTTCTCGCATTAGACTTTCCTCGCAGTAGACTTCTCCTTACAGTAAACTTTTCCTCGCGACAGACTTTTTCTCACAGTAGACTTTCCTCGCAGTAGACTATTCCTCACAGCATATATTCTCGCAGTACACTTTCTCGGCAGTAGACTTCTCTTAACAGTACACTTTTCCTCGCGACAGACTTTTTCTCGCCGTAGACTTTCCTCGCAGTAGACTTTCCTCATGATGAACTATTCCTCAGAGCAGATATTCCCGCAGTAGATTTTTCCTCACAGCAGATATTCTCGCAGTAGACTTCTCTTAACAGTACACTTTTCCTCGCGACCAGACTTTTTCTCATGATGGACTTTTCCTTATGGTAAACTTTTCCTCTCAACAGACTTTTTTTCTCATGATGGACTTTCCTCATGATGAACTTCTCCTTACAGTAAACTTTTCCTCGCGACAGACTTTTTCTCACAGTAGACTTTTCCTTATGGTAAACATTTCCTCTCAACAGACTTTTTCTCACAGTAGACTTTTCCTTATGGTAAACATTTCCTCTCAACAGACTTTTTCTCGCAGTAGACTTTCCTCACAGCATATATTCTCGCAGTACACTTTCTCGGCAGTAGACTTCTCTTTACAGTAAACTTCCTCGCGACAGACTTTTTCTCGCAGTAGACTTCTTCCCAGCTTTTTCGGGTTTCTCGGTCGCGTCTGTGCATAGTGTATCTATGAATATCAATCCAGCTTTTGGGGATGTCGGGTTTAGATGAGTTTCAGTTAAAATTATGCGAGTGGGTCTTAAACTGTTCATTTTATTATAAGCGAATCTAGTTTTGCCATTAGTGATGTCAGGTATGAAAAAAAACAACGTCAACATAGCTTCCGGAACCGCTGGGTACGAGCTGTAATGTGTAGGGATTCATGAGGATTGATTTGGGCCATTTCCCACCACGCTGGCCCAATGCGGGAGTGGTGGGAGCCAGAGCCTCGTTTCTTCACTATCAGGCTGTACCACCGGCAGGTGAGGACTTGGATCCCGTGATTTGTTGCGAAGGATCCCTTACACCCAGCGATTGATTTCGTACGAACCAGAATAAGATCTCTATTTTTTTTTTTTTTTTATAACAATTTTCAAAAGATACTGCCAACACAAACAATCGTTGGCGCGGGTAGAATAAGTTTTGGTTCGATCTGATCGTTGACTCATCGCGCCATCTGAAACTATTGGACGTATACGTTGAAGATTCGGTAGAGATGGCTTCAGCTGCTCAGAGGTCAGCTAATAATGGTTTTAGAAACCACCAACGAATATTTTATTAACAATCGTTGGCGCGGGTAGAATAAGTTTTGGTTCGATCTGATCGTTGACTCATCGCGCCATCTGAAACTATTGGACGTATACGTTGAAAATTCGGTAGAGATGGCTTCAGCTGTTCAGAGGTCAGCTAATAATGGTTTTGGAAACCACCAACGAATAGTTTATTAACAATCGTTCGCGATCGGTTCGATAGATGGCGCTGGAGGTAGGAATAAACCCGTCATATGGAAACGGCACTGTGTCTATGCTTCTAAAATTATCTATGACTCTTCAATATGTGTTTTTTTTTAATTTTAAGCGAGCATTAATGGATCCTTGAATGCTGTTAAAGTACCCAATAAAGTATAGTTCGTCAATTTTCCTCTTACCCTCACTTGCTTTGGAGGGTAGGAATAGTAACAAATATGTTTCCGTTCCAGTGATTCTGAATGCAGATGACGCTTCCGGTTACGGACATACCTCCAGGTGAATGTGACTATATTAAATCTATTTATACATAAGATACTGGTTAGGTCTCCTCTATGTTCCGGTTTGAATGGCGCTGTACCTAAAACTACTGGAGTTCCGAGACAACTTAAGCCTTACTGACGAGCGCAATGTGATGGTGTGTGATCATCATCAGCCGATAGGCTTCCCCCATAAATCTCCACATCGATCAGACCACAATAAGGGTTCATATGGGGGTAATATTGGCCATATCCCACCAGTCCGGCCCAGGGTCGGTAGGTGAGAACCAGAGCCTCGATTGGTTAACAGGGTGAACCATAACCAGATGAGGTCACAACCCTGAATGCTGTGTATGCCATCCTAACCAGCGGCACGTTGTTATGGGCATGCGTATAACAGGTGAACATCCGGCCGATGCCGTTGCTTAATTGAATAAAAAAAAAAAATTGTCTTCTTACAGGTCCACCGACACGCTGTCAGAACTGAAACGACTCAAGCGACAGACGCAGACGTCCAACTACTGTCCGTAAGTTCGCGAAACGTTTGAACAAATATCGTCTATAGCCGGCCGTTATATAGAACAAACGAGTTTCTACAGCGACCGTTGCCATAGCAACCGCGTAAACGATACGAAGATGAAATCGTTCATAAAAGTCAATTAGATATAAAACGATGAAGGGTGTATGGAATTCAATAAACGAACACCCTGTAACTATCTACAGATCGTACCGCGTCGTACGCTCGTGTTCCCTTGTATATACCTTCACTCGTTTCCGAGTGATTGGCGAATTATTTTCATTGTGTATATATATATATATGTGTGTGTGTGTGTTCGTTCTACGTCGCAATGAGATGTCGGAGACGTTCACTTGATAGTGAGTGATACGCCCGCCTATAAAACGTTCGGCGAGTTAGAATACATTACACCACATCACGCTCATCGCTTTAATACATAAGAGTCCCGTTGCCTCAGCAATTTCACTGGCTACAGCACCCTTCAAACCGGAACACAGGAATGCTTGCATACCGCTATCTGTCGGCTGCAATAGGCGCTGCGGTGATACCTACACGGTCTGCAGCAACAGAGACTTTACCACCAATAATAGTAACAGCGCCCTTCAAACCGGATTCCAGTAACGTTCGCACAGTAGTCTGTCGGCTGCAATAGGCGCTGCGGTGATACCTACACGGTCTGCAGCAACAGAGACTTTACCACCAGTAATAATCACAGTAACATTCGCATTGCCATCAATGAACGAAAGGTTGCCTTTCATTGTACATCAGGTTGGTACAAAGTAATCTATATTGAGTTACTGATGTGTTTGTTCCAACAGTGACGAGCAATGGCAGTGCCGCAGTGGTGCATGCGTCAGCGTGGACAGCATATGCGACGGTGTCGTCGACTGTCCGGACGGCAGCGACGAGACGCACGCCCTGTGCAGGAGGATGAGGTGATGATAACGTTCAACAGGAACAAGTTATATATACAAGGAATGGTCGATTTCCGCCGGAAGTAGCGCTGCATGTTTATGTTCCGATTACCGGCAGGTGCCCGTCGAACCTGTTCCGGTGCACGTACGGCGCGTGCGTGAGAGGGACGGCCGCCTGTGACGGCCGCGTCGACTGCGCCGACGCATCAGATGAGATCAGTCCTATCTGTGGAGACGACGACGAGATCGAGTAAGTAGCTTCACTACCATCATCACCACCACCGCCTCCATTAGCATCATCATCACCACTACAGTTTTCTTCATCACCACAACCATATAATTACTACCAGCATAACGCTAGTTCGCCATCATCATTGCCACCGCCACCGTCATCGTCTCTACCATCTTCATCACCATAACCATATCGCTACCACCACAACACTAGTCAACCATCATCATTTCCACCACCACTTTCATCGCCACTGCTATCGTCATCATCACCACCACCGCCTCAATTAGCATCATCATCACCACTACCATCTTCATCACCATAACCATATCGTCACCACCAGCATAACAATAGTCCGCAATCATCACATCATTACCACCGCCACTTTCATCGCCACTGCTATCATCATCATCACCACCACCGCCTCAATTAGCATCATCATCACCACTACCATCTTCATCACCATAACCATATCATTACCAACACAACACTAGTCAACCATCATCATTTCCACCGCCATTTTCATCGCCACTGCTATCATCATCATCACCACCACCGCCTCAATTAGCATCATCATCACCACTACCATCTTCATCACCGTAACCATATCATTACCAACACAACACTAGTCAACCATCATCATTTCCACCGCCACTTTCATCGCCACTGCTATCATCATCATCATCACCACCACCGCCTCAATTGGCATCATCATCACCACTACCATCTTCATCACCATAACCATATCATTACCAACACAACACTAGTCAACCATCATCATTTCCACCGCCACTTTCACCGCCACTGCTGTCATCATCATCACCACCACCGCCTCAATTGGCATCATCATCACCACTACCATCTTCATCACCATAACCATATCGTTATCACCACAACACTAGTCAACCATCATCATTTCCACCGCCACTTTCACCGCCACTGCTGTCATCATCATCACCACCACCGCCTCCATTAGCATCATCATCACCACCACCGCCTCAATTAGCATCATCATCACCACTACCATCTTCATCACCGTAACCATATCATTACCAACACAACACTTGTCAACCATCATCATTTCCACCGCCACTTTCATCGCCACTGCTGTCATCATCATCACCACCACCGCCTCAATTAGCATCATCATCACCACTACCATCTTCATCTTCACCATAACCATATCGTTATCACCACAACACTAATCAAACATCATCGTTACCACCGCCACTACCATCATCATCATCACCACCACCGCATGCATTAGCATCATCATCATCACCACTACCATCTTCATCTTCACCATAACCATATCGTTATCACCACAACACTAATCAAACATCATCGTTACCACCGCCACTACCATCATCATCATCACCACCACCGCATCCATTAGCATCATCATCACCACTACCATCTTCATCACCATAACCATATCATTACCAACACAACACTAGTCAACCATCATCATTTCCACCGCCACTTTCACCGCCACTGCTGTCATCATCATCACCACTACCATCTTCATCACCATAACCATATCATTACCAACACAACACTAGTCAACCATCATCATTTCCACCGCCACTTTCATCGCCACTGCTATCATCATCATTACCACTATCATCTTCTTCACCATAACCATATCGTTATCACCACAACACTAATCAAATATCATCGTTACCACCGCCACCGTCAGCGCCACTACCATCATCATCATCACCACCACCGCCTCAATTAGCATCATCATCACCACTACCATCTTCATCACCATAACCATATCGATACCACCAGCATAACACTAGCACGACGTCATCGTTTACACCACCTTCATCATCACTACATTACCATATCTCTAGACGTAAGTACAACTTGTATTAGTGTACGTCGTCCTAACTGTCGTCACAGTTTTAAATGTATATTAATACTATATATGCGTACATTATACCATCAGCGATGACTACATATGCGGAAGCGGCGAACGGATACCAGCGTACCTGCGTTGCGATGGTATAGCTGACTGTGTGGACGGTTCAGACGAGACGGTCCGCTCGTGCGGCTCCATGACCTGCCTCCCGCACCTGTTCCAGTGCGCTTACGGCGCATGCGCGCACCGCGGTGCTGAATGTAACGCGGTTAGTGCTTTCACTGCTAGAAGATTCTGTAGCTACTACCTGCTATATCACCAAGTTCCTTCTCTTCTATTAAGTGCCGTGTGTCTGATATACTGCCGCCTACTACCTTCCTGATGGTATCCAACCATGTAGTAGCTGATCTTTCTTGAGCACTTCTGCTTACTAGTTCGTCCAAAATAACGTTCACCTGATGGTAAGTGATATACATAACAACGAGCTAGTTAGGATGATATACACTACAGCAGAATGTGCTTGTCGCCTCGATACATAACGTTGTCTAGTTATACATTGCCGTCCTTACTAGCGTCATTAAAAATCTATATAGCGACATTTTGCTAACAGCTAAAGTAATAAAACTATTTTGCTAACGGCTAAATATGCCATTTTGCTAACAGCTAAAGTAATAAAACTATTTTGCTAACGGCTAAAGTGATGAAGTCATTTACTTAACAGCAAAACTAATAACACCATTTTGCTAACAGCTAAATATACCATTTTGTTAACAGCTAAAGTAATAAACCATTTTGCTAACAGCTAAATATACCATTTTGTTAACAGCTAAATATGCCATTTTGTTAACACCTAAAGTAATAAACCATTTTGCTAACAGCTAAATATACCATTTTGTTAACAGCTAAATATGCCATTTTGTTAACAGCTAAATATACCATTTTGTTAACAGCTAAAGTAATAACACCATTTTGCTAACGGCTAAAGTGATGAAGTCATTTAGTTAACAGCTAAATATACCATTTTGTTAACAGCTAAAGTAATAAAACTATTTTGCTAACGGCTAAAGTGATGAAGTCATTTAGTTAACAGCTAAAGTAGTAAAACCATTTTGCTAATAGCTAAAGTAATAAACCATTTTGCTAACAGCTAAATATGCCATTTTGTTAACACCTAAAGTAATAAACCATTTTGCTAACAGCTAAGTAATAAACCATTTTGCTAACGGCTAAAGTGATGAAGTCATTTAGTTAACAGCTAAATATGCCATTTTGTTAACAGCTAAACTAATAACACCATTTTGCTAACAGCTAAAGTAATAAACCATTTTGCTAATAGCTAAAGTAATAAACCATTTTGCTAACAGCTAAATATACCATTTTGTTAACACCTAAAGTAATAAATCATTTTCTTAACACCTAAAGTAATAAACCATTTTGCTAACAGCTAAATATACCATTTTGTTAACAGCTAAACTAATAACACCATTTTGCTAATAGCTAAAGTAATAAACCATTTTGTTAACAGCTAAAGTAATAAACCATTTTGTTAACAGCTAAAGTAATAAACCATTTTGTTAACAGCTAAAGTAATAAACCATTTTGTTAACAGCTAAAGTAATAAACCATTTTGTTAACAGCTAAAGTAATAAACCATTTTGCTAACAGCTAAACTAATAACACCATTTTGCTAACGGCTAAAGTGATGAAGTCATTTAGTTAACAGCTAAATATGCCATTTTGTTAACAGCTAAATATACCATTTTGTTAACACCTAAAGTAATAAACCATTTTGCTAACAGCTAAGTAATAAACCATTTTGTTAATAGCTAAAGTAATAAAACTATTTTGCTAACGGCTAAAGTGATGAAGTCATTTAGTTAACAGCTAAAGTAATAAAACTATTTTGCTAACGGCTAAAGTGATGAAGTCATTTAGTTAACAGCTAAACTAATAACACCATTTTGCTAACAACTAAATATACCATTTTGTTAATAGCTAAAGTAATAACACCATTTTGCTAACAGCTAAGTAATAAACCATTTTGCTAACGGCTAAAGTGATGAAGTCATTTAGTTAACAGCTAAATATGCCATTTTGTTAACAGCTAAACTAATAACACCATTTTGCTAACAGCAAAACTAATAACACCATTTTGCTAACAGCTAAAGTAATAAAACTATTTTGCTAACGGCTAAAGTGATGAAGTCATTTAGTTAACAGCTAAACTAATAACACCATTTTGCTAACAGCTAAACTAATAACACCATTTTGCTAACAACTAAATATACCATTTTGTTAACAGCTAAAGTAATAAAACCATTTTGTTAACAGCTAAAGTAATAAACCATTTTGTTAACAGCTAAAGTAATAAACCATTTTGTTAACAGCTAAAGTAATAAACCATTTTGTTAACAGCTAAAGTAATAAAACTATTTTGCTAACAGCTAAAGTAGTAAAACCATTTTGCTAATAGCTAAAGTAGTAAAACCATTTTGCTAACGGCTAAAGTGATGAAGTCATTTACTTAACAGCAAAACTAATAACACCATTTTGCTAATAGCTAAAGTAATAAACCATTTTGTTAACAGCTAAAGTAATAAACCATTTTGTTAACAGCTAAAGTAATAAAACTATTTTGCTAACGGCTAAAGTGATGAAGTCATTTAGTTAACAGCTAAACTAATAACACCATTTTGCTAACAGCTAAACTAATAACACCATTTTGCTAACAGCTAAAGTAATAAAACTATTTTGCTAACGGCTAAAGTGATGAAGTCATTTACTTAACAGCAAAACTAATAACACCATTTTGCTAACAGCTAAAGTAATAAAACTATTTTGCTAACAGCTAAAGAGTAATAAACCATTTTGCTAACGGCTAAAGTGATGAAGTCATTTACTTAACAGCAAAACTAATAACACCATTTTGCTAACAGCTAAAGTAGTAAAACTATTTTGCTAACAGCTAAAGTAGTAAAACCATTTTGCTAATAGCTAAAGTAGTAAAACCATTTTGCTAACAGCTAAAGTAGTAAAACCATTTTGCTAACAGCTAAAGTAATAAACCATTTTGCTTCAACAGCTAAAGTAGTAAAACCATTTTGCTAATAGCTAAAGTAGTAAAACCATTTTGCTAACAGCTAAAGTAGTAAAACCATTTTGCTAACAACTAAATATACCATTTTGTTAACAGCTAAAGTAATAACACCATTTTGCTAACAGCTAAAGTAGTAAAACCATTTTGTTAACACCTAAAGTAATAAACCATTTTGCTAACAGCCAAAGTAATAACACCATTTTGCTAACAGCTAAATATACCATTTTGTTAACAGCTAAAGGTAATAAACCATTTTGTTAACAGCTAAAGTAGTAAAACCATTTTGCTAACAGCTAAAGTAATAAAACTATTTTGCTAACAGCTAAATATGCCATTTTGTTAACAGCTAAAGTAGTAAAACCATTTTGCTAACAGCTAAAGTATTAAACCATTTTGTTAATAGCTAAAGTAGTAAAACCATTTTACAATAGCTAAAGTAGTAAAACCATTTTGCTAACAGCTAAAGTAGTAAGACCATTTTGTTAACAGCTAAAGTAATAAACCATTTTGTTAACAGCTAAAGTAATAAACCATTTTGTTAACAGCTAAAGTAATAAACCATTTTGTTAACAGCTAAAGTAATAACACCATTTTGCTGACAGCTAAAGTAATAAACCATTTTGCTTCAACAGCTAAAGTAGTAAAACCATTTTGTTAATAGCTAAAGTATTAAACCATTTTGCTAACAGCTAAATATACCATTTTGTTAATAGCTAAAGTAATAAAATCATTTTCTTAACACCTAAAGTAATAACACCATTTTGCTAACAGCTAAGTAATAAACCATTTTGCTAATAGCTAAAGTAATAAACCATTTTGCTAACAGCTAAAGTAGTAAAACCATTTTGCTAACAACTAAATATACCATTTTGTTAACAGCTAAAGTAATAAAACTATTTTGCTAACAGCTAAAGTAATAACACCATTTTGCTAACAACTAAATATACCATTTTGTTAACAGCTAAAGTAGTAAAACCATTTTGCTAACAGCTAAAGTAGTAAAACCATTTTGCTAACAGCTAAAATTAATAAACCATTTTGCTAACAGCTAAAGTAATAACACCATTTTGCTAACAGCTAAAGTAATAAACCATTTTGCTAACAGCTAAAGTAATAACACCATTTTGCTAACAGCTAAAGTAATAACACCATTTTGCTAACAGCTAAAGTAGTAAAACCATTTTGCTAACAGCTAAAGTAGTAAAACCATTTTGCTAACAGCTAAAGTAATAAACCATTTTGCTAACAGCTAAAGTAGTAAAACCATTTTGCTAACAGCTAAAGTAATAAACCATTTTGCTAACAGCTAAAGTAGTAAAACCATTTTGCTAATAGCTAAAGTAGTAAAACCATTTTGCTAACAGCTAAAGTAATAACACCATTTTGCTAACAGCTAAAGTAATAACACCATTTTGCTAACAGCTAAAGTAATAACACCATTTTGCTAACAGCTAAAGTAATAAAATCATTTTGCTAACAGCCAAAGTAATAACACCATTTTGCTAACAGCTAAAGTAATAACACCATTTTGCTTCAACAGCTAAAGTAGTAAAACCATTTTGCTAATAGCTAAAGTAATAAACCATTTTGCTAACAGCTAAGTAATAAAATCATTTTGCTAACAGCTAAAGTAATAACACCATTTTGCTAACAGCTAAAGTAGTAAAACCATTTTGCTAACAGCCAAAGTAATAAACCATTTTGCTAACAGCTAAGTAATAAACCATTTTGCTAACAGCTAAGTAATAACACCATTTTGCTAACAGCTAAAGTAGTAAAACTATTTTGCTAACAGCTAAAGTAGTAAAACCATTTTGCTAATAGCTAAAGTAATAAACCATTTTGTTAACAGCTAAAGTAATAAACCATTTTGTTAACAGCTAAAGTAATAAAACTATTTTGCTAACAGCTAAACTAATAACACCATTTTGCTAACAGCTAAGTAATAAACCATTTTGCTAACAACTAAATATACCATTTTGTTAACAGCAAAACTAATAACACCATTTTGCTAACAGCTAAAGTAATAAAACTATTTTGCTAACGGCTAAAGTGATGAAGTCATTTAGTTAACAGCTAAACTAATAACACCATTTTGCTAACAGCTAAAGTAGTAAAACTATTTTGCTAACAGCTAAAGTAGTAAAACCATTTTGCTAACAGCTAAAGTAATAAACCATTTTGCTAACAGCTAAAGTAGTAAAACCATTTTGCTAATAGCTAAAGTAGTAAAACCATTTTGCTAACAGCTAAAGTAGTAAAACCATTTTGCTAATAGCTAAAGTAGTAAAACCATTTTGCTAACAGCTAAAGTAATAACACCATTTTGCTAACAGCTAAAGTAATAACACCATTTTGCTAACAGCTAAAGTAATAACACCATTTTGCTAACAGCTAAAGTAATAACACCATTTTGCTAACAGCTAAAGTAGTAAAACCATTTTGCTAACAGCTAAAGTAGTAAAACCATTTTGCTAACAGCTAAAGTAATAAACCATTTTGTAACAGCTAAAGAGTAATAAACCATTTTGCTAACAGCTAAAGTAATAAACCATTTTGCTAACAGCTAAAGTAGTAAAACCATTTTGCTAATAGCTAAAGTAGTAAAACCATTTTGCTAACAGCTAAAGTAATAACACCATTTTGCTAACAGCTAAAGTAATAACACCATTTTGCTAACAGCTAAAGTAGTAAAACCATTTTGCTAACAGCTAAAGTAATAACACCATTTTGCTAACAGCTAAAGTAATAACACCATTTTGCTAACAGCTAAAGTAATAACACCATTTTGCTAACAGCTAAAGTAGTAAAACCATTTTGCTAACAGCTAAAGTAATAAACCATTTTGCTAACAACTAAATATACCATTTGCTAACAATAAAGTAATAAAATCATTTTGCTAACAGCTAAAGTAATAAAATCATTTTCTTAACACCTAAAGTAATAAACCATTTTGCTTCAACAGCTAAAGTAATAAAATCATTTTGCTAACAGCTAAAGTAATAAAATCATTTTGCTAACAGCTAAAGAGTAATAAACCATTTTGCTAACAGCTAAAGTGAGTAAAACCATTTTGCTAACAGCTAAAGTAATAAAATCATTTTGCTAACAGCTAAATATACCATTTTGTTAACAGCTAAATATATACCATTTTGTTAACAGCTAAAGTAATAAAACTATTTTGCTAATAGCTAAAGTAATAAGACCATTTTGTTAATAGCTAAAGTAATAACACCATTTTGTTAATAGCTAAAGTAATAAACTATTTTGCTAACAGCTAAAGTAATAACACCATTTTGCTAACAGCTAAAGTAATAACACCATTTTGTTAATAGCTAAAGTAATAAACTATTTTGCTAACAACTAAATATACCATTTTGTTAACAGCTAAAGTAATAACACCATTTTGCTAATAGCTAAAGTAGTAAAACCATTTTGCTAACAGCTAAAGTAATAAAATCATTTTGCTAACAGCTAAACTAATAACACCATTTTGCTAACAGCTAAAGTAGTAAAACCATTTTGCTAACAGCTAAAGTAGTAAAACCATTTTGCTAACAGCTAAAGTAATAAACCATTTTGCTAACAGCTAAAGTAATAAACCATTTTGTTAACAGCTAAAGTAATAAACCATTTTGTTAACAGCTAAAGTAATAAACCATTTTGCTTTTTTTCTTTTTTTTTTTTTTTTATTTTTTTTTTTTTTTTTTTTTTTTAAAAAGCTTAGTTACTATCAAGTGGAAATTCCAATCATAAAAATGATGTTTTCTAGAAATTAGATTGTGCTGATGGATCAGATGAATCGGAAGAGTTGTGCGGGGCAGCAGTACCGCTGGTGAAATATCGAGAGTAAGAATATCGATATATTTAATATAACGCATCTGGCTGCGACTCGCGGTAGTTCTCTGTTCCCGGAGACCGCCTGAGCCGCAGCCACTACTGCGGCCGACAAACAGCAGTTTGCAATCATCACTGTGTTCCAGTTTGAAGGGCGTTGGAATCGGCTAGTGATGTACTAGTGAAGGGCTCATTTTTATTTGCACTGTCAGTGGTAATAAACCTTTTTGGGGAGGGAGACGAGTGAGAGGTTTATATGACGGTAAATGATACGCTTGCTCTTCACGTGTCGCCAGTTGAGATGTTATACACTGCACCACATTGCGCTCGACGTCTGAGACGTAAGATGTATCGTTACCACAGTACTTGCACTAGCTACAGCGCCGTTCAAACAGGAGCACAGTAGTTATTAGCACTGCCTTTCAGCTGCGATAATATCTAGACTATCTCCAGCAACAGAGACCTACTAGTAAAGTCTATATCTATAAGTACATTATTATAATAATGTCTCTGTTTTTTTTTTTTCAATCAGTAAGAGAGCTGTCGAATCGATCTCTCTCTCTCTCTCTCTCGATCTTTTTGTCTCTCTCTCTTAACCGCCTCCTCTATATATCCATGTCATTCTCTCAGAAATAAACTAGAAAATGTCACTTCTCCTGCGTCTGACTAGATTTTTTTTTTAGAGAAATAATTCCGGCTACCATGTGCATGTTACCTGCATACCCTGAGCATGGGGAGTACATGGTGATAGGAGTTCCAGCAGCTTCACCGGGACAAGTGCTGGTTAATCCGGTACTGGAAGTGTCCTGCCACGTCGGCTACAGCTTGGATGCGTCTAGCAGCCTGCACTGCATTGACGGCCTATGGTCTGCACCATTTCCACGGTGTGTCAGTGAGTATACACACAACGGCTCCTGTTATGGCTGACGGTGTACCTGAAGAGTGCTGCGGCAAATCTAATAGGGGGACCGGAAAGTAATGTCGTTTCTGCGCATGCCAATACTTGATTGTCATTTGTCAGCTCATTGTTTTGTTCAGAGGCGTACCAAAGACATTGTGAGGTTATAGTGATTTCTTTACTTATAGACAATTGAATTACAATTTTTTTTTGTAATTTTGGGTAAAATGGCCAGCCAAATACCAGAAGAGGTACACATCCGGCATTGCATGCTCTTTGAGTTTCGCAAGGGAAATAACGCAACAGTTGCTACCAAAAACATTTGCGATGTTTATCCAAATGCACTGGACATTCGTAAATGCCAAAGGTGGTTTTCCAAGTTCAAATCGGGTAATTTTGATCTTTCCGACTCGTATCGATCAGGAAGACCATCAGCGTTAGACAACGACGTGTTAAGGGCGGAAGTGGAAGCAAATCCGTGTCAGACGATCGAGGAATTGTCAAACAGTCTCAACAAACCTTGGTCGACCATCCAAGAACATTTGAAGCAGATTGGAAAAAGTAAGCAGAGCAGGTGTTTGGGTCCCGCATAATCTGTCCGAACAGAATAAGGCTAACCGATCAATCACATGCAACTTATTGCTTCAACGACACAACACAGAAGCGTTTTTGATCGCTTGATCACAGGAGATGAGAAATGGGTCCTGTATGATAACCCAAAACGCAAAAGGCAGTGGCTCTCTCCAAATGAAATCCCTCGGAGTACTGCTAAGCCAGGTTTACACCCCAAAAGCGCTTTTGTGTGTTTGGTGGAGTATTCGCGGCATTGTTCATTTTGAATTACTGAAACCTGGAGAAACTGTTACTGCAGACCTCTACAGCGAACAATTGCAGCGAGTCAATCAATCTTTAATTGAAAAGTGGCCAGCGATTGTCAACCGAAAAGGCGTCATTCTCCAACATGACAATGCAAGACCGCACTGCGCAAGGCGAACTCTAGAAAAATTAATGAATTGGGGTGGGAGGTGCTGCCTCATCCACCATATTCGCCCGATGTTGCACCATCGGATTTCCACTTATTCCGAGCGCTGCAACACTTTTAAGTGGCAAAACATATGCAAATTTGGATGATATCCAAAATGCCATCTCTAGATATTTTGCCGAAAAACCAATTAATTTTTATCGATCAGGGATTGAAAATTTACTCACTAGATGGCAAGGTTATTGACAATGATGGGGAATACATCATTGATTCAAAATAAAGACTCGTTAAAAATGTATGTGTTTGTATTTAGCGTAAGAAAACGACATTACTTTCCGGTCCCCCTAATAATTACTGCGGTAACGAGACGACCTCTTAGGTCTCAAGGCGGGAAGCACAATGTTGTCCAATCTATATCATTCCGTTGTGTAAGTGGTTCCGCCCAATAACTTCCGAATCCCAAATCAACCCTCCCCAAGCAGTGGATCCTGCTGAATAACAGATGAGTCGCTGCAACCCACCAACCCTTACTGGACCAACGTGGTGAGCTTAGGTCTTATTCCTCTCAATGACCTCAGTGGAGATCTTTTGGGGTGAGACCTATGTCCAACAGTTGACGTTTGACGTCAAATGATACATATCATTCTAACTTACCATCAGATAATAAGGATGTATACACTGCACCGCATCCTTACCTCACGCTTCGATATAATTAAAAATCTAATCTTGTTACCCCAGTAATTTCACTTGTTATACATCCTTCATAGTAAGTCAAGCGCTGATAATAATAACGGTCAACAGAACAGTGCGTTATGCCGTCGAACCCCACCGTGCAGTATGAATGTCAGGTCACCATCAATAGCACCAAGATCACCCGGCCATGCGAAGAGTACGAGCTGGAGGGCACCTCAGCCAAGCCGACCTGCAAGGAGAACTACCGAATGAAGGACTTCCCGCACACAGCCAAGTGCGTGGACGGACGGTGGGAGAAGCTGATCACCTGCAGTCCAGGTACGTAGCGAAGGCGTTCCTCTCTAATCTACACGACGATGATGAACCTTACCTGGTTAACTACCGCCATACCATAACAACCAGTTTGTGTCTCCACTGTTGGGGCACAGGCTCCCCTCAATATGAAGCCGATTGGGCCATAATCACCACGCTGGCCCAGCGGATTGGTGACTTCACACACCTTACAATAAATTCTAATTCATGTGCGGGTTTCCTCGCGATGTTCTCCTTCACCGTTTGTATCTCGCTGTTGTAACTAAAGTTCAGATATGTACACAACATAAATATTAAAGTCATCGGTATACAACGAGATTCGAACCCACGACCTTCGGAATGAAGGCCGCTCTAACCATTAGACCAGAAAGCTATTTTATATCCCTACAATTTTTCATTCAATTGAGGTACTATAGAGCGCTCGTCGCTTGAGACTTGAGATAAATTGTGTCTCGTTACTTCAGTCATTCAACTACTTCCAGCGCCTATCAAACCAGAACACAGTAATGTTTAGACAGTAGTATTAATCTACTTAGACGCTAGGGTAACAGAGACACTACCACACGTTCGATCAAATCATAGCCAGAGTATTTCTTATTGGTTCCTAGAATGCGGCACGGTCTTGGCGAAGGCCCAGCAGCTGATGGTTGGCGGACGGGATGCGGAAAGAGGCGAGCTTACATGGCACGCCGGTATTTATACGAAGAAAAGATACATAGAGCAGATTTGCGGCGGCTCCCTCATCAGGAGGAGCACCATCGTATCGGGTACTCACACAACTTCTACATACTTCAAATACTTTAAAAATCACCTCATTTCCTGTCACTTAAGGATGTGAATTGTTGTTTGATTCCATTAGCTATAGTGGCTTTCATTTTATTTGGACCTTCAACTTATCATCATCATCAGCTTATCCCAATCCACTGGATGTAAGTCTTCCCCGTGTGGGAGACGGTTTAGAATATCCCCATACCGCCATACTACCCTTGGAATGATTTAAAAGGCACCAAAGGGAAGAGAATTCTAGGCCGAAGGCGACAACTGTTACTATTTCCCTCCCAAGAACATTCCAAATAACACCCTGTACTACCTAGTACTCTTGTATAGAGTCTACATTCCTCTCGAAAATCCACTTTCCTCTCACATGTTCCTATCCCTACCCTCACTTCACAGTCGCCAACCCAGCATGGTGACATACGACTTACATCACGTTGCTCTCGCTTTGATATTAGTCTAGTTATCGCAATAATTTCACTAGCTACAGGTCCTTTAAGCCGGAATATAGTAGCAATAATTGACACGGCAACTGTCAGTTGTAAAATATACACGACGGCGGTGAACTTACCTGTTTAGCTACCATCATCATCAGCTCCTGCACCGCGAATCCTGCACAATTCTTCCTTTAGTTCATCATTATCATACTCATAGGCAGTACGGCCCCCGGTACTGCTTGGCACTAGAAGCTCTCATGCGCTGGGGTACATATAAGCGGATTCAGGCTATTTCCCGGATATAGCGGATGTGGGAGCAGAACCAGTTCATAGACCTACCACCCATATATAAGTCAGTTAATTACCTTTAATTTTTGTTACCTTCGGCAGCGGCGCAATGCTTCTTCGACGCGAGCAAAGGTGGCAAGATGCCGGCGAGGAATTACTACGTGGCCGTGGGCAAAATATCCAGGTCGTGGTACGATAACAGGGACAAGGACACCCAGCGGAGGGATGTAAGTATCACACACATACTCGGAGTCTGTTATATAGTACACGCGTTGTACGAGCGGGACCTTTGCTGATGGTAATTGATATACTTGCCCATAACAACGTCGTGTTAGGATGTTATACACTCTCTGACTCTCTCACTCTCCTGAGATATAAGATGCTTAGTCTCATTACCCCAGTGAAACTAGCTACAGCGCCTTCCAATCGGAACACAGTAACCTTCGCACATTACTGTTTGGCGGCTGCAATAGGCGCTGTGATGGTACCTTCTTGTATTTTTGGTATAGAGTAGGACATCTAAAAAGATGCCTAGCTTCTCGGGAGTACAAGGTTATCTTTAATGCATTGCGGTCCGGGATCTTCTACGGAACAAACAGGTGTCTCGGCACTACGCCTAAAGTACGTCCCAGAAAGATAGTCCTCCTCCACACCCTCGCTTTGGTACGACCAGCACAAGACGACCTAATACCTGTCTTTCTATATATGAAAAGCTTAATATTGGAGTGGGCTGCGTGTTCATGTTAGAAGACGATGATGAGCTTAACGATCAGATCTTTTCCATCCAGAACTATGGGATTCTAAAGCACCGTGGGCATGTCTTCTTCAGTACCAATTCAACCAGATAGGGGTAGCAACTTCGTAGATTCCACGACGAATTATGCCAAATTTTTAACAAGATCTTTGGTTATAGATCGCTTGCTGTGATATATCCGAAAAGGTTTCTCTCCGCGTCTTTTCCGGTTGGTTCTCTATCTATTGACGCTATAGAGATGTTGATTAGGATATAAGAAATTTCAAAGTAGGTGTCAAAAGCGTTGCCTTAATAATATTGGCGGAAACAGACAGACAGGTGTATAACAAAGCTACGAAGTCCGCGGGAAGACGTTTCATTTCCTCCTTTCTTCATTTCTGTTAGGTTCTCCTCTTGCTAGTGCGACGATACGAAGGTTTAGTACACTCTCCTAAAGAAGATTCTACGATTAATGTAAAACGCTATATCTACGAATCTTCCGCCGCGCATGCTTAAAGGACACAGAGAACTGATCAAACGATAGCCAATAGCTGCTGGAACAGCGCTTTGTTGATCAGCCCGGAGCCACGTTTCATTAATCTTTCTTTTTTTTTATGTTATATCGGAGGCAAACGAGCTGGCGGGTCACCTGCTGGTAGGTGAATTCGCCGCTGCCCACAGACGCAAATAACAACAAAACTGTTACTAGGCCGTTGCCATCTCATAAAAGAAGGGAGGGGTAAAATATAGGATAGGTTTCGGAGGAACAGGAGTAGGAATAAAAGGGGACGGACCACCAGACACTGGTTAGTTTCTAACCAAATGCAACATCACAGCTCCTAGAACACTGCAGCGTCGCACCGGTCGGTGGTCATTTCTGTAATTTAGTGTATATACAAGGTTGTAAATACCATCCATAAGTGTATACTCGCGAATTGTTCCAGGTGTCCGAGATCCACATCCCTGATTCATACAGCGACTACGAGACCTACTTCCACGACGACATCGCGCTGGTGGAGGTGGCGGAACCGTTCGAGTACACTGCGTACATACGCCCCGTGTGCCTCGACTTCGGCCTGGAATTCGACAAAGAACAGCTGCAGCCGGGGAACTTGGGCAAGGTGAGGAGTTCCATATCCTCATAAAGAGATATCTCGTGGTAATACAGCCGATCATCACCAAGCTCTCGATGCATGGTAATGACGATCTCTGTTTACCAACCCAAGGTTGCTGGTTGGGGTCTTGAAGATCCATCTGGCCGTCCGTCTGAGGTGCTGAAAGCGGTGGAACTGCCCGTGGTCGAGTTCAAGGTGTGCTGGGACAACGCACCTCTGGAGTTTAAACCCCACATCACCTCCAACAAATTCTGCGCGGGATACTATAACGGTTTGAAGGCTATCAAAGTCCTAACCACCGTACTTATCACCATCGTTCTATCATCATCACTCAAACCCACCATCATCAGTCAAAATCTTCATATCCTTATATATATGATCACCATTTCCGTCTTCACCACCTTGAGGCCATGGACCAATCATTATCATCATAACTATTGTAATCATCAGCTTTCTTATAGGCGCATTATCACCACCTCCATCATCTCCATCATCATCACAATTGCCGTCATCGTCCTTATGAGTTTTCCTTCTATTATAGGCACAGCTTTGTGCATGGGAGACAACGGCGGTGGTCTCTCGTTCCCCGCGAAGGAGTCGGGCGAGATCCGCTACTACCTTCGCGGCGTGGTCTCCACCGCCCCGCTTCCGAGGAGGACGAGAATTGCAACGCTATGACCGTCACCACATTCACAAGATCATGATGCAGAAGCCGTTTTTCATGGAATACCTCCGTGAAGAATACTAGGATATTTCACATTCAACATAGACACAGAAACTTTTTTTTTTTATGTTATATCGGAGGCAAACGAGCTGGCGGGTCACCTGCTGGTAGGTGAATTCGCCGCTGCCCACAGACGCAAATAACAACAAAACTGTTACTAGGCCGTTGCCATCTCATAAAAGAAGGGAGGGGTAAAATATAGGATAGGTTTCGGAGGAACAGGAGTAGGAATAAAGGGACGGACCACCAGACACTGGTTAGGTTCTAACCAAATGCAACATCACAGCTCCTAGAACACTGCAGCGTCGCACCGGTCGGTGGTCATTTCTGTAATTTAGTGTATATACAAGGTTGTAAATACCATCCATAAGTGTATACTCTCGCGAATTGTTCCAGGTGTCCGAGATCCACATCCCTGAATCATACAGCGACTACGAGACCTACTTCCACGACGACATCGCGCTGGTGGAGGTGGCGGATCCGTTCGAGTACACTGCGTACATACGCCCCGTGTGCCTCGACTTCGGCCTGGAATTCGACAAAGAACAGCTGCAGCCGGGGAACTTGGGCAAGGTGAGGAGTTCCATATCCTCATAAAGAGATATCTCGTGGTAATACAGCCGATCATCACCAAGCTCTCGATGCATGGTAATGACGATCTCTGTTTACCAACCCAAGGTTGCTGGTTGGGGTCTTGAAGATCCATCTGGCCGTCCGTCTGAGGTGCTGAAAGCGGTGGAACTGCCCGTGATCGAGTTCAAGGTGTGCTGGGACAACGCACCTCTGGAGTTTAAACCCCACATCACCTCCAACAAATTCTGCGCGGGATACTATAACGGTTTGAAGGCTATCAAAGTCCTAACCACCGTACTTATCACCATCGTTCTATCATCATCACTCAAACCCACCATCATCAGTCAAAATCTTCATATCCTTATATATATGATCACCATTTCCGTCTTCACCACCTTGAGGCCATGGACCAATCATTATCATCATAACTATTGTAACCACCAGCTTTCTTATAGGCGCATTATCACCACCTCCATCATCTCCATCATCATCACAATTGCCGTCATCGTCCTTATGAGTTTTCCTTCTATTATAGGCACAGCTTTGTGCATGGGAGACAACGGCGGTGGTCTCTCGTTCCCCGCGAAGGAGTCGGGCGAGATCCGCTACTACCTGCGCGGCGTGGTCTCCACCGCCCCCGCTTCCGAGGAGGACGAGAATTGCAACGCTATGACCGTCACCACATTCACAAAGATCATGATGCAGAAGCCGTTTTTCATGGAATACCTCCGTGAAGAATACTAGGATATTTCACATTCAACATAGACACAGAAACTTTTTTTTTTTTAATTAAAAAACTAAATAAAGGCGCGCTTGGATCCTGTGACTTGTTGTGCGGATGCTTTTAAACCTTCAGGAACCCTTACACCCCAAATACACAACATAAAGTACAACCACTCAGTTCTATTTTATTAAATTATCTACGATCCGATCAGACCTTGCACTTCCATCCCACTCAGCCTCTTCCCACCATAATCATCACGGCCTCAGCTCCGGGCTCATCGACTGGATCGACCCTCGAAGTACGCTTCGGCGCTGACGGAGCGGCTGGAAGACGAAGGACAGGACAAGCATCATCTTTTCTGGACTTTCTAAATACAACCGCAGCTCCTATTTCTTGAACCATAGATTAATTACAGCGGTAATGAGTTATTATCTTGTCTTAGCAAGGAGTACATATGCAGTGTACACTATCCTGGCCAGCACCTTTGATATGGGCGGTCGTGTAGCTTTCATTGAACAGCTCGTTCGTTAAATAGAAAAAGAGAAAACTTTCCCGATCTTCATCTACTTTTTTTTCGTAAGCAATCTTCAAAAAGGGCAAAGATTTCAGACCTAATAGATTTTTTTTTTATTTACAAAACGAAGAGATTAGCGGGACGTTCACATGATGTTAAGTGATACATCCGCTCATAACGTCGTTGCCCTAGTTAGGATGACATTGTTACGAAATACATTTAGCATCATCATCATCAGCCGATAGACGTCCACTGCTGGACATAGGCCTCTCCCATAGATCGCTACATCGATCGCATCTGCATTGCTCGCCACTATTGGGTTCCCGCGATCCTTCGGAAATTAACTTTATCCTTTTATTAAGTTCCTTCCCGCGTTCAAATCGTCGGCCCACATTGAATGAGTGCTTCCAACACTACGTCTGCTGGTCGTGGTCGTGGCCGTGGATCCTTCGAGCAATGTGTCCTGCCCACTGCCACACCTTACCTAACGAAACACATTAATTGATAAAAATAAATTTATACATACATACAAAAATATTTCAAAATACTGAAAACAAACTTTATTACTCAAAATGCGAAAATTATATAAAGAAGCTTTAAGTTTAAAAATATTCATTAAATTTTACATATAGTATGTGATAAAGTTAAAGTGCAAAAGGTGAGTGTTCGTGGAACGACCTAAAGACGTAATAGAGAGTTGTTCGTGTATCGACCGGCCGTATCAGCGCGTGGCAGAGACGGCCGCCCGCACACGTACTGGGTACGTGTCGAATGTAAAAATTATCTTCGTGCAAATTGATTGAAATATTAATTGGAGGTTAACACTGACCTCTAATATATAATAAAAGGATTTAAAGGGATGGTGTACTATATAGTATATTAGTTGAAATCTTAAAAATAATTTAATTATGACAGTATGCAAGTTGCTCTTCAGTGATACGATGTCTTCAACGATTACTCGGTTAATGTCGCCTTTGAAGGTTGCACCTGGTGTTATGGTTTCAAACTCTTATTAGTTTTATAGCATGTTAGGGTAGTATGATAGGTTAATAGGGTGATATACTCGTCCCTACTGTCCCCATCCAAATGAAAACACTATTCCTAGTTTCAACGACTTGGTCTCTCTGACTAGCGCGTTCTTCCTTTCTTTTCTCGGCCTGTTGTCAGAGCTAATGCCTATGCTAATCGGAAACCGAACGCCGCCACAGTTTTTCTCAATTCGAGTCCCTTGATGATGGAGCAGCAACGTGTTTCCCTTCCCTATTTTATAAATATTCCAAGTGAAGATCTCAGTCGCACCTTGTAAAAAATGTGGCGAGTTGTCAAACAAACATGATGATAATTACAAAATAATTAATGACTGAACCATAAACATTAACAATACTAAGAATGGTAAGTATTCATCATCCAGGTCACGCAAAATATGATTATATGAGTTCCTAATTGTTCTTTAAGGATTTCTTTAATTAATGTAATTGATGAACGGGGAGAGGTTTACACTGGGTACAGACATCATTCATAACTCGCTCGCCCATGCACTAAAGAAGAGATAAAGTTAAAATTATTATTTATTTCTATATATAAGTTTGGCAAATATCTCCCTTCCGCTTTTTTGCTCTTTATTCAATGCTTTATAAAAAGTGTTACAGTGATCGGATTTAGTTCAAATATGCGCCGTTTTGTTCGATAATCTGTTTCCATCTAGACGGCAACTTCATAATACCTCCCTCGTAGAAGCCCCCCTCCTTATTTGCGAAGAACTCGGACAGCCACTTTTCACAAGCCTCTTTTGAGTTCAACTTTGCACCACCAAGGGCGTTCACCATGGACAGGAACAGGTGGTAATCACTTGGCGCTATGTCCGGGCTATATGGTGGATGCGATAAAACCTCCCATCCGAGCTCCCGTAGCTTCTGACGAGTCATCAACGAAGTGTGTGGTCTGGCATTGTCCTGGTGGAACACTACACCCTTCCTGTTGGCCAATTCTGGACACTTCTGGTCGATCGCCTGCTTCAAGCGGTCCAGTTGTTCGCAGTAGATGGTAGAATTAAGCGTCTGGCCATATGGGAGCAGCTCATAGTGGATGATTCCCTTCCAATCCCACCAAACACACAGCAAAACCTTCCTGGCCGTTAATCCCGGCTTGGCCGCTCGACCACGACTGTTTTCGCTTGATATTGTCGTATGTGATCCATTTTTCGTCGCCAGTCACCATCCGCTTGAAGAATGGGTCGAGTTCGTTCCGTTTCAGCAGCATATCGCAGGCGTTAATTCGGTCCAGAAGGTTTTTGCGTCAAATCATGCGGCACCCAAACATCCAGCCTTTTTGTATCCAGCCTTCTGCAGATGGTTTAAAATGGTTTGGTGACTAACTCCCATCTCCTGGGCGATGTCACGAGATGCCACATGCCGGTCTAACTCGATGTAGTCCATGATTTGATCGGTATTTGTCGTCACAGGTCTTCCGCCGGCTGGCTTATCCATGGTGTCGTTTTCACCGGCTGTGAATCGTCGAAACCATTCCTCCGCAGTTCGAAGTGATAGAGTACCATCCCCAAAACACCAAAGGGAGATATTTGCCAAACTTATATGTAGATTTATGACATGATTACTGTCACCCAGTAGGCCCCCGTTACAAATCGTCCGCGCAAAAACTGGCGGAACAAGGGGAGGCTGAAAACCAGTCTTGATTCTTGTTATTTTTCCGATCAGCTTTAGCTGAGCCGTTCCCTTTTGCCTTAGCAATAGATCATAAATAAAAAATATATGTAATATTATAGTAACGTAATGCAATCAATGTTTTTTTATTTATTTATTATGATAGTACCTTCCTCTACTTTCTGATACTATAATAATTTTGTAGCTTTGGATGGATGTAGATCTTAATCATAAGCCGATACACGTCTACAGCTGGTCATAGGTTTCCTCCAAAGATCTCCATGTTTGTAGGCATTCGTATTGAGACATTTGGGCCATTTCCCACCTCGCTGGTCCAATACCGGCTGGTCGGAGCCAGAACCTCGTTTATTGATTAACAGGGTTCAGTTGCTCTAGAAAGCCTCTGGAAAGAGATTTTAGATTTTATTCTATTTAAGGAAATAAATAAAGTGTTACCACCTTACACTCGACCTCAATATCCCTACTGTCAAACACGTGGCACCAGAATCGAACCATAGCCCTCTACTTTTATTTCTCTCTATTGTAAAACCTTATAGTGAGGTATACAAAAGGCGAGCTTAATGCCTGTTGGCTTTCTCCACCAGCCAACCTTCAGTGAGGTGTGGTAGATGATAACTATTGACTTAAACTATATTAGCAATACTAACAACATATATAAATATGTATATAGATAAAACATATATGTCGGAGATTGTAGAGGAGTTGGTGTGGAGGACGTAACGTTATATCTTAATCGATTTAGGCGTATTCGGATACGGTAGTGGGTAACACTGAGGTCGATGGCAATTAAATGTCAATGTCATTTCGAGGAAGGATAAAAAGGGAAACGCGGAGAGGGAGCAGACACTGTTTTGGAGGACAAACCGCAGTGAAAACAATTATATCCGATTTCCGTCGGACTTTGCCGCTTTGCAATCAATTTGTTGAATTAAGAACCTATCCAGTCATTTCAATGAATGAAGATCGGAGGGCCGAAGTACGCACACGTCCTACCGCCCTCGCTTCGTAATTAGAAGTGGATGCAACCAAGAAGAAAATCACCACGAAGCACGTGGTACCGAAGATATAAAATAGCGTCTACTCGTTAAAAAATCCTCATTAGGGCATTCTTTCTTCAGACTTGTCATCTGAAAATCACAACAGAAAATTCTAAAACTTTTAATTTTCCAACAAAAGCTGTATTAAATTGAAGTTGTCCCCTTCTAATTGTAAGTTAACGTCGTTAAAGTTGAACAAATCTGTTAAATACGCGATGTCTGCTTTCAAATTCATCAAGATTTCTTCTAAATCTGGTTCTTTACTTTCCAGAAACACTAAAACTGATTCAAAAAGTGATTAAAATCTTGTTAAATATTCACTTTCCTACAACCGGCGTACTTCTGTATATAAGAGTAATCGTATGAATTTTTTTTTCAGTAGCTCGCTGGCCTAATGGTTAGAGCGTTCGGCTTTCATTCCGAAGGCCGCGGGTTCGAATCTCGGCACGTACCGATAACTTAATATTTAAGTTATGTACATTTGTGAACTTTAGTTACAACAGCGAGATACAAAAACGGTGAAGGAAAACATCGTGAGGAAACCCGCACACTGACATCATCTTTGTGTGCGTGTGGTGGCCCCAATAAAGTGGCAACAGGCTCGTCCCCTGTCACATGGGACCTAATCCGACCATATCTGGTGAAACGTGGGTTTATTCACGTCTGCCTAACCCTACTAGGGAAAAGGCGTGATAATATAAAAAAAAAAATTATTTTAAGATGACTTATAAACCCACGATATCGTCCGACCATGGCAGGTTCTCCATCTGTTGCCACCGAAGTAATGTTTGTGAATGGAATTGATTTTTTCCTCAAATCACTCAGGACATTAAATATCGATTCAACTTTAGTGTCTGTCTCTGAAGCATTCGCGAATAGTAGCTCTTCATCTCTCAGGCCGTGGATCCCTCAGGCCGTGGATCCGGGTCCACAAGCCCAGTGTCAGATGAGCTGTAAGAGCCGCTGTGGCTTGCAGCCCTGTCGACAACAAGAATATAGAAGCTCTTCATGAGTTTCTTCATCCATAACAAATTGAACTGCCAACAGTAATGCTTCATTACTAGGTAAAGTTGACTCGTCTAGTTGAATAGAAACTTTCAATATCAGAGTTCATTTCATCAATTCGTCTTTGTACAGTGTTGTTACTCAAAGGGATTCTTTTCTTACATCAAATTGGGATTTGTGGAGAACAGTTATTAAAACCTCTTCAACGGCTAGTAAAATTAACTGTTCTCCAATGCGGTTATCCAGATTACGCTTTTAATATAGAGATGTAGTAATATGCCCGCAAACTATCGTTACTTTCTTACAGTGAAGCGAACATACTGTGCATAGTGTGCCCTTTTTCATGTTTTTCAAGATATTTCAAATCTTTACCAATTTTATCGGGATGATACCTTTTTAAGTGATCTTCGAGATTAGATGGTTTCATAGATTCATTGGACAAAACTCTGTTACATGTAACGCATATGGGCAATCGGTAATCTGCCCTCGATTCAGTTATTCATCCAAGGTTCAGGGTTGAGCTTTTATATAAATTTGCTTGTTGCAAACTAAATATATTGTCATCGAGAGCGGATACTTTATCATCAAATGAATTCGCCTCTTTTCTAAGCCTTTCAATATCTATCTTTGAATAACTACGTCGATGATGAGATGTGGATTAAGATGGATTCCCCCTCGTGTTGTCGGCCAGGGCCTTTATTGTTCCAAGTTCGTTTACCATCATTATATTATTACATTTTTATACTTTCCATATATATATATATATAATTAGTCTTAATTATCATCAATCATTCTTTTCCTATCTTTCATTCCTCTCTGCTAGGAGTGACGACCTCCTCGTATTCGTATCGGGACAGCTAAATGGGAGGAGAGCCTGTAAAGAATCATCCCTCCAGCATTTTTTCTTTCTTCATTTCCTCCTCTCTTTTTTGTTTTATCTTTTTACTCTTGTTGTTTTCTGTTGTTTGATTATTTATTTATTAGATTTTGTTTCTCTCTATCACCTTCATTATTATTTTTCTACTATACCCCAGAAATACTTCCCGAACATTGTCGTCACTCATCAGAGAGGCATTGGCCACCATATTCAATCTTTTGCCAACTTTCGTTTCCAACTACCACCTCTCTCCCGTGTAAGGGACAGGAAAGCAGGATGTGCACCACGGAGAATGAGTATATTAGAGGAAGTCTGAAAGTTGCTCCAGTGACAGAGAAATTGATGAGCAAGAGGTTAGCGTGGTGCGGGCGTGTTGTGCAAAATGAAGGACATATAACAAAGAAAGTAATGAGAATGAAAGCGGATAGTTATAAGGCTAGAGGAAGAACTAAGAAAGTGTGGATGGATTGTGTGAAAGACGATATGTGCAAGAAGAGTGTGAATTCAGATATGACGGCTGATAGAGGGATATGGAAGAGATGTACATACTGTGCCGACCCGACATAGCTGTGAAAAGGGCAGGAGAAAGAAGAAGAAGGATTACGTAGATGCAAGTAATGGTCAGTGATAGGCGGTTTAAGTTTATAAGAAGCATATTTAGATCATACATACATACATATATATCACGCCTCGTTCCCAGCGGGGTAGGCAGAGACCACCTCTCTCCACCTGCTACGATCCTGGCACACCTCTCTCGCTTCCTCCACTTTCATAAGCGTCTTCATGCACGCTCGTCGGTTGCGTGTGCTTTTGATCCGGCCTTTCTTTAGGACATCTCCGATTTGATCGGAGTCTGTCCGTCTAGGTCGGCCTGCACCGATTTTTCCAATCATTCTTACCTTGTATATTTCTTTCGTTAATCTTCTTTCATCCATTCTTTCGACATGGCCGAACCATCTAAGCATCCCTTTCTCTATCCTTGTCACTACATCTTCAACCACGCCGCACCGCTTCCTTATCACACTGTTCCTTACTTTGTGTATGACTGTAAGATTGGGAGTAGCTAAAACGAAATCAATCCACGAGTCATCGGCATCGATGATACCTAATGGGACAATAGAGAGGTCAATCGGTTCAATGATTGCACAAATTTCATGAGAATGTGGCGATATTTTTAATTATGGTGATTAAGTCGTCCACAGTCATGCAGTGTGTGGACAAATCAGAAGAAAAATGGGAGACGTTTCTTAAGTGGAACTTCTCAAGATGAACATTATCAAACAGACGTCCTGCTGACTAATAAGTCTATCAAAAACCTTTTCGCATCCTTTTCTTTTATCAAACAATTAAGAAAGAAAAGAGCAGGACAATCATCTGATGGTAAGTGATACGAACGGCCATAGCAACGTGGCTTTAGTATCAATTGTGTACCCTGCACCACATTGCGTTCGTCACCTCAGACGTATTATGTGATGTTGAGGACTCATTACGCCGGCGTTACTCCAGCAATTACAACAGCTAAGTAATTAATTAATATTTAAGTTCAATTACTAATTGCGACACCAGAAAATTAAACAGTTAACATTGATTAGTATTTGATAGTTAACAAATCGACAGTTCAATTAGTATCTTGTTATTAACTTGCACAACTTTCTAACTCACTCAGTTGACTACCGGTACCAAGTGTCAGTTTGTGGAAATGTGGTTTAAAAGACTATGTCTAGATTTGTGTCTAGTTTATTTTGGTAAGTCGTTTTCTATCTTTAGGTGAAGCCTATGTCCAGCGATGGTCATCTATCGGTCGATGATGATATATAAATATCAGCAGTTCCTCGCTTTGCCGGGGTAATATAGAATTAGGATTTGATATTTGTCTGATATATTCCTTGAGAGCAACCGCAACCGCGGATGATTATAGCAACCTTTACTACAGCAACCAAATAAAGGGAAACAAAGTCAAATATTCATAGTAGTTAGTCAAGAATAAAACTATGATGAATCTGTGGAATTCAATGTATAAATATCTTATAACCATCTACAAATCGAGTGCTCGTGTTCCCGTGCTGAGACTTTCACTAGTTTTCACGTGATTGTCTAACAAACGAAATATATATTTAGGAGATTCATAGGGTGGATAATGCGCACCACATCACTTAAAGACAAGAACAGTCACCCAGCCTCTCTCCACCAACTCCACTCGCAGCCCGCCCGTGGCGAACCCTGTTGCGTCGAGGAACCTATAATCGAAACTGAGGTAACCATTACCTTTGGAGAAGTAGGTCGACGAGCACATGGGAGGTAAGATGATAAGCGAGTCCCGCCATACATACGCAGGGGAATGAAGTAAAAAAAAAAAAAAAAAGCAGATGGAAGACAGGAGGTCCGGACCAAATAAATCACGGTCCGTATGCAGGGCGCTGGCAGCAGGGCACCCATGCTAAACGTACATCACTGCGGTGCAGAAGGCAAGTGGAGACCACAGCACTATCTTCCCTTGAAACTTGTCATGAATGATGCGAGATACTAAGAGAGCCATTAAGATCATTTCACGACAAACACGACCTTCAAACATGAAGTACACGAAAGAGAAGAAGAAGGAGATATCCAGACATCGACTGATCGCGCGATCTTTGAAACTATAAGACGTACAAACTCAAAATTTGTTAGAGATATGTCTCCTGCCATTTAGAGGTCAGCTAAGACTGGATTTTAGAATGATCTTTCAAACAGTTCATTAATAATGTATCGGTAAGAGTAGCTCGTCTATTTTCCTATGACCTTCACAAGCTTGGAGGTTAAGAACAGTAACATATGTGTGCATCAGGGTCGTGTATGGACTGCGTTAGTTGGACCACGTCTCCGAGTCTCTGATGATTGGGTGGCTGCCCACCAGGTCCGTCGAGATGAGCATGCTCTTATCATCGTTTACAATGTTTTCTTGACCCTCGCTCCCCTACCTGAAGGAGTGTTTTCATTATCGGCGTCCTGACCAAAGTCGTGTGGTACGCTCTGGGTATAGTAACACATTGAATAAAAAAAAAAAAATATATGCTTTAAAGTGCAAAAGAAGACCCTGACCCGCCATACGCAGGGGGATGATGTTAAAAAAAAAAAAAAGATGCCATATACCAAGTCTGGTTACTTTTGGGAGATGTTTCTTCACCATTACGTCACATTCGGGTGTACTATTTTTAATCTATTTATTTTACTTCTCCTGGCCTGCAGGGTTGCCAGGGAGACAACCCTCATAGCGATAGAGCATCCCTTGTTAATTTTTAGGTTATAAGTATAGCTTTTATTAATTAATTCCTCCTTTAATGAGAGCAATAGAGTCAATAAATCAATTAATCAACATGTCTCCATTCCAGTAATTCTGAACGCAGAGGAAGCTTCTGGTCATGGACATCCATCCAGGTGAATATATTTAATCTATTTATATATTATATACTGGTGGTAGGTCTTCACTACCGCAGCTCCTTTTGAAGTTTGAAGACAGTACTGTCTTCCGGTTTAAATGGCGCTATAAATAGTAAAATTACTGGGGTAGATGTCTACTGCTGGATCCGCAGTCAGCGTAGCGTCCGGTTCCGACAGGCACTAGGGGCTGTTGTTTTTAAGGGTTCATAAGGGATGTTTATAAGGGCTGCAATCATGCTGGATTGGTACGGGTTGATGGGAGCCAGAGCCTCGATTGTTGATTAGCACGAAGCACCACAACCGGATGAGGTTGGAGGTTGGTTTAGTCCCGTGAGTTGGTGTGCGATACCCTTTACAACCCTGGGTGCTGTGTATATCATCCTAACTAGCGCCATGTTGTTAGCGTATTACTTACCATCAGGTGAACGTCCAGCCCACCTCGTCGCTCTATTGATTAAAAAAAAAATTGTCTTCTTACAGACACAACGGCACGCTGTCAGAACTGAAACGACTCAAGCGACAGACGCTGACGTCCAACTACTGTCCGTAAGTCGTCAAACAATATTGTAGAAATAGAATTACTTATCGTACGATGGGACCGTCATTGATAACTAATAATAATAAATAAAAACTTCCAAACAATAAAAAGAAAAAAAAACTACTATCTATAGCAACCGTTGCCATAGCAACAGCGTAAATAATACCAAAATGAAAATGTACGTAGAATTCAATTAGAAATAAAACGATGGAGGATCTATGAAATTCAATAAATAATTATTCTATTACGTTCACCGGTTTTTACGTGATTGGCCTCGTGAAAGCCTATTTTCATTATATATGATATTTCGCTGTCGCTGCCTCAGCTGCTGCTCCGCGGTGTGCAGGATAGTCTTCCTCACTAGAGGACTATCCCTCCCCTCTTTAGGCATTTTTCGTATCACCTCGTTCCCATGGAGGACATTTCCCTTGGAAGAGGCGTGGGTATGAAGGATCTAGGTTGCGGAGCGGTTTGCGCGACTTTCCTCCTCGCTCCCTTGGGTGAGGGACCGGGCTTTTTGGTGGCTTGTGCAGCCGGTCCTCCGGTCGCGCCCAAGGGTGGACGAACACACTTCTCGGGGAGCCTATCCTCCAATGATGCCAGGCGGGCGTTCGCCATCGTCGCGACCTGCATCATGACGCTCCGGTAGATCTCCTCTACCAGCAGCGTCGCCTGTTCGGAAGAAGCGACGACTGTGCGCCGATTCTTCCTCGCCGGACAAGTCATCTACCCTCCAGGGAGGAACTCCTCGCCGGTGTAGGAGCGGTGAGAGGGCGCGGGTCGTTCTCGACATCTTTCTCGCTGAGCTTTGCCCTCATGGTACCCAACTCATTTTCCGCCTGCAGCTGCCGCGTCTTGTCCATTACAGTGAGAGACCCGATGACCGCCACGGCCGCCTTGAAGGAGGCCGCGGCCTCCTTCAAATTCCACGTCAAGTCGGACTTGAGGTTCTTCGACCTGCTGGCGATCATCACGATCAGTTCGGCATCGTCGAAGACGACCCTCTGCAGCATTGCTACAGTCTTCTTATCTGGAGCCGTTTTAGGCTCCAGCGCGAGTGACTGTGAGAGTTTCCGCTCCCGGTTTTGGCGGAACCTCGAAGTTTCTCTTCCGCCTGGAGTTTCAACTCTAGTCGCCTTTCAAACGCGGCTTTAGCCTTACTAAGGCCCACGTATTTACCGGTCGTGGGCGAACGCCTACCGCGATCTGGCTTGCTGCCGAGGTCTACGTCGTCCTCCTCTGAGGAGGTCGACAGAGAGTCCCTTCTGTGACGGCGTCTCTTGCACTCCCGCCCACAGCTTGAGTCGCAAGACGCCATCGAGGCGAGGCTGCAGTCAGAAACCAAGTCTGTCAGGGTTGGGACGCGGATCATGTCTACATCGCCCTCGACCTCGCTACGCTTTAAGCGCAGTCGCTCCAGTACCATCCGCGCCTTAGGAAGCGCGGTTGGCGCTGAGGCGCGTTGCTTGACCCCGTCCTGTCCAAAAGTTTGGCCAGCGCCCGTCTTGGGGCGCGGCACTGTCGAGTCCCTATTGCCTGCGCCCATATCGAGGCGCGGCTTTTCCGCCGCTGCAGTAGTTACCGATGATCAGTGGCCGTTGCTCTGCTGCTCACACACTTCACCTCGCAAAACAGTTGTGCCCACCCCAGAGTACGAAGGGCAGACGGTGCTGGGCACCATGTAGGACTCTCCAGCCTTACGGCCACGACCTGGGGACTAATTGCTTTTGAATTGTTCATCATGTGTGTTTAGGTTGCTGATCCATAGCTTTGGGCGCTAACGACCAAGTTCCACTTGGCCATTCATCCCATCGGCGCGCCGTACCCTAGGATTGGGGTGATTTGAGAGGTTGTCTTCCTCTTGACTCTGGTGACAATGACCGCAGTCTCTGCTTCCGCTCGTGGAGTGCTGTAAGCGGGCTACGGGTGTAACCGACGTGGCCGAAGCCAACAGTCGCCCTGGGGGCGGACTCATCGTACGAGTTCGACTGATTACACCGAAAAGAGAACTGTATCCACAAAGGATAATTCAATTTTCCGTTCAGCAGGCGATGGGGTGAAACCTCTATTCGAGTGAATAAAAGTTTGCCTTTCATTGTATAACATCAGGTTGGTACCAAGAAATGAATATTGACATACTGATGTGTTTCTTCCTCCAGTAAAGATCAATGGCAGTGCCGCAGTGGTGCTTGCATCAGCGTGGACAGCATATGCGACGGGGTCGTCGACTGTCCGGACGGCAGCGACGAGACGCACGCCCTGTGCAGGAAGATGAGGTGATGATAATGTTCATCAAGAACAAGTTATTTATGTGAGGGATGGTAAATCTCCACGGGAAGTAGCGCAGCATGTGTAAGTGTTTCGATTATCACCAGGTGTCCATCGAACCTGTTCCGCTGCACGTACAGCGCGTGCGTGAGAGGGACGGCCGCCTGTGACGGCCGCGTCGACTGCGCCGACGCATCAGATGAGATCAGTCCTATCTGTGGAGACGACGACGAGGTCGAGTAAGTAACTACACTATCATCACCATTACCATAACATTGCCACCAGCATAATACTACTCCGCCAACATTATTTACACCACCTCCTTTATTATCTCTGCCAATACCATCATCGATATCTCTAGTATCTCTGGGCCCTCAGTATAATTTGTTTTAGTGTATGTCATCCTAACTGGCGTCACAGTTTTCATTATATATTATACCATCAGCTATCAATACAAATGCGGAAGTGGCGAACGGATACCTGCGTACAAGCGTTGCGATGGTATAGCTGACTGTGTGGACGGTTCAGACGAGACGGTCCGCTCCTGCGGCTCCATGACCTGCCTCTCGCACCTGTTCCAGTGCGCTTACGGCGCATGCGCCGACCGCGGTGCTGAATGTAACGGGGTTAGTGCTTTCATTGCTAGAACATTCTGTAGGCTATATCACCAAATCACTTATTTTCCAATAAGTGCGGTCTTACGCAGAAAGGACGGACGTATACTGCCACGTACCGACATCCTGATGGTTTCCATCCATGTAGTAGCTGATCTTTCTTGAGCACCCCTGCTTACTAATTTCCCCAAAATAACGATCACCTGATGGTAAGTTGTACGCCCGCCCATAACAACGTGGCGTTAGTAAGGATATTATACACTGCATTATATGGTGCTTCTCATCTCGAGGCAATGGTAAGTCAAGTATTTTCTGGCGCCGCGACCGACAAGGGCCGTCGGGCCGGTGCCCCCCTTGGAGATGGTTCCTGGGCTGGATATGGTGATGCGTCTCGTATTCCGACGCGTCGCCACGTAGGGATTTTTTAACAGGAGGGGTGCTTCACACCCCTCCTCGAGGTGGGCCCGGTCATTCGGGCGCCGTTCGAGGGGTCGTGGATGAACTGCAATACTTTACCGCGACCCCACGAACACGTGGATGAGAGTGGAATACCGTGTGAAGCTTTTTAGTCGCTTGGAGTCCGACACTACCACCGTCGCCGGCCCAATTTGGCGACGGGGTGTGCATTTCCGTTAGCATTTTGTTACAAACGTAAATAAAAAAAAAAAAAAAAAGTCAAGTACATTATCATCCTAACTAGCGTCATTAAAAAGCTAAATCTTAAAGCTATTTTGTTAAAAGCTAAATAACAAGCAAGTGGAAATTCCGTCCATTATAAAAACAATGTTCTTCACCTAGATATTAGATTGTGCTGATGGATCAGATGAGTCGGAAGAATTGTGCGGAAGACCAGCACCGCTGGTGATAACTACCACTCACCGGTAAGAATATGTATATATTTAATATAATGAACCTGCCTACGACTGCTGCTAGGTCTCTGTTGCCGAAGACTGCCTCAGTAAGTACCGCCACAGCCAGACGGTCTCCAGCAACAGAGATTCTATCACCAGTAAAGTTTATATATATAAGTAGATTATTTTAATCATCTCTCTCTTTTTCTAATTCAATCAATAAGAAAATTGTCGAATGGATCTCTCTCTCCCGTTCTTTTTGTCTCTCTCTTAACCGCCTTCACTATATCCATCTCATTCTCACAGAAATAAACTTTTTTTTAGAAATGTAATCCCCGCTACCGAGTGCAAGTTACCGGCATACCCTGAGCATGGGACGTACTTGGTGATAGGTGTTCCAGCGGCTTCACCGGGACAAATGCTGGTTAATCCGGTACTGGAACTGTCCTGCGACTTCGGGTACGGCTTGGATGCATCTAGCAACCTGTATTGCAGGAACGGCGTATGGACTGCACCCCTTCCACGATGTGTTAGTGAGTATATACACAAGTTACTTGTAGTAAGTCTCCGTTGCTGGCGACCGTCTAGGTGCCACCGCAACTCCTCACCAGCATGTGGTGCACCTTGCTGAACAACGGATGAAGCTCTGACCCACACTAGATCGGCGTGGTGAGCCAAAGTCCTATCAATATACATCAATGAACTCTGTGATCTTTTGGGAGAAACCTATGTCCAGCAGTTGACGTCTGTTGTCTGACGGTGTATATCATTGTAACGAGCTAGTAGTTACAATTACCATCAGATAATAAGGACCCCACTGCGGGGGCACAGACCTACCCTCCATATGAGGACGATTGGGCCATAGTCACCACGCTGGCCCAATACGGGTTGGTGACTCCACACATACATTAGAATAAATTCTAAGTCATATGCAGCTTTCCTCACGATGTTCTCCTTCACCATTTGTATCTCGCTGTTGTAACTAAAGTCCACAAATGTACATGACTTAAATATTAAAGTCATTGGTACATGCCGAGATTCGAACCCATGACCTTCGGAATAAAAGCCGCACGCTCCAACCATTAGGCCAGCGAGCTACTTGCCCCACGCTTTGATATAATTAAAAATCGAATCTGGTTACCCCAGTGGTTTCACTTGCTAAAACATCCTTCATAGTAAGTCAAGCGCTGATAATAATATTTAACGGTCAACAGAACAGTGCGTTATGCCGTCGAACCCCACCGTGCAGTATGAATGTCAGGTCACCATCAATAGCACCAAGATCACCCGGCCATGCGAAGAGTACGAGCTGGAGGGCACCTCAGCCAAGCCGACCTGCAAGGAGAACTACCGAATGAAGGACTTCCCGCACACAGCCAAGTGCGTGGACGGACAGTGGGAGAAGCTGATCACCTGCAGTCCAGGTACGTAGCGAAGGCGTTCCTCTCCAATGTACACGACGGCGGTGAACCTTATCCCGTTAGCTACCACCATCAAACATTTAAATATTTTATTCCACAAAATGTCAAAACGAGTAAGAAGTTCACTTGATTATAAGTTATACAAACAAAATGGCGCTAATTGGGATAGCGTACACTGCACCACATTGTGCGCGTTGCATTAAGACAGATAATGTTAATTTTGTAATTAACTGAAGCAGTAATATTCGCGCATTATAAAAATCTCCAACAAAAGAGGTTCAATCACCGGGACTTTTCTCATTTTTTTTTATTTCACGAAGCTGAACACGAGCTAAACGTTCGCTTGATTATATGTGATATATAACATACCGCTAATTAGTATGATATATACTGCAACGCATTGTGCTCGTCGCTAACTACGGCGCTCTTCAGACCGAATGATACTGTTACAAAGATTATCGCGTCCGAAGGGAATACTAGAACATTCGAGAGTAATAAATAGAGCGACGCGCCGCCGTACAGCCGGCGCGTTTATTATAAACGATGAGTCATCGGCAGTAGTTGATACATTACTAGAACGTTCGAGAATAATATACAGAGTACCGCGGAGACGTACAGGCAGCGCGCTTTTAATAAACGATGAGTCATCGTCAGTAGTTGATACATTACTAGAACGTTCGAGAATAATATACAGAGTACCGCGGAGACGTACAGGCAGCGCGTTTTTAATAAACGATGAGTCATCGTCAGTAGTTGATACATTACTAGAACGTTCGAGAATAATATACAGAGTACCGCGGAGACGTACAGGCAGCGCGCTTTTAATAAACGATGAGTCATCGTCAGTAGTTGATACATTACTAGAACATTCGAGAATAATATATAGAGTACCGCACCGACGTACAGGCGACGCGTTTATAATAAACGATGAGTCATCGTCAGTAGCTGATACATTACTAGAACGTTCGAGAATAATATATAGAGTACCGCGCCGACGTACAGGCGGCGCGTTTATAATAAACGATGAGTCATCGTCAGTAGTTGATACATTACTAGAACATTCGAGAATAATATATAGAGTACCGCACCGACGTACAGGCGACGCGTTTATAATAAACGATGAGTCATCGTCAGTAGTTGATACATTACTAGAACGTTCGAGAATAATATATAGAGTACCGCACCGACGTACAGGCGACGCGTTTATAATAAACGATGAGTCATCGTCAGTAGTTGATACATTACTAGAACGTTCGAGAATAATATACAGAGTACCGCGCCGACGTACAGGCAACGCGTTTATAATAAACGATGAGTCATCGTCAGTAGTTGATACATTACTAGAACGTTCGAGAATAATAAATAGAGTACCGCGGAGACGTACAGGCAGCGCGTTTATAATAAACGATGAGTCATCGTCAGTAGTTGATACATTACTAGAACGTTCGAGAATAATATACAGAGTACCGCGCCGACGTACAGGCAACGCGTTTATAATAAAGAATGAGTCATCGGCAGTAGTTAATGCGCATTGCATGACAGAATGGAATGCTCTCGATCTTTCCAGAATATTCAATGGGCGCGGTCGATGTGCGTATGAGTCATAGCTATTTTGAATTTGGAAACGATACAGGGGCGGCGCAACCGGTGCACGAACTGACTAGTATTCTACTTCTGGATGGCTCATTTTTATTTGAACTGTCCAGAGTAATAAACAGTTTTATATCAGTATATTTTTTTTTTTTTTTTTCATTCAATTGAGCAACGAGGACAACAAGCAAAAGAGTTATGTGATACTGTACCATAATGCGCTCGTCGCCTGAGACCTAAGTAGTTGTATCTCGTTACCGTAGTCATTCCAATAGTTACGGCGCCCTTCAAATCAGAACTGTACCGTTTGTCCGGACACTCTTGGGTAGAGACGACTAGTAGACTTATCACACTTGGCTTCATTCGACCAAATCATAACCACAGTATTTCTTTTTTGGTTGTTAGAATGCGGCACGATCTTGGCGAAGGCCCAGCAGCTGATGGTTGGCGGACGGGATGCGGAAAGAGGCGAGCTTACATGGCACGCCGGTATTTATAGGAAGAAAAGATTCGTAGAGCAGATTTGCGGCGGCTCCCTCATCAGGAGGAGCACCATCGTATCGGGTACTCACACAACTTCTACATACTTTAAATAGTTTAAAAATCAACTCATTTCCTGTCACTTAAGGAGGTTGAAAGTAATTTAATTCTATTAGTTATTTCATTAGATACAATGCCCTTAATTACTTTTTGGATTATACAACCATATCATCATCATCATCAGCTTTTACTGCTACCACTACCAGCATTCCCTATCAGTGGGGTTCATCTGACCAATGAACGCGGGTGCGCGGCCCCCGAAAGCCAAAGCTGTTACTATTTTCCCCCCAACAACGTTCTAAATAGTAACATCCTGTATTAACTGTTACTCTTGTATAGAATCTACATTCCTCTCGATAGTCCACTTTCCTCTCACATCTTTCTATCCCTACCCTCACTTCACAGTCGCCAACCCAGCATGGTGACCAATACACCACATTGCTCCTATCGCTTTGATACTGTCACTACAATTCACTAGCTACAGGTCCCTTGAGCCGGAATATAGTAATGTATACATGCAACTGTATGGTGACAGGAGTAGACACTGCATCTGCGACCAATTTAGAGACCTATCACCAGTATATAGACCCACCCGTGGGTAAGTCTACCACCAGTTATATATCCCCCATTTAATACCGGCAGCGGCGCATTGCTTCTACGACGCGAACAGAGGGGTCAAGATGCCGGCGAGCAATTACTGCGTGGCGATAGGCAAAATATACAGGCCGTGGAGTGATACGAGAGACAAGGACGTCCAGCAGAGGGATGTAAGTACCGCACCCACAATCCCAGTCTGTTAGATTATATACACTACAGCCAGCAATTACACAATTGTATATACAATATAATGCTAACTGGCGTGAGATATGACCATATGATACGAACGCTCGCAAAGGAAGTATGGACGATTTTTTTTTTTTTTTTTTTGTACAAATATGTTTTCATTGTTCCGTAATAAGTTACAAAATCCTTTAATGTTTTTAAAAATTGTAAGTTCTTTGCATATCTTTCAGTGTGCGTGTGGTGGCCCCAATAAAGTGGCAACAGGCTCACTCCCTGTTACACGGGACCTATCTGACCTCATCTGGCGAAATGTGGGTGTTCATTCACCTCTGCCTACCCCTACCGGGAAAAAGGCGTGACAATATAAAAAAAAAAATATTTATCAGATCTTTGTCTTCCGGTTGCTTTCCAAAGAAATGGTAAAAATCATTCCGATCCATAAAGTCAGATGATAGTTGTGATGTAAATAATTGTCGCCCCTTCACAATTTTGCCCACTATCATGTTTTCGAGATTTCACACTGTACTTTAATTCAAAATCATTTACAATTATTATTAACTACCTGTCAACACATCTTACTGATATATAGACGTAATATATATAGTTGGCGCTAGTTAGGACGACAAACACTACACACACAACCACGCGCTTTGAGACATTGGTCCGATATATACCATAACAGCCAATTTTCCTCCCCACTGGTAGGGCATATACCCTCAATATGAGGGCGATTCGATCAATGATGGGTAAATCCTTTCATTACACACAGTAAAGTATGCACACTACTATTCGACGACAGAAATAGCCTGCGGTAGTATCTAAAGTTTAAATTCTATACGATATCTGAGACCAAAGAGATACCTAACACTAGTGTTATGAAGAATATCTGACTACCTTACTAACCTAAAGAAATAGGCTTCGTATGCCAATCAGAAGTGTATACTCCCGAGGATTCTTCCAGGTGTCCGAGATCCACATCCCTGAATCATATAGAGGCTCTGATAACAAATACCACGACGACATAGCGCTGGTGGAGGTGGTGAAACCGTTCGAGTACACTGCGTACATACGCCCCGTGTGCCTCGACTTCCGGCGGGAATTCGACAGGGAACAACTGCATCCGGGGAACTTGGGCAAGGTGAGGAGTTATTTATTCCCCTAAAAAGATATTTTCGAAGTAATGCAGCTGCTCATCAACAAGGTTTCACCGCAAGTTAATGATGATCTCTGTTTAAAATCCCAAGGTTGCTGGTTGGGGTTTTGAAGATACAACAGGCCGGTCGTCCGAGGTGCTGAAAGTGGTGGAACTGCCCGTGGTGGATAACCAGGTGTGCAAGAACAACATACCAGAGGATTTTAAAGACCACATCACCTCCAACAAATTCTGCGCGGGATATTATAACGGTAATTATCATTCGGGCCTCGCTTGTCGTACCGAGCGGACGTGTCCCATGCAACCGGAGTTAGTGCGCGCTACCTCCACACGTGCGTTCCAAGATATGCACAAAATGGCGTCATCATCATCAGAGCCTTCCTTTCGAACCGCTCCTTCCACTTCCGCGAACTCTCCTTGATCCGACCGATGAAAGACGGTGTCCCCCAACGCTCTTGTCTCTCCCCAGCTACTCCTCCAGCTCTACAAGAACGACATTCCCAAAGACCTCAAAGTCATTGTACCACTCCGGCAGAGGTCCGAAAATAATATCGAGTAGCTTATAAACAGCGACCATTCGAGGCGGGTGGTTCCGGAAGTCGCGAATCGACACATTTTATAAAACAGGCCGTGGATTCGGGTCCACGTGTCCAGTATCAAATGGGCTGTAACAGTCAAAATTACTACCAAGCGCTCGGAGGGAATCGAATAAAGGAAGTCCTAACCATCATTCTTACAGATTATCACCACCACCATCATCGCCACGCGGTTATCACCATCATTTATACACCATCTTATCACCATGTCTACCCTCGTCGCAATAAAGCCATTGCCCTTATTAAATTTACGTACATATATATCACGCCTCGTTCCCAGTGGGGTAGGCAGAGACCAGCTCTCTCCACTTGCCACGATCCTGGCACACCTCTCCCGCTTCCTCCACTTTCATCAGTCTTCATGCATACTCTTCTTCTCATTTTATGCTTCCTCTTCCCCTTGTATACCTCTTTCGTTAATCTTTCATCCATTCAGTCAACATGGCCGAACCATCAGAGTATCGCTTTCTCTATCCTTATCTCATCTGCCACCAGGCACTGCTTCCTTATTGAATTTCTTTTCATTATAGGCACAGCTTTGTGTGAAGGAGACAGCGGCGGTGGTCTCTCGTTCCCCGCGAGGGAGTCGGGCGAGGTCCGCTACTACCTGCGCGGCGTGGTCTCCACCGCCCCCGCCCCGAGCGACGAGCAGAGGTGCAACGCGATGACCGTCACCACATTCACAAGGATCACGGTGCAGATACCGTTTTTCATGGAGTACCTCCACGAAGAATACTAGGACACTTCACCACCAACAACGATATAGGAACTAACTCTTCTAATTTATAATAAACTATTTATACAAACAAACAAACCTCCTTTGTATGCGACGCCATTTGCTGGCAAAAAAAAATTGAGCTTTATATTCCCGCGTATATTGCGCGGGAATCGATTGCACTTTCCCGCCAATTACAGCAGAGTCGCGTGACCATCCATTGCGTGTTATAAAAGAATTGTTTGAAAAAAAAAATCCCTTGTGGATAAACACTTATATCGACCGGAAGTCCCGGGTTCAATCCCGACGTCGTTGATTTATTCAATGAAGAAGCTTCGAGATGAGCAATACATTCACTTGATGATGAGTGATACGGTTACTATATTACCCATAAGATGTTAAGTGTCTTTATCCCAATACTTTGACTAGTCACAACGCCCTTCAAACCGTCGGAAGAAATTGGTGATGCGGTGGCGCCTTACTAGACGGTCTTTGGCAACAATATTCAGCAGCGACAAGGTTATCTTTACCGCCGGGCGAAGAACAACACACATATAATAAGTATGGCGGAAATTAGTTAGCCTGCCGCAAATATAATTTTTTTTCTACCTCATTGCATACAAGTCATCATCATCGTCGTCGTCGTCACCGTCGTCGTCATCGTCATCATCGTCACACATACACTTCTGGACATAAGACTCCACGCTGATGCAATGTAGGTTGGTGGGAGCCAGAGCCTCGTTCGTTCATCAGGGTGCACCATAAACAAGTGAACTGGACTTAGATCCTGTAAACCGTTGTACGGGAACCCTTGCACCCCAAGTAATCATCCTGTGAGGTGTAGTTGGCGTAACCAAACTTCTTCGATTATGCGTATTGTTTATTTCAGTACCCTTATATACACGTCGTTAGCTCTCATTTTTTCCGTGACCGAGACGTCACCCTGACATCCCTCTGACGTGTTACCATCGACAAAAGTGGTTAATAATCAACCCCTTAACTATACACGCAGTCGCAAGTACAGTCTCGCAGTTGTGCTTTATTAAATCGCCTGCGATCCGATCACACTCTCCCCTTCCATCCCACTCGGCCCCTTCCCACCGTGATCATCACGACCTCGTCCCCGTCGGGCTCGACGGCTGGATGGACCCTCGAAGTGCGCTGCGGCGCTGACGGAGCGGCTGGAAGACGGAGAACAGGTCAAGCATCACGGCGGAAGACAGAACGGAGTAAGGTGGAATTGGTGAAGAAAATACCGGTGGTGGAGTGGTGGTCTCCGCTGCTGGAGCCCGTCTACGTACCGCCGCAGTTCCCATATCTTAGACCAGACAGTAGTGTGCAAACATTACCATGTATGTAGGGTGCTGGTGAGTAATTACTGCGGTAACGGGTAATGTCTTAGCGAGGAGTACAGATGCAGTGTATACTATCCTAACCAGCACCATGGATATGGGCGGTCGTGGGATAGACAGCAGACAGGATGACAGCACCACAGTGCACCCGTCGCTCGAGACCCAAGGTGTTGAGTATCGTTACACAAATAATTATATTAGCCACAGCGCCCTTCAAACCGGATCACAGTGCTGCCAGCACCACTGATATGAGCTCGTGTAACTCAAAATTGAAGAGTTCGTTCTTTAAAAAAATCTCGTTCCTCTTTTAGAGTAGAAGGGAATCTTCAAACAAAACCCTTCAAACCGGATCGATATTTTTCTCTAAGGACGCACTGCACCTTATGCTCGTCACCTTGAGATCAATAATGTTTGGTTTAGTTACTGGTCTATTCCCTGTACCGTTATCCGGTTTGAAGGCCCTTCAAACCGGATAACGGTACTGTCTGTCTGGCTGCAGTAGGCGCTGCGGTGGTACCTACTTAGACGTTCGAGCAGTAAACAGCTGCTTACTCTCGCCACTCCGCTGTCGTCGCTAGCTGTTCGAGCTGGACGCGCTGCGCCGCACCAGCGAGCTGGACCCCAGCAGGAGATGGAGAACCACCAGCGGCACGTAGATGGCGCATTGGTACCGACTGAGCCACGAGGGTATCGCCTCCTCACAGTTCTGGAAAACAAGGACAATAGTATGAGCATACTCCTTACAATGGATCACCATCACCATCATCATTAGCTGATAGATGCCCACAGCTGGGCTTAAGCCTCCCCAAAACTCCACATCGATACAATGGATTAATACTCAAATATGTCAACCGTCTAGGTAGGTATCACCGCAGCTCCTATTGCAGCCGACAGACAGTACTGTTATCCGGTTTGAAAGGCCTTCAGCTATTACTGCCGGTAGGTCTCTATTGCTACAGACCGTCTAGGTAGGTATCACCGCAGCTCCTATTGCAGCCGACAGACAGTACCGTTATCCAGTTTGAAGGGCCTTCAGCTATTATTGCTGGTAGGTCTCTATTGCTACAGACCGTCTAGGTAGGTATCACCGCAGCTCCTTTTGCAGCCGACAGACAGTACCGTTATCCGGTTTGAAGGGCCTTCAGCTATTATTGCTGGTAGGTCTCTATTGCTACAGACCGTCTAGGTAGGTATCACCGCAGCTCCTATTGCAGCCGACAGACAGTACTGTTATCCGGTTTGAAAGGCCTTCAGCTATTATTGCCGGTAGGTCTCTATTGCTACAGACCGTCTAGGTAGGTATCACCGCAGCTCCTATTGCAGCCGACAGACAGTACTGTTATCCGGTTTGAAAGGCCTTCAGCTATTATTGCCGGTAGGTCTCTATTGCTGCAGACCGTCTAGGTAGGTATCACCGCAGCTCCTATTGCAGCCGACAGACAGTACTGTTATCCGGTTTGAAAGGCCTTCAGCTATTATTGCCGGTAGGTCTCTATTGCTACAGCCCGTCTAGGTAGCTATCACCGCAGCTACTATTGCAGCCGACAGACAGTACCGTTATCCGGTTTGAAGGATCTTCAGCTATTACTGCTGGTAGGTCTCTATTGCTACAGACCGTCTAGGTAGGTATCACCGCAGCTCTATTGCAGCCGACAGACAGTACCGTTATCCAGTTTGAAGGGCCTTCAGCTATTACTGCTGGTAGGTCTCTATTGCAGCCGACAGACGGTACCGTTATCCGGTTTGAAGGGCCTTCAGCTATTACTACTGGTAGGTCTCTATTGCTACAGACCGTCTAGGTAGGTATCACCGCAGCTCCTATTGCAGCCGACAGACAGTACCGTTATCCGGTTTGAAGGGCCTTCAGCTATTACTACTGGTAGGTCTCTATTGCTACAGACCGTCTAGGTAGGTATCACCGCAGCTCCTATTGCAGCCGACAGACAGTACCGTTATCCGGTTTGAAGGGCCTTCAGCTATTACTACTGCCGGTAGGTCTCTATTGCTACAGACCGTCTAGGTAGGTATCACCGCAGCTCCTATTGCAGCCGACAGACAGTACTGTTATCCGGTTTGAAAGACCTTCAGCTATTACTGCCGGTAGGTCTCTATTGCTACAGACCGTCTAGGTAGGTATCACCGCAGCTCCTATTGCAGCCGACAGACAGTACTGTTATCCGGTTTGAAAGACCTTCAGCTATTACTGCCGGTAGGTCTCTTTTGCTACAGACCGTCTAAGTAGGTATCACCGCAGCTCCTATTGCAGCCGACAGACAGTACCGTTATCCGGTTTGAAGGGCCTTCAGCTATTACTACTGGTAGGTCTCTATTGCTACAGACCGTCTAGGTAGGTATCACCGCAGCTCCTATTGCAGCCGACAGACAGTACCGTGATCCGGTTCGAAGGACTAACTAGTAAGAATAGACTAGTAACTAAACTAAAGATAAATCTCAAGATGACTACGGTGTATATCATCACGTGAACGTTCAGAGAAAAAACATCAATCCGGTTTGAAGGGTTTTACCTTTTTGAAGATTTTCTTCTACTCTAAAAGAGGAACGAGATTTCTTTTAAAGAACGAACTCTTCGATTTTGAGTTACACGAGCTCATATCAGTGGTGCTATGGGTACGGATATGGGATCGAACCAGGGCCCTCAGTTCCGGACAAAGCAAGAGCCAACGCTCTACAGATCCAGTCACTAAAGCATGATTATGATTCAAGTGATGGTATCATCATCATCAGGTGCCCTCGCCAAGTTGGAGTTCGTCGATCAGACAGAGATAACCAATTTGATCCTAATTTTTTTTTTTTTTACTTCTTGGTACACCGGTCTTCAAATTGAAGAAGGTTAAAACTGGTCGTGATGATATACAGAACCACGTTGTGGTCTTCCAAGGACAATTTGTTAGGGATCATCAGGATCCTAGTAATTTCACTAACTACAGCGCTCTTCATATTATCGCCACACAATCACTTGGCGTCGATGATACAGTAATTGTGGGTACAAACCTGCACGAAAATGGTGTCGGCGGTACAGTTATGAGGGTAAGCGCTCACACCGCAACAGGACCATGGTGGTGATACCATCTCAGCAGAACTTGAACTGTGGAAGAAGAATCCTGTATGAATCAAGAACAAGAGAAAGAAGACAGTAAAATGAGAGCGGAGAACGAGTAATAGAGGAATGCAGAAGTCTAAAATTTTTGAGAGAAAAAAATCAAAAAAAAAATCTAGTATTAAAAGTAATAGAAGAGAAAGAAGAAGAATTAAAGCTTGAAAATAACAGTAGTAATATAGAAGATGAAGAGTAACAGGTTAATAGAGAGCGCGATTCGGGAACAGAATTACATTGCAAGGATGATATCTTTTCCATGAGCAGAAGTATATAGGAAGGAAAAGAAGAGACGGCTGAAGTATGAGAAGGAGAAGATAAGAGGATATCAAATTGGTTGCTAGTTGATATTCTGTGGAAGAGAATGGAAATAGACATGTGCTACAATAGATTTTCAAGCGTCAGGAATGGACTAATCTTTGTCGAAGGGCCCTACTATGAGTATTTACCCGTTATGCTCGCAGCAACTGAAGGCGAGCCTCAATGCGTGGGTTGCCTGGCCATCTTCAGCTCGAAGACCTTTCTGTAAGAGAAGAAGACTTAGGAGTATATACAGCAAATGGGAACTACATCCCATATTGGATCGCTGTTCCTAGACTATACTAGAGAAAAATCTAGACCTTAAACATATAGCCTTGGATGAGGGTGAGGTCCTGCAGGAGTACCATCCTTATCCTTAAGGTATCTTCTCTTCTCATAGCGGAAGTTGGTGGTCAGTTCACAATATTTGACTCTATCTCTTGCTTGGAACTGTTGGACTAGAGTTCCGGTCCACTCTCTGACCCATGGGAAATTTCACGAGTAAACCTCTCCACAGCCTTACCTTTTCTCCCACATTTGTGATGCTTACCACCTCCCCGCCATCACCACCATCGAAGAGTCGAAGCAACATTCACGGTGTTCATCACAATGGAACTGAGTCAGAAATCACCAATTTTCTGACTTTGTCCCCAAATCACCAAGTTCTTATGCTAGTCACTTTTAGAGAAAATACGACAGATAATGTTCTAAAAATTCTAGAAGGAAAATTGGGAATTCGTGATGGAAAAGTAGCAGTGTGCATATTTCACTACAATCCAGTTTGAAGGACGCTGTAGTTAATATAAATACAGTAGTGAAAAGACTGGATGTCGTATCACTATCTATATCCAATCCGCATGGCAGAGATCAGTTTTTAGGATTGACAATACAAATCGAGTCTAAATAAAAAAAAAAAATGGTGACCACTCACCACATGAACTTCCTTCTCCTCTAGATAATGTGATAAGTAAAATGGAAGAAACATAGTATGGAAGAGGACTTACTTCTACTATATCGGATGTGTAGTAGAACACCAAAGAGCATTCAAGAAGAAGCATGAGAACTACCAGGATTGCGTACTGTGAAAGGTAATGTTTTGTTGTATATCTTCATCATCGTCATCAAGCCGTAGAAGTCCACTGCTGGACATGGGACTGTATTAATAATGTCCACACGGATCATACACATCATCATCATCATCATTATCATCATCATCAGCTGATAGACGTGCACTGCTGGACATAGACCTCTCCCAAAGATCTCCACATCGCACCAGCGGTTTTTCGAGACCTTCACTCCTTTGGAGGATTTGGGCCATTTCCCACCACGCTGGGCCAACGCGGGTTGGTGAGCCAGAGCCTCGTCTATTGATCATCAGGCAGCACCACGAGCTGATGATCTTGGCTTGGGTCCAGTTGTGCGGGACCCTTTACACCCCTACACATAATAGTGGAAATTCTAGTCCGCTGTCCTTATATAATATATGAGCCACAGATATTCAAATCATTACAGCGCTATCTGATGAGTGAGAAGGAAAAATTTCTATTCCCACTGCTGGGATTTCCAAAATACCCTCACAAGAACAGCGCAACAGTGAAGGTAAAAAAAAATCCAAAAGTTACCCTTTTAGAGATAGACATAAAGACTTTTAGGCGATTTGAATTGTTAACGTCGTCAGCATTGTAATCATCGCCATCAATTTTATCATCATCATCATTGCCAAGTTCATCATCAACGTCGCCGTTATTATCTCCATCAACTTCATCTTCATCACCTTTATCGCCGTCTTCATAATCTTCATCATCATCATCGTGATCATCGTCAGAGAATTTCGTGATAAATCTAATATACTGAAACTTATTAAATTGTCAGTTCCATATGAACAAACGTAAAAACCCTAATCTCCCACTTTATGTTCCCACCGCTGGGATTACAAAGTAGTCCTTTTTTTCCCCTTCACCAACTCACCATAAACAGTAGAAACTGTGAGCACTTCAAGGCGCCGTAGAAGCCCATGAAAGCGATGAAGAAGATGAAGATAGCAAGTACAGCCATCACGACGCCTAACTGAACATCCAGAACCTCCTGATGGAGAAGCACCTGTGGGAAAAATATAAGTATCTATCGATCCGGATGTAAGGGCTCCCGCACAACAACTAACGAGACCCAAGCCAACCTCCACCAGCTCGTGGTGCCCTGGTAATCAACAACCGATGCTCTGGCTCCCATCAACCCTAATTAGGCTAGCGTGGTGGGAAATGGTCCAAATCCCCATATGAACCCCCCACACAACAGCCCTTAGTGTCCAGCCGTCCAGCAGTGGACGTCTGTGGGCTAACGGTTATAATGATCTATAGAGACATGACTACACTGTCATTCCAACTATTTCTGCCGCCAAGCTGATAATGTATACATTACGTTCCGGTTTGAAAGGCGCTGTAGCTATTGAAATTATTAAGACTACACAAAGAGACAGCGCTATTGGTGCAGTATATATATCCTAATTAGCGCTCTATTGATGCAAACGTAACACTGATATGTGTACGCATATCTCTATTAGAACTGTATCGATGTCGTAAAAGTCGACTAAAACGGAATAAGTCCATATAGCAATTTTCCTATTGATTACTCTCAACGACTTTTACCACCGCAGCTCCTATTGCAGCTGGCAAACAGTACTGTGCAAAAAATACTGTGTTCCGGATTAAAGGACGCTGTAGCTAATTAAATTATTAAGGCGAAGAGACATGTCTCAAAGCGACGAGTACTATGTGGTCCAATGTATACAAAACTAACTAGAGCCACGCAATGCAGGCGTATAACTTACCATCAGGTGAACGTCCCACTAGTCTCGTCGCTACGTAGTATAAAGAAAGTGTGTGAACATTACTGTGTTCCGGTTTAAAGGACGCTGTAGCTAATGAAATTATTAAGGCGAAGAGACATGTCTCAAAGCGACGAGTACTTTGTGGTCCAATGTATACCAAACTAGCGCCATGCTATGCAGGCGTATAACTTACCATCAGGTGAACGTCCCACTAGTGTCGTCGCTACGTAGTATAAAAAATGTGTGAACATTATTGTGTTCCGGTTTAAAGGACGCTGTAGCTAATGAAATTATTAAGGCGAAGACATGTCTCAAAGCGACAGTACTATGTGGTCAATGTATACCAAACTAGCGCCATGCTATGCAGGCGTATAACTTACCATCAGGTGAACGTTCACTAGTCTCGTCGCTACGTAGTATAAAGAAAGTGTGAACATTATTGTGTTCCGGTTTAAGGACGCTGTAGCTAATGAAATTATTAAGGCGAAGACATGTCTCAAAGCGACGAGTACTATGTGGTCCAATGTATACCAAACTAGCGCCATGCTATGCAGGCGTATAACTTACCATCAGGTGAACGTTCCACTAGTCTCGTCGCTACGTAGTATAAAGAAAGTGTGTGAACATTATTGTGTTCCGGTTTAAAGGACGCTGTAGCTAATGAAATTATTAAGGCGAAGAGACATGTCTCAAGCGACGAGTACCATGTGGTCCAATGTATACCAAACTAGCGCCATGCTATGCAGGCGTATAACTTACCATCAGGTGAACGTCCCACTAGTGTCGTCGCTACGTAGTATAAAAAATGTGTGAACATTATTGTGTTCCAGTTTAAGGACGCTGTAGCTAATGAAATTATTAAGGCGAAGACATGTCTCAAAGCGACAGTACTATGTGGTCCAATGTATACCAAACTAGCGCCATGCTATGCAGGCGTATAACTTACCATCAGGTGAACGTCCCACTGGTGTCGTCGCTACGTAGAATAAAAAATGTGTGTGAACATTACTGTGTCCCGGGTTAAAGGACGCTGTAGCTAATGAAATTATTAAGGCGAAGAGACATGTCTCAAAGCAACGAGTACTATGTGGTCCAATGTATGCAAACTAGCGCCATGCTATGCGGGCGTATAACTTACCATCGGGTGAACGTTCCACTAGTCTCGTCGCTACGTAGTATAAAGAAAGTGTGTGAACATTACTGTGTTCCGGTTTAAGGACGCTGTAGCTAATTAAATTATTAAAGCGAAGAGACATGTCTCAAAGCGACAGTACTATGTGGTCCAATGTATAATAAACTAGCGCCATGCTATGCGGGCGTATAACTTACCATCAGGTGAACGTTCACTAGTCTCGTCGCTACGTAGTATAAAGAAAGTGTGTGAACATTATTGTGTTCCAGTTTAAGGACGCTGTAGCTAATGAAATTATTAAGGCGAAGACATGTCTCAAAGCGACGAGTACTATGTGGTCCAATGTATACTAAACTAGCGCCATGCTATGCAGGCGTATAACTACCATCAGGTGAACGTTCCACTAGTCTCGTCGCTACGTGGTATAAAGAAAGTGTGTGAACATTATTGTGTTCCAGTTTAAAGGACGCTGTAGCTAATGAAATTATTAAGGCGAAGAGACATGTCTCAAAGCGACGAGTACTATGGTCCAATGTATGCAAACTAGCGCCATGCTATGCAGGCGTATAACACCATCAGGTGAACGTCCCACTAGTGTCGTCGCTACGTAGTATAAAGAAAGTGTGTGAACATTATTGTGTTCCAGTTTAAGGACGCTGTAGCTAATGAAATTATTAAGGCGAAGAGACATGTCTCAAAGCGACAGTACTATGTGGTCCAATGTATAATAAACTAGCGCCATGCTATACGGGCGTATAACTTCATCAGGTGAACGTTCCACTAGTCTCATCGCTACGTAGTATAAAGAAAGTGTGAACATTATTGTGTTCAGTTTAAAGGACGCTGTAGCTAATGAAATTATTAAGGCGAAGACATGTCTCAAAGCGACAGTACTATGTGGTCAATGTATACCAAACTGGCGCCATGCTATGCAGGCGCATAACTTACCATCAGGTGAACGTTCACTAGTCTCGTCGCTACGTGAGTATAAAGAAAGTGTGTGAACATTATTGTGTTCCAGTTTAAAGGACGCTGTAGCTAATGAAATTATTAAGGCGAAGAGACATGTCTCAAAGCGACGAAGTACTATGTGGTGCAATGTATACCAAACTGGCGCCATGCTATGCAGGCGTATAACTTACCATCAGGTGAACGTCCCACTAGTCTCGTCGCTACGTAGTATAAAGAAAGTGTGTGAACATTACTGTGTTCCGGTTTAAAGGACGCTGTAGCTAATGAAATTATTAAGGCGAAGAGACATCTCTCAAAGCGACGAGTACTTTGTGGTCCAATGTATACCAAACTAGCGCCATGCTAGACAGGCGTATAACTTACCATCAGGTGAACGTCCCACTAGTGTCGTCGCTACGTAGTATAAAAAAAGTGTGTGAACATTATTGTGTTCCAGTTTAAAGGACGCCAGCTAATGAAATTATTAAGGCGAAGAGACATGTCTCAAAGCGACGAAATTACTATGTGGTCCAATGTATACCAAACTAGCGCCATGCTATGCGGGCGTATAACTTACCATCAGGTGAACGTTCCACTAGTCTCATCGCTACGTAGTATAAAGAAAGTGTGAACATTATTGTGTTCCAGTTTAAAGGACGCTGTAGCTAATGAAATTATTAAGGCGAAGAGACATGTCTCAAAGCGACGAAGTACTATGTGGTCAATGTATACCAAACTAGCGCCATGCTATGCGGGCGTATAACTTACCATCAATTGAACGTTCCACTAGTCTCGTCGCTACGTGGTATAAAGAAAGTGTGTGAACATTATTGTGTTCCGGTTTAAAGGACGCTGTAGCTAATGAAATTATTAAGGCGAAGAGACATGTCTCAAAGCGACGAGTACTATGTGGTCCAATGTATGCCAAACTAGCGCCATGCTATGCGGGCGTATAACTTACCATCAATTGAACGTTCCACTAGTCTCGTCGCTACGTAGTATAAAGAAAGTGTGTGAACATTGTGTGTTCCAGTTTAAAGGACGCTGTAGCTAATGAAATTATTAAGGCGAAGAGACATGTCTCAAAGCGACGAAGTACTATGTGGTCCAATGTATACCAAACTAGCGCCATGCTATACGGGCGTATAACTTACCATCGGGTGAACGTTCCACTAGTCTCATCGCTACGTAGTATAAAAATGTGTGTGAACATTATTATTGTGTTCCGGTTTAAGGACGCTGTAGCTAATGAAATTATTAAGGCGAAGAGACATGTCTCCAAAGCGACGAGTACTATGTGGTCCAATGTATACCAAACTAGCGCCATGCTATACGGGCGTATAACTTACCATCAGGTGAACGTTCACTAGTCTCGTCGCTACGTAGTATAAAAATGTGTGTGAACATTATTGTGTTCCGGTTTAAAGGACGCTGTAGCTAATGAAATTATTAAGGCGAAGAGAGACATGTCTCCAAAGCGACGAGTACTATGTGGTGCAATGTATACCAAACTAGCGCCATGCTATGCAGGCGTATAACTTCATCAGGTGAACGTTCCACTAGTCTCTCGTCGCTACGTAGAATAAAAAATGTGTGTGAACATTACTGTGTCCCGGGTTAAAGGACGCTGTAGCTAATGAAATTATTAAGGCGAAGAGACATGTCTCAAAGCAACGAGTACTATGTGGTCCAATGTATACCAAACTAGCGCCATGCTATGCAGGCGTATAACTTCATCAGGTGAACGTTCCACTAGTCTCGTCGCTACGTAGTATAAAGAAAGTGTGTGTGAACATTATTGTGTTCCAGTTTAAAGGACGCTGTAGCTAATGAAATTATTAAGGCGAAGAGACATGTCTCAAGCGACGAGTACTATGTGGTCAATGTATGCCAAACTAGCGCCATGCTATGCAGGCGTATAACTTACCATCAATTGAACGTTCCACTAGTCTCGTCGCTACGTGGTATAAAGAAAGTGTGTGAACATTATTGTGTTCCGGTTTAAAGGACGCTGTAGCTAATGAAATTATTAAGGCGAAGAGACATGTCTCAAAGCGACGAAATTACTATGTGGTCAATGTATACCAAACTAGCGCCATGCTATGCGGGCGTATAACTTACACCATCAGGTGAACGTTCCACTAGTCTCGTCGCTACGTAGTATAAAAATGTGTGTGAACATTATTGTGTTCCAGTTTAAAGGACGCTGTAGCTAATGAAATTATTAAGGCGAAGAGAGACATGTCTCAAAGCGACGAGGTACTATGTGGTCAATGTATACCAAACTAGCGCCACGCTATGCAGGCGTATAACTTACCATCAGGTGAACGTCCCACTAGTCTCGTCGCTACGTAGTATAAAGAAAGTGTGTGAACATTGTGTGTTCCAGTTTAAGGACGCTGTAGCTAATGAAATTATTAAGGCGAAGAGACATGTCTCAAAGCGACGAGGTACTATGTGGTCCAATGTATACCAAACTAGCGCCATGCTATGCAGGCGTATAACTTACCATCAGGTGAACGTTCCACTAGTCTCGTCGCTACGTAGTATAAAGAAAGTGTGTGAACATTATTGTGTTCCAGTTTAAAGGACGCTGTAGCTAATGAAATTATTAAGGCGAAGAGACATGTCTCAAAGCGACGAGTACTATGTGGTCCAATGTATGCCAAACTAGCGCCATGCTATGCGGGCGTATAACACCATCGGGTGAACGTTCCACTAGTCTCGTCGCTACGTAGTATAAAGAAAGTGTGTGAACATTATTGTGTTCCAGTTTAAGGACGCTGTAGCTAATGAAATTATTAAGGCGAAGAGACATGTCTCAAAGCGACGAAATTACTATGTGGTCCAATGTATAATAAACTAGCGCCATGCTATGCAGGCGTATAACTTACCATCAGGTGAACGTCCCACTAGTGTCGTCGCTACGTAGAGTATAAAAATGTGTGAACATTATTGTGTTCCGGTTTAAAGGACGCTGTAGCTAATGAAATTATTAAGGCGAAGAGACATCTCTCAAAGCGACGAGTACTTTGTGGTCCAATGTATACCAAACTAGCGCCATGCTAGACAGGCGTATAACTTACCATCAGGTGAACGTCCCACTAGTGTCGTCGCTACGTAGTATAAAAAATGTGTGTGAACATTATTGTGTTCCGGTTTAAAGGACGCTGTAGCTAATGAAATTATTAAGGCGAAGAGACATGTCTCAAAGCGACGAAGTACTATGTGGTCAATGTATACCAAACTAGCGCCATGCTATACGGGCGTATAACTTACCATCGGGTGAACGTTCCACTAGTCTCGTCGCTACGTGGTATAAAGAAAGTGTGTGAACATTATTGTGTTCCAGTTTAAAGGACGCTGTAGCTAATGAAATTATTAAGGCGAAGACATGTCTCAAAGCGACGAGTACTATGTGGTCAATGTATACCAAACTGGCGCCATGCTATGCAGGCGCATAACTTACCATCAATTGAACGTTCCACTAGTCTCGTCGCTACGTAGTATAAAACAAATTGTGTGAACATTATTGTGTTCCAGTTTAAGGACGCTGTAGCTAATGAAATTATTAAGGCGAAGAGACATGTCTCAAAGCGACGAAATTACTATGTGGTCCAATGTATACAAACTAGCGCCATGCTATACGGGCGTATAACTTACCATCAGGTGAACGTTCCACTAGTCTCGTCGCGACGTAGTATAAAAATGTGTGAACATTATTGTGTTCCAGTTTAAGGACGCTGTAGCTAATGAAATTATTAAGGCGAAGACATGTCTCAAAGCGACGAGTACTATGTGGTGCAATGTATACCAAACTAGCGCCATGCTATGCAGGCGTATAACACCATCAGGTGAACGTTCCACTAGTCTCGTCGCGACGTAGTATAAAGAAAGTGTGTGAACATTATTGTGTTCAGTTTAAAGGACGCTGTAGCTAATGAAATTATTAAGGCGAAGGGCATGTCTCAAAGCGACGAGTACTATGTGGTCCAATGTATACCAAACTAGCGCCATGCTATGCAGGCGTATAACTTACCATCAGGTGAACGTCCCACTAGTGTCGTCGCTACGTAGTATAAAAATATGTGTGAACATTATTGTGTTCCGGTTTAAAGGACGCTGTAGCTAATGAAATTATTAAGGCGAAGAGACATGTCTCAAAGCAACGAGTACTATGTGGTCCAATGTATACCAAACTAGCGCCATGCTATGCAGGCGTATAACTTACCATCAGGTGAACGTCCCACTAGTGTCGTCGCTACGTAGTATAAAAAATGTGTGAACATTATTGTGTTCCGGTTTAAAGGACGCTGTAGCTAATGAAATTATTAAGGCGAAGAGACATGTCTCAAAGCGACGAGTACTATGTGGTCCAATGTATACCAAACTAGCGCCATGCTATGCAGGCGTATAACTTACCATCAGGTGAACGTCCCACTGGTGTCGTCGCTACGTAGAATAAAAAATGTGTGTGAACATTACTGTGTCCCGGGTTAAAGGACGCTGTAGCTAATGAAATTATTAAGGCGAAGAGACATGTCTCAAAGCGACGAGTACTATGTGGTCCAATGTATACCAAACTAGCGCCATGCTATGCAGGCGTATAACTTACCATCAGGTGAACGTCCCACTAGTCTCGTCGCTACGTAGTATAAAAAATGTGTGTGAACATTACTGTGTTCCGGCTTGAAGTGTGCTGTGGCTAGTGTAATTACTGGGGTAACGCGACGTAATCATCTTATCCGTAATATGGTGCAGTGTATACCGTCCTGACTAGCGTTACGTTGTTGTTATGGGCGGGCGTATCACTTACCATCAGGTGAACGTCCACTAGTCTCGTCGCGACGTAGTATAAAACAAATTGTGTGAACATTACTGTGTTCCGGCTTGAAGGTGCTGTGGCTAGTGCAATTACTGGGGTAACGCGACGCAATCATCTTATCCGTAATATGGTGCGGTGTATACCGTCCTGACTAGCGTTACGTTGTTATGGGCAGGCGTATCACTTACCATCAGGTGAACGTCCCACCAGTCTCGTCGCGACGTAGTATAAAACAAATTGTGAACATTACCGTGTTCCGGCTTGAAGGTGCTGTGGCTAGTGCAATTACTGGGGTAACGCGACGTAATCATCTTATCCGTAATATGGTGCAGTGTATACCGTCCTGACTAGCGTTACGTTGTTATGGGCGGGCGTATCACTTACCATCAGGTGAACGTCCCACCAGTCTCGTCGCGACGTAGTATAAAACAAATTGTGAACATTACTGTGTTCCGGCTTGAAGTGTGCTGTGGCTAGTGTAATTACTGGGGTAACGCGACGTAATCATCTTATCCGTAATATGGTGCAGTGTATACCGTCCTGACTAGCGTTACGTTGTTATGGGCGGGCGTATCACTTACCATCAGGTGAACGTCCCACTAGTCTCGTCGCGACGTAGTATAAAACAAATTGTGTGAACATTACTGTGTTCCGGCTTGAAGGGTGCTGTGGCTAGTGTAATTACTGGGGTAACGCGACGTAATCATCTTATCCGTAATGTGGTGCAGTGTATACCGTCCTGACTAGCGTTACGTTGTTATGGGCGGGCGTATCACTTACCATCAGGTGAACGTCGCGCTAGTCTCGTCGCGACGTAGTATAAAACAAATTGTGTGAACATTACTGTGTTCCGGCTTGAAGGGTGCTGTGGCTAGTGTAATTACTGGGGTAACGCGACGTAATCATCTTATCCGTAATGTGGTGCAGTGTATACCGTCCTGACTAGCGTTACGTTATTATGGGCGGGCGTATCAATTACCATCAGGTGAACGTCCCACTAGTCTCATCGCTACGTAGTATAAAACAAATTGTGTGAAAATTACTGTGTTCCGGCTTGAAGGGTGCTGTGGCTAGTGTAATTACTGGGGTAACGCGACGTAATCATCTTATCCGTAATGTGGTGCAGTGTATACCGTCCTGACTAGCGTTACGTTGTTATGGGCGGGCGTATCACTTACCATCAGGTGAACGTCCCACTAGTCTCATCGCTACGTAGTATAAAACAAATTGTGTGAACATTACTGTGTTCCGGCTTGAAGGGTGCTGTGGCTAGTGTAATTACTGGGGTAACGCGACGTAATCATCTTATGCGTAATATGGTGCATTGTATACCATACTGACTAGCGTTACGTTGTTATGGGCGGGCGTATCACTTACCGTCAGATGAACGTCGCGCTAGTCTCATCGCTATATAGTATATAACAAATTGTGTGAACATTACTGTGTTCCGGCTTGAAGTGTGCTGTTGTTAGTGTAATTACTGGGGTAACGCGACGTAATCATCTTACGCGTAATATGGTGCATTGTATACCATACTGACTAGCGTTACGTTGTTGTTATGGGTGGGCGTATCAATTACCATCAGGTGAACGTCGCGCTAGTCTCGTCGCGACGTAGTATAAAACAAATTGTGTGAACATTACTGTGTTCCGGCTTGAAGGGTGCTGTGGCTAGTGCAATTACTGGGGTAACGCGACGTAATCATCTTATGCGTAATATGGTGCATTGTATACCATACTGACTAGCGTTACGTTGTTATGGGTGGGCGTATCAATTACCATCAGGTGAACGTCGCGCTAGTATCGTTGCTTTGTATAATGGAATGGAAAATCGATGGCAACTCGCATCGCCGCCTGGCACCGGCGTCCAGGTCACCGGAAACCAGGTCACTGGGGTCCAGGTCACCAGCGCCGTTTACCATCTAATACCAAAGAGAAGTATTATGAGATTTTCACCACATATACCATCACATCTTTACTTTCCCTGTAACAAGACTTTCTAAATTTTAGTTCTAGTGGAATTCTTCGCCAGACAGTCTTCTGACTGATGGTAAATGATACGCCCGCTCATAAAGTAGCGATAGTTAGGATGGTATACACTGCAACACATTAAGGTCGCAGTTATGATACTCATAATGTAAGTGTCGTCACTGTTCTATTCATACCAGCCAGCAGGTCCTTCGAGCCGGATCATGGTAACGTTTGCTAGCGTTGACGATCGTGAAAGTTAGCATCGAACGAAAAAAATGAGAAAAACATCTCAGTCCCCAGCTTCTCTTTTATAGAAGGAAATCTTCAAAAGGACTTCAAACCGGATAGAGACCAGGGGTCGTTGACCTGATTGTAAATGATACTTATAACAAGTAGCGCTAGTTAGGATGGTATACACTGCAACATAAAGTCGCCGTTATGATACTCATAATGTTAAGTGTCGTCACTGTTCTATTCATACCAGCCAGCAGGTCCTTCGAGCCGGATCATGGTAACGTTTGCTAGCGTTGACGATCGTGAAAGTTAGCATCGAACGAAAAAAATGAGAAAAACATCTCAGTCCCCAGCTTTTTTTTTTTAGAAGGAAATCTTCAAAAAGACTTCAAACCGGATAGAGACCAGGGGGTCGTTCAACTGATCGTGATACTCATAACAACTAGCGCTAGTTAGGATGATATACACAACACTACTTCATGCTCATCGCTTCGAGTCTAATAATGCTACCGTTACCCCACTGTTCGCACTAGCTACTGATCCTTCGAACCGGATTATGGTAATATTTGTACACTACTGTCTGGCGGCGGAAAGGAAGCTGAAGCTGCGGTAGTACCTAGATGGTCTCCAGTCAAATCAGGGTTCTGTGGGACTTCTGTATATAGACCTCGTCTCTTCCTTGGTGAATTTCCAGAAGGTCTGGTAACTCCTCAACCATGCCATGCCATGCTATCTTACTCCATGTTTCCTCCCCGCCGTCCAATCCTGGGATGGTCCTCCACCAGGTGGTCAGATGATCTGGTGAGAGGTTGAGGGAAGCAGCTGGATGCGAGCAGCACAGGATCCATCGGTGTGGAGATCTTTGAGGGAGGACTATATCCAGCAGTGGACGTCTGTCGGCTGATGATGATTATGATGACGATGATAAGATGGTGGTGGTGGTGGTAATGATGGTGACGATGATGGTTATGATGACGACGGTTATGATGATAAGATGATGGTGATGGCCATGATGACGACGGTAAGATGATGGTGATGATGATGATGAAGACGATGGTGATGATAATGATGATGGTGATGATGATCCAATCCATAAACCTCTTGATGAGGAATTACTCTTTCAGTCCGTTCCAACAAAACGAAGGCGTCACCTCAGCATTGTTCATACGGAGTTCGGAGCTTCAGACCTTCACCAAGTATTAGTACTGACCTTCGATGTAGGGTTGCCAACAGCTTGTATGAACCTGGATAGTGTACTTGGTGACGTGATGATCCACAGTGCTATTGTGAACAGCCCTAAGCACAATATCTAAAAAAGAAAATTGTATGAAGATAGTATAACATATATATATACCACTGCAGCTCCCGTATCCGACGCCAATTTATGGTGTGCAAAAAATACCGAGTTCCGGTTTGAAGGGCGCTGTAGCTAGAGTAATTAATAGGGTAACGAGAGTCTACGTCTTGTTCCTCAGGCGTCGAGCGCAATGTGCAAGCGTGGGCAAAATGGGCAAGCATATCTATCACTCAATATCAGGTGATCGTCTTACTCGTCTCGTTGCTTGAGTTCCGGTTTGAAGGGCGCTATATCTAGTGTAATTACGATAACGAGATTTAATATACTATACCCCATGGAGTAGAATATAGTGTATATAGGTTCTAACTAGCGCCACATAATTTTTTTTTCAGCCTACATACCCACTGTTAGGGCACAGGCATACCCTCACTAGGCCACATAGTTATTTAAAAAAAAAAAGGCTCTCACCATAAAAATTAAATTGACAACCATTATAAGTAGACCCGCGGTTCTGGATACGACGCCCATCTTGGTGACCATACTGCCGAAGAAAAAAACCATTAGAACATCAGAACGGTGTCTGGTCATCCTGGCTGTGATGCATGTGGGAGTGGACCGGTATCATCACTGTTGGGCAACTGTTCCGTACGAATGAAGACAGGCACCAGTTCACGTATCTGGTCAGCCAACCTTCAATAATGGAGGGGCACTTCAAGGGGAAGACTTGTCAGTGACGTGAACAAACATTTCTCGGAAGACAACAAAAGGACAGACATCTTTCAATTCCATCCATCCATTTCCTTCCAAATCCATACATCCATACCACCATCCGTCAAGCCGTCCAACCTTTCATACATTCATTCATCGTCGCCTTCCTCGTCGGCGTAATTCATTTCATTCCTATCAAATGAGTTGACAATCTAACCTGTAGCAACGGTTACCATAGCAACCGCATAATACCAAATTAATCCATAGTTCTTCTATGATGGATGTATGTATTAAATAAAAAAAAATAGCTTATTTATCTGCAAATTCCGCGTCGGATGCCAGTGTCCCCGTGGCGACACGTTCACTAGTTTTCACGTGATTGGCGCGGATATATTCCTCCATTTTTATTTCAACAGTCTGTATCTCTCTCTATCAGATACAATTTGATAGAGACGGATGATAGGTAGCATGTGCCAACGTTCCCAAGGGTACAGACCGCTGGCTTATATAAAATTCAACATACGAACTTTACAAACATATATATGTCTTCATAACCTCATTCTTTTTTAATTATTAGTAATCAACTAATACTTTGAATAACTAGAATTATGTATGTAAAAAAAAAAAACTAACGAATAACACTAAGAATTATAACCTTTTAACATTCACAGCACTTTACAATAAAAAATTATGAAAAAAAAAAAAATAATACACTTCAACATCATCAGCCGATGAATGTCTGCTGGACATCAGCCTCTTCCAAACACTCCCATGATTCATACGATTTGGGCCATTACTCACCACACTGACTCAATTCTTGATCAGCACGGTTCACGAGCACGTGAGGTTCACTATTCAACACTGTTTTTATCAAATTAAATAATTTAAAACATGTTTAATTAACTAACCGTGTAAATTACACAATTAAAACGTCATCACGATTGCCGCTCAATTTTGTTAGTTCACTTTTACGGCGTGTTTTTTTTTAATTATTTAATTCAACCGCTTTGGATCACCGCGTACAGCCTATACCTATGTAAAAATTATGTTGAACTCTGTTGAGTAAAATAAATGACATTTCGAATGTTTTTTTTTTAATATTTAGTCTACAGCTTTGGATCACCGCGTACAGCCTATAAATATAAATAAATTATCTTAAACTGTTGAGTGAAACAAATGACTTTTATATTTCGATTGTTTTTTTTTAAATGTTTACTTCAACGGCTTTGGATCACCGCGTACAGCCTATACCTATAAATAAATTATTTAAAACTTTATTGAATTGAATAAAATATGACTTAAATTTCGATCGTTTTTTTTTTAATATTAAATTCAATTGCTTTGGATCACTGCGTACAGCCTATACCTATTTATAAATTGTCTAAAACTTTGTTTAATAAGATAAATGACATTTCCATCATGCTTTTTTTAATATTTAATTGAATCGCTTTGGATCACTGCGTACAGCCTATACCTAAATATAAATTATCTTAAAATCTGTTGAATAAAATAAATGACATTTCGAACGTTTTTTTTAATATTTAGTAAATAAAATAATCTTAAACACTGTCGAGTGAAACAAATGACTTTTAAATTTCGATACTTTTTTTTTAATATCTAGTTCGACGGCTTTGATTCACTTCGTACAGCCTATACTTAAATATAAATAATGTAAAACTCCGTTGAATAAAACAAATGACTTTTACGTTTCGTTCGTTTTTTTTTTCAATTTTTCCACAAAGCAAGCGTGCGACGGCAACCGACTCGCTCTGCCTACTGACCGTACACGATAAATCATGACCTAATGGAGAACATCAAACATTAGCGTGCAATGGAGACGGCCATTTTTAATATTTTATCACATGGTAGTCATTTGTAATTCATATATAAGCTATGACTCAATTTTTTTCTATTACTTTTTAATTCGTAACGACCGTGTGGTTACTCCAGTACATTGTATATTCAAAAAAAAAAAAAAATTTTTTTTTTAATTGCGACGTGACTTGTACGTTCACCTGATGGTAAGAACCGCCTCAGTGTGGTAATATTTAGGGTGATATAACACTACCGCATTGCGCTCGTCACCGCAGTAATTACAGCGCCCTTCAAACCGGAACTCAGCATTGTTTGCACATTACTGTTTGATACAGAGAGAGCTCAGTTTTGGTAATGGTAATATTACTGCAGTAATAAATTGACGGTGACAACGCGAGCGTTCACCTGATGGTGATTTCTTACCAGCGATGGTCTCTCTTGTTACCATATAGGTAATACCGCGCCGCCTATTGCAGCCGACAGACAGTACTGTGTTCCGGTTTGAAGGGCGCTGTAGCTAGTGAAATTATTAACGGTAACAAGAAATCTTATCTCTCAAGAGGACGAGCGTTATGTAGTACTGTGGATATCCTAATAAGCGTCACGTTGTTATGAGTATCACTCACCATCAGGTGATCGTCTCGCTCGTCACGTCGCTTCGTAATATCATAAAACTGTATATACATAGAGTAATTTACACTACTACTGTAATTTCGGCTCTTATTTCTATCGTCAAACGGTAGTGCGTAATGATTACTATGTTCGGGTTTGAAGGGAGTTTCAGCTGGTGAAATTGTTGCGGTGATCACATCTCATGTGTTACGACGAACACAACGTAGCAGTGTATATCATCCGAAGCGCCATTGCTTCGTAATTTTTTTTTTTTTTTTTTTTAATTAAAAAAAAATTTCTGTGTTCCGGCTTGCAGGGCGCTGTAGTTCGTGTAAGTGTGACGCGACGAGCGCTATGTGCCATCACTCGAAAACAAGTGAACGTATATACACGAGCACACGAGCATCCGAAGCGGAATGATCTGAAGATTATAGGACACTTTTTTTTTTTAATTTCATACATCCTCCATCGTTTTATGTCTAATAGACTTTTACGGTTTTCATTCGGTGTCGTTTACGCGGTTGCTATGGTAACGGTTGGTATAGACGTCATTTGCGGTCTATTACGAACAGCTAATATCATCAGCTGATGGACGTCTGGACATGAGCCTCTTCTATATATAGTGACAGGTTGACGCGATCCTCATCAGACCGTCCGCGTTGTGGGCTCCCAAGCACCACGTCTGCTGCTACCCTGGCGCAAGTAGAGGATCTTACTCATGAGGTTACAGTCCTTCTGAATGTGCTGCTGAAGTCTAGACTGTGTAGGTGACCTTAGTTATCGAATCTCCACATTTCTGATTCGATCGCGAAGAGAAACTCAAGCATAGCTCTCTTCATTACTCCTTAGGTGACTTTGAACCTTTATATATAGCTCATAGAAAGCCCTTATATATATATACATGTATATATATATACACATATATATATATATGTGTATATATATATATGTGTATATATATATATATGTGTTTGTTTTCCTTAACAATTGTTCACTGACTTTCCAGGGATGACGATGACCTGTTCCGGGGAATTACTTATAGATGAGAATAAATACATCACCGTTGGTAATCTCTTTGGGTATTTTTAAAATGGACGTATTGTTATGTAATACCAGCTGTTCCTCCTGTCCCTCCTGTCCCTCTTGTCCCTCCTGTTCCTCCTGTACCTCCTGTCGCTCCAGTCGCTCCTGTCACTCACCCCGTTTGGTAAGAAGCTGTGATGAATCACCCGCGCTAGACCACCGAACAGTGACCATCGCTTTTCTAGGGTTAAGTTTACGTTTAAGGCATTGTTTAGGTACTGAACCAGGATCTGATCGACTTGGTCAGCGCTTCCGGTTATCAAACAGGATCCATTCTTCATCGCTGGTGACAATGCGGTTCAAAGTTCCTTCATCTGTCTGTCTGTTGAGCGGTGCAAGGCGCTGGCGATCGTTGAGCTCGTGGGGCATCCCTTTGTCAAGCTTCTCTACCTTGCCAATTTGACGCAAGCTGCTGGTAATCCAGCTGCAGATTGTCCATCATCAGCTTCCACCATCGCCTTCAATTCGCCATTGTAGACCAAAGTCTTCGGACCGCGAGGTTCATTTTCCAGGTCGAAATTTCCAGAACGGAAGCGAGCAAACCAATAACATGTGACGCGTTTGAAGTGTTAGCTCCGTAAACGTTGATGTTGCGTGCCGCTAGTGCCGCTCGTGCCGCTTGTGTCGTAACGGTACTCATGTTCAATAATTACTCGAACTTTTACCGTATCCATGGTGACGAAAAAGATTGAAATTCGATGAAAATCTAACACTAATCAATAAACAATAAATACATTTGGAATAAGAATTCTATTTTTAAAATAATTTGAATTTAGAATTCTTGGCCAAACACAAATTATTTTGATTTGTAATGGCCAGTGCTGCGGAACGGCGATTTCATGGGTAAAAACGTATTATATATATGAGTTATTGTTTTTATATATCATACATATATATATATCACGTATCGTTCCCAATGGGGTAGGCAGAGACCAGCTCTCATCAGTCTTCATGCATGCTCGGCTTCTAGTGCTCTAGACCCAGCCTTCCTTTAGGACATCTTCGATTCGATCGGACTAGGTCCTCCTAGGACCTGGACCGATTATTATTATGTAACAAATCAGAGAATACTATAATTAGTATATTTATTATGATTGCATCTGAAAACCCGTCCGCCATTTAACTGTATCATCTCCACGTATCTGTTCGTTGGTTATCGCCGCGGGTGACCTTACATAACCTGTTCCGTCAGTGTTGCTATGCTGATAAAAATTTGCAATAAATCCGGGTAAACTACCGCCGCAGCGCCTATTGCAAGAGGCAAACAGTAGTGTACAAACATTACTGTGTTCCAGTTTGAAGGTCGCTGCAGGTAATGAAACAATACGTCTTAGGCGTATCACTTACCATCAGATAAATATCTCTCTCGTCTCGTCGCAATCTTTTGGTATAAAAAAGTGTGCAAACATAATTGTATACCGGTTTGAAGGACTGTTGCTAGTGATTACTTTGGTAACGGGATTCCGTTTTATGTCTCAGGCGACGTGCGGTATGTACCAGTGTAAAGAGCCCCGTTGCTATGAGCGTATCACTTACCATCAGGTGAACATCACCCTCAAAAGTATACTTCGCCATATCGCTATATGATTATCATTACTCTATAGTAAGTGATACCGCCGATAATGACTTGGCGCTGATTAATATAAAATCTACTGCACCACATTGCGTCCGTCGCCCGATACATATGTCGAATCCCGTTACCCCAGTAATTACACAAGCCACAGCTCCCTTCAAACCGGAACACAGTACTGTGCACCGGCTGCGATAGATGCAGCGGTATGTTTAGACGGTCTCCGACAACAGAGATCCGGCCAGTGAATAATTGATATTGATATAAACGTGAAAAAAGTTTTTATTTAGAACAAAAAGTTTACAACTGGCACAAATTGGTCGTTGATTAGAAAAAAAAAAAAAAGATACGTCATTTTTAACGATTGAGGAAAAAGCCGCAAAGCGCGGGCAAGACGGATCAGTACGCTCGGTTTTCCCGCCGCACTGCACGCGTCCGTCATTATAAAATCGATAAAATTGGAAAATTATATTAATCGCTAGTGATGTATTCGGTGTAGCGTCCGCCATATTTGTTTATAGTTTTTTTTTTTATTACAGTGATGTGTATTATAGAGCCGGCACGCTATTAAGTAATAAGAAATATATATAAACATTATCATTGCGTTACAAATGGACGACGCAAATATATTTTGGACTTTATTTTTCCTTATTACCGGTGAGTGGTTTTTTTTTTTTTTCTAATCAGACAAATGATCACTGCGTGTCGTTCACCTGATGGTAAGTAACACGCCTGCCAATAACACGGTGCTAGTTAGAATACACACTCCACTACATTGCGATCGTCGCCTGAGATAATATATTGAGTCTCGTTACCCCAGTAATAACACTAGCTACAACACCCTTTAAACCAGAACACAATAATATCTGCACATTATTGAGTATCGGCTGCAATAGGCGCTGCGGTGGCACCTAGACGGTCCCCGGCAACAGAGACCTACCAGCAGTAATAGTTACGGCGCCCTTCAAACCGGATCACGGTAACGTTTGCAGTACTTCGCAATAGGCGCTGCGGTGGCACCTAGACGGTCCCCGGCAACAGAGACCACCAGCAGTAATAGTTACGGCGCCCTTCAAACCGGATCACGGTAACGTTAGCAGTACTTCGCAATAGCTGCTGCGGTGGCACCTAGACGGTCTGCAGCAACAGAGAGCCACCAGCAGTAATAGTTACGGCGCCCTTCAAACCGGATCACGGTAACGTTTGCAATTACTTCGCAATAGGCGCTGCGGCGGCACCTAGACGGTCCCCGGCAACAGAGACCTACCAGCAGTAATAGTTACGGCGCCCTTCAAACCGGATCACGGTAACGTTTGCAATTACTTCGCAATAGGCGCTGCGGCGGCACCTAGACGGTCCCCGGCAACAGAGACCTACCAGCAGTAATAGTTACGGCGCCCTTCAAACCGGATCACGGTAACGTTTGCAGTACTTCGCAATAGGCGCTGCGGTGGCACCTAGACGGTCCCCGGCAGCAGAGACCCACCAGCGGTAATAGTTACGGCGCCCTTCAAACCGGATCACGGTAACGTTTGCAGTACTTCGCAATAGGCGCTGCGGTGGCACCTGGACGGTCCCCGGCAACAGAGACCTACCAGCAGTAATAGTTACGGCGCCCTTCAAACCGGATCACGGTAACGTTTGCAGTACTTCGCAATAGGCGCTGCGGTGGCACCTGGACGGTCCCCAGCAACAGAGACCACCAGCAGTAATAGTTACGGCGCCCTTCAAACCGGATCACGGTAACGTTTGCAATTACTTCGCAATAGGCGCTGCGGTGGCACCTAGACGGTCCCCGGCAACAGAGACCTACCAGCAGTAATAGTTACGGCGCCCTTCAAACCGGATCACGGTAACGTTTGCAGTACTTCGCAATAGGCGCTGCGGTGGCACCTAGACGGTCCCCGGCAACAGAGACCTACCAGCAGTAATAGTTACGGCGCCCTTCAAACCGGATCACGGTAACGTTTGCAGTGCTTCGCAATAGGCGCTGCGGTGGCACCTGGGCGGTCCCCGGCAACAGAGACCCACCAGCAGTAATAGTTACGGCGCCCTTCAAACCGGATCACGGTAACGTTTGCAGTACTTCGCAATAGGCGCTGCGGTGGCACCTAGACGGTCCCCGGCAACAGAGACCTACCAGCAGTAATAGTTACGGCGCCCTTCAAACCGGATCACGGTAACGTTTGCAGTACTTCGCAATAGGCGCTGCGGCGGCACCTAGACGGTCCCCGGCAACAGAGACCCACCAGCAGTAATAGTTACGGCGCCCTTCAAACCGGATCACGGTAACGTTTGCAGTACTTCGCAATAGGCGCTGCGGCGGCACCTAGACGGTCCCCGGCAACAGAGACCTACCAGCAGTAATAGTTACGGCGCCCTTCAAACCGGATCACGGTAACGTTTGCAGTACTTCGCAATAGGCGCTGCGGCGGCACCTAGACGGTCCCCGGCAACAGAGACCTACCAGCAGTAATAGTTACGGCGCCCTTCAAACCGGATCACGGTAACGTTTGCAGTACTTCGCAATAGGCGCTGCGGCGGCACCTAGGCGGTCCCCGGCAACAGAGACCCACCAGCAGTAATAGTTACGGCGCCCTTCAAACCGGATCACGATCTACCCACCAGTACAGTAATCCGGATGTGACGTTGATACATTCATAACGGTGAAGCTAATTTAAAAGACGATCCAATTATTACTTCAGTAATTACCTTAACTACACCGCCCTTTAAATCGAAACATCGATTTCGATCGAAATCGATTTTCTCACACAACCATTTGACGGTATTAGACAATATCATCAGCCGATAGACGCCCACTGCTGGACATAGATCTCCACACCTATCAGTCTTGTGTTGACCGCATCGATTAATTCCCGCGACCTTCCAAAAAAAAAAAAATTAAATTCAACTTTATTACCGGTTTTAATTTATTATAATCGATAAACAAGTTTGGCGGCTCTATTGTAAAACTTTTGCCTTCTGTTATTTTTATAAAAAAAAAAAAAATCTTTACATACTGTTAAAAGTTAAACTTAAACATTACAACCTTCACTAAAGATTTAGTCACTAGTTATATTTTTTTTTCTAAATCGTTTTTGTGGCAGCATGCTCTCAGAACCTTCGCCTTTTCCCACTAGACGTATGAATAGAAAAAGAAGTACTTTTTCCTTTTGACAGTATTCAATGTTAATGGTTTATGTTTGCTAATCGCTTACGTTAATTATTGGAATTTGTTTTAATGAGTTTCGCGATAAAATGCACACACACGTGCACGTGCACATACACGTGCACACACACACAAACATATTGAACTGAATCTACTTTTTATATAATATTGAATTATTACTCGTAACACGGATCTTGTTACCTAACGCAGTATATTGTTGAAATGAAGCTCTGAAAGACTAGCTCCCTTGTCTCATTGATAAGAAAACACAGGTCTGTTGCTGGTGACCGTCTAGGTACCTGGGGAAATTACTGCGGTAACGAGACTTAATATCACATGTATCATTACGAAGACAATGTATTGCAGTGTACGCAATCTTAACTTTGTTTATGGGTTGGCGTATTACTTACCATCAATAAAAACCTCACTCGTCGACTGGTAAAAAAAAAACCATTAATCATATTATTTGCCTCACACATGACAAACAGTCGTGTGCTAACCGTATTCCGGTTTGAAGGGCGCTATGTTTAGTGTAATTACTGAGGTAACGATACTCGACGTATGTCTCAACGCGACGAGCGCAATCCCGTACTGTGTAAATGGTGTGAGACGTTCACCTGATGGTACACTTACCACCAGGTGATCCCGCCGCTAGTCGTTTCGTTGAATTAAAAAAAAAAACCGTCGCTCTCCGGCAACGGACACCTACCATCAGTGAACTACATTGCCAAGATGTAGTGGTAAATACTCAACTTCACCACATCCACATCACCATATATATATATATATATATTTATGCTCATCACCATATTCTTGCCGCGAAAGCAGTCTCCTTAAAGACTGCTGGAGACCAGGGTATGTGTGATGTATACCCACCACAACCACCTCTATGGTCTTCAGACCATTAGCAGAGGCTCCGGGATCTTTGATGGTACGTCTCCACTAGAAGACCGCTGCAGCTCCTATCACTGCCACCGAAAGCGTGCGAACATTACCGTGTTCCGGTTTGAAAGGCTTTGCAGCTTGGTTACCACTCGGGTAATGAGACAGCATCTGATGTCTCAACGCGATGAGTACAATGTGTTGCAGTGCATACCATCTTAACTAGCACCACTGTTATGAGCGGGCGTATCACTCACCATCAGGTGAAATGCTCACTTGTCTCTTCTCTTTGTAGTATTAAAAAAAAAAAATTAAATCACGTTTTCCTCCGTCACGTCGCGGTTCTTGAGAATCGAACCCGCGCTAATTCAATACGTAAACAATCCTCATACATCAACCTATGACGACATACGAATGGGTTTTTACGCTATCGGTGATTCCCCTTTTTATCGTCTGTTGGTAACGTGTAGAGGGAGTGACAGTGTGGGTAGGTGGAGAATTAACTTGATTGCTTATAAATTACTACATAATGTATAAGAGGTCATCGTTTCTAGGACATCTATAATTAGGTTATGATAGCAGTGAAATAACTTATTATCTACAACTTGGCCTTAACATTTGTTTTTTTTTTTTTTTGTTAGTGGAAGGATTTTTAGTTTTTGGTTGGATGTACTTACATCCATCTATCCAAAAACCATATTTCTAACTAAAAACTATTTTAGTTAGTAATATGGTTTTTGTATAGATGAATAGTTTTTAGTTGGTGATAGGGTTTTTGTGTAGATGAATAGTTTTTAGTTGGTGATAGGGTTTTTGTGTAGATGAATAGTTTTTAGTTGGTGATAGGGTTTTTGTGTAGATGAATAGTTTTTAGTTGGTGATAGGGTTTTTGTGTAGATGAAAAGTTTTTAGTTGGTGATAGGGTTTTTGTGTAGATGAAAAGTTTTTAGTTGGTGATAGGGTTTTTGTGTAGATGAAAAGTTTTTAGTTGGTGATAGGGTTTTTGTGTAGATGAAAAGTTTTTAGTTGGTGATAGGGTTTTTGTGTAGATGAAAAGTTTTTAGTTGGTGATAGGGTTTTTGTGTAGATGAATAGTTTTTAGTTGGTGATAGGGTTTTGTGTAGATGAATAGTTTTAGTAGGTGATAGGGTTTTGTGTAGATGAATAGTTTTAGTAGGTGATAGGGTTTTGTGTAGATGAAAAGTTTTTAGTTGGTGATAGGGTTTTTGTGTAGATGAAAAGTTTTTAGTTGGTGATAGGGTTTTTGTGTAGATGAAAAGTTTTTAGTTGGTGATAGGGTTTTTGTGTAGATGAAAAGTTTTTAGTTGGTGATAGGGTTTTTGTGTAGATGAAAAGTTTTTAGTTGGTGATAGGGTTTTTGTGTAGATGAAAAGTTTTTAGTTGGTGATAGGGTTTTTGTGTAGATGAAAAGTTTTTAGTTGGTGATAGGGTTTTGTGTAGATGAAAAGTTTTAGTAGGTGATAGGGTTTTTGTGTAGATGAAAAGTTTTAGTAGGTGATAGGGTTTTGTGTAGATGAAAAGTTTTAGTTGGTGATAGGGTTTTGTGTAGATGAAAAGTTTTTAGTTGGTGATAGGGTTTTTGTGTAGATGAAAAGTTTTTAGTTGGTGATAGGGTTTTTGTGTAGATGAAAAGTTTTTAGTTGGTGATAGGGTTTTTGTGTAGATGAAAAGTTTTTAGTTGGTGATAGGGTTTTTGTGTAGATGAAAAGTTTTTAGTTGGTGATAGGGTTTTTGTGTAGATGAAAAGTTTTTAGTTGGTGATAGGGTTTTTGTGTAGATGAAAAGTTTTTAGTTGGTGATAGGTTTTGTGTAGATGAATAGTTTTAGTTGGTGATAGGGTTTTTGTGTAGATGAAAAGTTTTTAGTTGGTGATAGGGTTTTTGTGTAGATGAAAAGTTTTTAGTTGGTGATAGGGTTTTTGTGTAGATGAAAAGTTTTTAGTTGGTGATAGGGTTTTTTAGTTATTGAACAACTTTCCTTGGTTTAATTTCTTATATATAAGAGTCGGTGTAATCCGGAAGTATTTATTCCACCATCTTATATATATATATATATAATTTATTCAAATACATATATAACTTGTGATTTATGAAGACATAAATAAGTATAAAAATGTAATCTTACAACGGGTGCTTAACTTCAAACCGGATTTTTGTCCCGGATATACATGTTCAAATGTATCAATGACGTCATCAAGAATAAAAAAAAAACGTTAGTGAGCTCCAAGCGTCAGGTCTGATGGTGAATTATTACCTGATGCATCAGGTCTTTAAATTACCAGTTCCAGAGGAACAGAAAATATATTTTTTTGAGATCAGCTGTTCATCATCATTATCAGCTGATAGATGTCTGCTGGACATAGTCCTGACCAGCTGGTCTCTGACTTGAGCTCTATCAACCCTTTATCGACCTATGACTCCAATTGGGGAAGGAAATATATAAAAACCATTCTTAGCTGACCTCTATACGGCAGAAGCAGTATCTCTACCAAGTTTTGAGTCGTCATGTCTAGTAGTTTCGAAGATCTGGTGATGAGACAACGGATCTCTGGACATCTTATATATATACGTATTTGAGGGATGTAACGGGATCCGGTACAATTCAGGGAGCCCATGCCAAGCTCACCAGCTCGTGGTGCAGCCTGCTGGTAAACAGACGAGGCTCTGGCTCCCACCAACCCGCATTACGCCAGAGTGGTGGGAAATGACCTATATCCCCCCATATGAGTCTCTAGTCGATCTATGTGGGAAGCCTATGTCCAGCAGTGGACGTCCATCAGCCGATGATGATGATGATGATGTTTTTTTTTTTTTGTTTCAGCCTCAGGCTTTTCCCTAACAGCCGTGGTGGAGGACATGGGAACTACTGCAGGTATGCTCGGATAAAGAAGTTTACTTTCTTCTTCTTGATGTTTATTTCTATTTAGAGAAGGAAATATTTTTTTTTTTTATTTAATGAAGCGACGAAGGCGTTCACTTGATAATAAGTGGCACGCACGTCCATAACATGGCGCTAGTTAGAGTGATGTATAATTCACCTGTAAACGTCGCCTGAGACATATGATGTCTAGACTCATTACCTTAGAAATTATACTAGCTACAACGCCGTTCAAACCGGAATACAGTAATAAAAATGCCTTTCCTTTGTCTTTATTCACTACGTGTTCGGCGCAACTGTATATTTCCTGGTGTTTTTCTTTAATTTTTTTTTTTTTTTTAATTTTGTGTGTAACAGTATGCTAACGGAAATGCACACCCCGTCGCCAAATTGGGCCGGCGTCGGTGGTAGTGTCGGACTCCAACCGACTAAAAAGCTTCACACGGTTTTCCACTCTCATCCACGTGTTCGTGGGGTCGCGGGATAAAGTATTGCAGTTCATCCACGACCCCCCGAACGGCGCCCGAATGAACGGGCCCACCTCGGAGAGGGGTGTGAAGCACCCCTCCCGTTAAAATCCCTACGTGGCGACGCGTCGGAATACGAGACGCATCACCATATGCACCCCGGGAACCCTCTCCAAGGGGGGCATCGGACCGACAGCCCTTGTCGGTCGCGGCGCCAGGTTCTGCCGAAGAGCCATTCGGCGGTCGTGCGCTCGGCCCCGCCTTGCGGCGGGAAACTGTCATCGCGCTCCGACGGCGTTCTGTCCTCTCGGCGCCATATTTACTGGTGGTAGTGTCTCTGTTGCTGCAGACCGTCTAGGTAGGTCCCGCCGCAGCGCCTGTTACAGCCGACAGGCAGTACTGTGATCCGGTTTGAAGGGCGCTATAGCTCAACATCTTATGTCTCAGGCGACAAGCGGAATGCGTTACTGTGTATATCATCCTAACTAGCGCCGCGTTGTTATGAGCGGGAGTACGACTTACCATCAGGTGAACGTTCCGCTCGTCTCGTATTAAAAGAAATCGCGTAAACATTACTATATTCCTGTTTGTAGGGCGCTGCAGCTAGTGTAATTACTGTCTTAAACGACGAGCGCAATATGGTGCAGTGTATATCATCCTAACTAGCGCCACGTTGTTATGAGCGGGCGTATGACTTACCATTAGGTGAACGTTTCGCTCATCTCGTCGCTGCGTAGTATTAAAAATAGTGCGCAATCATTACTGTGTTCCTGTTTGAAGGGCGCTGTAGCTAGTGTAATTTCTAAGGTAAATTTTCTCAACATCTTGTCTCAGGCGACAAGCGGAATGCGTTACTGTGTATATCATCCTAACTAGCGCCGCGTTGTTATGGGCGGGAGTACGACTTACCATCAGGTGAACGTTCCGCTCGTCTCGTATTAAAATAAATTGCGTAAACATTACTATGTTCCTGTTTGTAGGGCGCTGTAGCTAGTGTAATTACTGTCTTAAACGACGAGCGCAATATGGTGCAGTGTATATCATCCTAACTAGCGCCACGTTGTTATGAGCGGGCGTATGACTTACCATTAGGTGAACGTTTCGCTCATCTCGTCGCTGCGTAGTATTAAAAATAGTGCGCAATCATTACTGTGTTCCTGTTTGAAGGGCGCTGTAGCTAGTGTAATTTCTAAGGTAAATTTTCTCAACATCTTGTCTCAGGCGACAAGCGGAATGCGTTACTGTGTATATCATCCTAACTAGCGCCGCGTTGTTATGAGCGGGAGTACGACTTACCATCAGGTGAACGTTCCGCTCGTCTCGTCGCTGCGTAGTATTAAAAAAAGTGCGCAATCATTACTGTGTTCCTGTTTGAAGGGCGCTGTAGCTAGTGTAATTACTGTCTTAAACGACGAGCGCAATATGTTGCAGTGTTTATCATCCTAACTAGCGCCACGTTGTTATGAGCGGGCGTATGACTTACCACTCAGGTGAACGTTCCGCACATCTCGTCGCTGCGTAGTATTAAAAAAAGTGCGCAATCATTACCGTGTTCCTGTTTGAAGGCGCTGTAGCTAGTGTAATTTAAGGTAAATTTTCAACATCTTGTCTCAGGCGACAAGCGGAATGCGTTACTGTGTATATCATCCTAACTAGCGCCGCGTTGTTATGAGCGGGAGTACGACTTACCATCAGGTGAACGTTCCGCTCGTCTCGTATTAAAATAAATTGCGCAAACAAAACTATGTTCCTGTTTGTAGGGCGCTGTAGCTAGTGTAATTACTGTCTTAAACGACGAGCGCAATATGTTGCAGTGTTTATCATCCTAACTAGCGCCACGTTGTTATGAGCGGGCGTATGACTTACCACTAGGTGAACGTTCCGCTCATCTCGTCGCTGCGTAGTATTAAAAAAAGTGCGCAATCATTACTGTGTTCCTGTTTGAAGGGCGCTGTAGCTAGTGTAATTTCTAAGGTAAATTTTCTCAACATCTTGTCTCAGGCGACAAGCGGAATGCGTTACTGTGTATATCATCCTAACTAGCGCCGTGTTGTTATGGGCGGGAGTACGACTTACCATCAGGTGAACGTTCCGCTCGTCTCGTATTAAAATAAATTGCGCAAACAAAACTATGTTCCTGTTTGTAGGGCGCTGTAGCTAGTGTAATTACTGTCTTAAACGACGAGCGCAATATGTTGCAGTGTTTATCATCCTAACTAGCGCCACGTTGTTATGAGCGGGCGTATGACTTACCACTAGGTGAACTTTCCGCTCATCTCGTCGCTGCGTAGTATTAAAAAAAGTGCGCAATCATTACTGTGTTCCTGTTTGAAGGGCGCTGTAGCTGGTGTAATTTCTAAGGTAAATTTTCTCAACATCTTGTCTCCAGGCGACAAGCGGAATTCGTTTCTGTGTATATCATCCTAACTAGCGCCGCGTTGTTATGAGCGGGAGTACGACTTACCATCAGGTGAACGTTCCGCTCATCTCGTCGCTGCGTAGTATTAAAAAAAGTGCGCAATCATTACCGTGTTCCTGTTTGAAGGCGCTGTAGCTAGTGTAATTACTGTCTTAAACGACGAGCGCAATATGTTGCAGTGTTTATCATCCTAACTAGCGCCACGTTGTTATGAGCGGGCGTATGACTTACCACTAGGTGAACGTTCCGCTCATCTCGTCGCTGCGTAGTATTAAAAAAAGTGCGCAATCATTACTGTGTTCCTGTTTGAAGGGCGCTGTAGCTAGTGTAATTTCTAAGGTAAATTTTCTCAACATCTTGTCTCAGGCGACAAGCGGAATGCGTTACTGTGTATATCATCCTAACTAGCGCCGTGTTGTTATGGGCGGGAGTACGACTTACCATCAGGTGAACGTTCCGCTCGTCTCGTATTAAAATAAATTGCGCAAACAAAACTATGTTCCTGTTTGAAGGGCGCTGTAGCTAGTGTAATTTCTAAGGTAAATTTTCTCAACATCTTGTCTCAGGCGACAAGCGGAATGCGTTACTGTGTATATCATCCTAACTAGCGCCACGTTGTTATGAGCGGGCGTATGACTTACCACTAGGTGAACGTTCCGCTCATCTCGTCGCTGCGTAGTATTAAAAAAAGTGCGCAATCATTACTGTGTTCCTGTTTGAAGGGCGCTGTAGCTAGTGTAATTTCTAAGGTAAATTTTCTCAACATCTTGTCTCAGGCGACAAGCGGAATGCGTTACTGTGTATATCATCCTAACTAGCGCCGTGTTGTTATGGGCGGGAGTACGACTTACCATCAGGTGAACGTTCCGCTCGTCTCGTATTAAAATAAATTGCGCAAACAAAACTATGTTCCTGTTTGTAGGGCGCTGTAGCTGGTGTAATTTCTAAGGTAAATTTTCAACATCTTGTCTCAGGCGACAAGCGGAATGCGTTACTGTGTATATCATCCTAACTAGCGCCACGTTGTTATGAGCGGGCGTATGACTTACCATTAGGTGAACGTCCCGCTTGTCGGCTCGCTAGATGCTGTTGATATGTTTGTGTAATTTTTTTTTTTAGTCCTGATGAGGTGCGGTGCGCTGATGGTGTTTGCGTCGGCGCCGACAGAGTTTGTGATGGTATAGCTGACTGCGTGGACCGGAAGGACGAGGCGCTGTGCGATGGCGTCTCCGCGTAAGCACAACCCATATAAGGAGACTTTACATAACACGGGCAACGGGCTGGTGGTGAGCGGAAAGAGGATTGGTGGTGCTGGTGGTAAACTGGTAGGAGAGTGACGGTAGTGTCTCTGTTGCTGCAGACCGTCTAGGTAGGTACCGCCGCAGCGCCTGTTGCAACCACCAAACAGTACTGTGATCCGGTTTGAAGGGCGCTGTAGTATCGCTTTGGAGGTAGATCTCTATTGTCACAGACCCTATTGGTAAGTACAGTACTACGCAGTCGTTACTGTAATCCGGTTCGAAGGACGCTGCAGTTGTTACTAATGGTAGGTCTCTATTGCCGGAGACTGTCTAGGTATTTACCACCGCAGTGCCTATTGCAGCCAACAGACAGTACTGTGCAGACGTTACTGTGATCCGGTTTGAAGGACGCTGCAGTTGTTACTAATGGTAGGTCTCTATTGCCGGAGACTGTCTAGGTATTTACCACCGCAGTGCCTATTGCAGCCAACAGACAGTACTGTGCAGACGTTACCGTGATCCGGTTTGAAGGACGCTGCAGTTGTTACTAATGGTAGGTCTCATTGCCGGAGACTGTCTAGGTATTTACCACCGCAGTGCCTATTGCAGCCAACAGACAGTACTGTGCAGACGTTACTGTGATCCGGTTTGAAGGACGCTGCAGTTGTTACCAATGGTAGGTCTCTATTGCCGGAGACTGTCTAGGTATTTACCACCGCAGTGCCTATTGCAGCCAACAGACAGTACTGTGCAGACGTTACTGTGATCCGGTTTGAAGGACGCTGCAGTTGTTACCAATGGTAGGTCTCTATTGCCGGAGACTGTCTAGGTATTTACCACCGCAGTGCCTATTGCAGCCAACAGACAGTACTGTGTAGACGTTACTGTGATCCGGTTTGAAGGACGCTGCAGTTGTTACTAATGGTAGGTCTCTATTGCCGGAGACTGTCTAGGTATTTACCACCGCAGTGCCTATTGCAGCCAACAGACAGTACTGTGCAGACGTTACTGTGATCCGGTTTGAAGGACGCTGCAGTTGTTACTGGTGGTAGGTCCGTATTGCCGGAGACCGTCTAGGTACCACCGCAGTGTTTATTGCAACCGGCAGACAGTACTGTGCAGACGTTACTCTAATCCGGTTTGAAGGACGACGTACCTGTTCCTCGTGGTAGGTTTCGGCCGTTAAATAGCAGTATTCGTACATTACCGTATTCCGGCTCGAAGGACTAGTAGCTACTAAAATTACTATGGTAACGAGACTTGACATCTTCTACTTAAAAAAGTCGAGAGCATGGTGCAGTGTATACCATCCTAACCTTCGCCACGACGGTTAGGGCGGATCGCTTACTATCCTTTGCCTTGCTCGATTCCAGTTCATCATCAGCTATACGTCCACTGCTTGGCACAAGCCTCCACCAGAGATCTCCACGTAAATCGAGTAGGGATTCGTGTGGGGGGGATTTGGGCCATTTCCCACCACCCTGACCCAATATTTGTTGTCTTTCTCTAATTGTTTTTTTTTTTTTTTATTTCAGGCTCCTCCCCCTGTGGAATCTTCATCATCAGCGATCAAAACGTCAGGCTTCAAAGTGTCGGTAAGAAATTATCATATCCCCTCTATATGAGAAGTACTTAAAAAAAAGAGAAGTTTATTCACTTATAAAGAGAAGAAGAGAAGTTTGTTTATTTAGCAATAAAGAGAAGGAAAGTAGTTTATTTACTTAGCAATAAAAAGAAGAGAAGTTTATTCACTTAGCAATAAAGAGAAGAAAAGTAGTTTATTTACTTAGCAATAAAAAGAAGAGAAGTTTATTCACTTAGCAATAAAGAGAAGTTTATTCACTTAGCAATAAAGAGAAGAAGAGTAGTTTATTTACTTAGCAATAAAGAGAAGAGAAGTTTATTTAGTTAGCAAGAAAGAGAAGTTTATTCACTTAGCAATAAAGAGAAGAAAAGTAGTTTATTTACTTAGCAATAAAAAGAAGAGAAGTAGTTTATTTACTTAGCAATAAAGAGAAGAGAAGTAGTTTATTCACTTAGCAATAAAGAGAAGAGAAGTTTATTCACTTAGCAATAAAGAAAAGAAAAGTAGTTTATTTACTTAGCAATAAAAAGAAGAGAAGTTTATTCACTTTGCAATAAAGAGAAAGAGAAGTAGTTTATTTACTTAGCAATAAAGAGAAGTTTATTCACTTAGCAATAAAGAGAAGGAGAGTAGTTTATTTACTTAGCAATAAAAAGAAGAGAAGTTTACTTACTTAGCAATAAAAAAGAAGAGAAGTTTATTCACTTAGCAATAAAGAGAAGGAGAGTAGTTTATTTACTTAGCAATAAAAAGAAGAGAAGTTTACTTACTTAGCAATAAAGAGAAGTTTATTCACTTAGCAATAAAGAGAAGGAGAGTAGTTTATTTACTTAGCAATAAAAAGAAGAGAAGTTTACTTACTTAGCAATAAAGATAATTTTATTCACTTAGCAATAAAGAGAAGGAGAGTAGTTTATTTACTTAGCAATAAAGAGAAGAAAAGTTTATTTAGTTAGCAAGAAAGAGAAGTTTATTCACTTAGCAATAAAGAGAAGAAAAGTAGTTTATTTACTTAGCAATAAAGAGAAGAGAAGTTTATTTAGTTAGCAAGAAAGAGAAGTTTATTCACTTAGGAATAAAGAGAAGGAGAGTAGTTTATTTAATTAGCAATAAAAAGAAGAGAAGTTTACTTACTTAGCAATAAAGAGAAGTTTATTCACTTAGCAATAAAGAGAAGGAGAGTAGTTTATATACTTAGCAATAAAGAGAAGAGAAGTTTATTCATAGCAATAAAAGAAGTTTATTTACTTAGCAATAAAAAGAAGAGAAGTTTACTTACTTAGCAATAAAGATAAGTTTATTCACTTAGCAATAAAGAGAAGTTTATTCACTTAGCAATAAAGAGAAGGAGAGTAGTTTATTTACTTAGCAATAAAAGAAGTTTATTCATAGCAATAAAGAGAAGAGAAGTTTATTCACTTAGCAATAAAAGAAGTTTATTCATAGCAATAAAAGAAGAAGTTTATTCACTTAGCAATAAAGAGAAGGAGAGTAGTTTATTTACTTAGCAATAAAAAGAAGAGAAGTTTACTTACTTAGCAATAAAGAGAAGTTTATTCACTTAGCAATAAAGAGAAGGAGAGTAGTTTATTTACTTAGCAATAAAAAAGAAGAGAAGTAGTTTATTTTACTCTAGCAATAAAGAGAAGTTTATTCACTTAGCAATAAAGAGAAGTTTATTTACTTAGCAATAAAGAGAAGGAGAGTAGTTTATTTACTTAGCAATAAAAAGAAGAGTAGTTTATTTACTTAGCAATAAAGAGAAGTTTATTTACTTAGCAATAAAGAGAAGGAGAGTAGTTTATATACTTAGCAATAAAGAGAAGTTTATTTACTTAGCACAAAGAGAAGAAAAGTTTATTTAGTTAGCAAGAAAGAGAAGTTTATCCACTTAGCAATAAAGAGAAGAAAAGTAGTTTATTTACTTAGCAATAAAAAAGAAGAGAAGTTTATTCATAGCAATAAAGATAATTTTATTCACTTAGCAATAAAAAAGAAGAGAAGCTTATTCACTTAGCAATAAAGAGAAAGAGAAGTAGTTTATTCACTTGAAGCAATAAAGAGAAGAAAAGTAGTTTATTTACTTAGCAATAAAAAAGAAGAGAAGTAGTTTATTTACTTAGCAATAAAGAGAAGTTTATTCACTTAGCAATAAAAGAAGAGAAGTAGTTTATTTTACTCTAGCAATAAAAAAGAAGAGAAGTAGTTTATTTTACTCTAGCAATAAAGATAAGTTTATTCACTTAGCAATAAAGAGAAGGAGAGTAGTTTATTTACTTAGCAATAAAAAAGAAGAGAAGTAGTTTATTTACTTAGCAATAAAAGAGAGAAGTTTATTCAATTTAGCAATAAAAGAAGGAGAGTAGTTTATATACTTAGCAATAAAAAAGAAGAGAAGTTTACTTACTTAGCAATAAAGAGAAGTTTATTTACTTAGCACAAAGAGAAGGAGAGTAGTTTATATACTTAGCAATAAAAAGAAGAAAAGTTTAATTACTTAGCAATAAAGAGAAGTTTATTCACTTAGCAATAAAGAGAAGGAGAGTAGTTTATTTACTTAGCAATAAAAAGAAGAGAAGTTTACTTAGCAATAAAGATAATTTTATTCACTTAGCAATAAAGAGAAGGAGAGTAGTTTATATACTTAGCAATAAAAAGAAGAGAAGTTTATTCAATTTAGCAATAAAAGAAGTTTATTCATAGCAATAAAAGAAGAGAAGTAGTTTATTTACTCTAGCAATAAAAGAAGAGAAGTTTATTTAGTTAGCAAGAAAGAAGTTTATTCACTTAGCAATAAGAGAAGGAGAATGGTTATTTACTTAGCAATAAAAAGAAGAGAAGTTTACTTACTTAGCAATAAAAGAAGTTTATTCATAGCAATAAAGAGAAGAGAAGTTTATTCATAGCAATAAAGAGAAGAGAAGTAGTTTATTTACTTAGCAATAAAAAGAAGAGAAGTTTATTTAGTTAGCAAGAAAGAGAAGTTTATTCATAGCAATAAAAGAAGGAGAATGGTTATTTATAGCAATAAAAGAAGAAGTTTATTTAGTTAGCAAGAAAGAGAAGTAGTTTATTCATAACAATAAAGAAGGAGAGTAGTTTATTTAATTTAGCAATAAAAAGAAGAAGTTTACTTACTTAGCAATAAAAGAGAGAAGTTTATTCATAGCAATAAAAGAAGAGAAGTAGTTTATTTACTTAGCAATAAAAAGAAGAGAAGTTTACTTACTTAGCAATAAAGATAAGTTTATTCATAGCAATAAAAAGAAGAAGTTTATTCACTTAGCAATAAAGAGAAGAGAAGTAGTTTATTTATAGCAATAAAAGAAGAAGTTTATTCATAGCAATAAAGATAATTTTATTCACTTAGCAATAAAAAGAAGAGAAGTAGTTTATTTAATTTAGCAATAAAAGAAGTTTATTTACTTAGCAATAAAAAGAAGAGAAGTAGTTTATTTACTTAGCAATAAAGAGAAGAGAAGTTTATTCACTTAGCAATAAAGAAAAGAAAAGTAGTTTATTTACTTAGCAATAAAAAGAAGAGAAGTAGTTTATATACTTAGCAATAAAAAGAAGAGAAGTTTACTTATAGCAATAAAAAGAAGAGAAGTAGTTTATTCATAGCAATAAAAGAAGGAGAATGGTTATTTATAGCAATAAAAAGAAGAGAAGTAGTTTATTTACTTAACAATAAAGAGAAGTTTATTCATAGCAATAAAAGAAGGAGAGTAGTTTATTTATAGCAATAAAAAGAAGAGAAGTAGTTTATTTACTTAGCAATAAAGATAAGTTTATTCATAACAATAAAGAGAAGGAGAGTAGTTTATTTACTTAGCAATAAAAAGAAGAGAAGTTTACTTACTTAGCAATAAAAGAAGTTTATTCATAGCAATAAAGAGAGAAGTTTATTCATAGCAATAAAAAGAAGAAAAGTTTAATTACTTAGCAATAAAGAGAGAAGTTTATTTACTTAACAATAAAGAGAAGTTTATTTACTTAACAATAAAAAGAAGAGAAGTTTAATTACTTAGCAATAAAGAGAAGTTTATTTACTTAGCAATAAAGAGAAGGAGAGTAGTTTATATACTTAGCAATAAAAAGAAGAAAAGTTTAATTACTTAGCAATAAAGAGAAGTTTATTTACTTAGCAATAAAAGAAGTTTATTCATAGCAATAAAGAGAGAAGGAGAGTGGTTATTTACTTAGCAATAAAAAGAAGAGAAGTTTACTTACTTAGCAATAAAGATAATTTTATTCACTTAGCAATAAAGAGAAGGAGAGTAGTTTATATACTTAGCAATAAAAAGAAGAAAAGTTTAATTACTTAGCAATAAAGAGAAGTTTATTTACTTAGCAATAAAGAGAAGTTTATTTACTTAGCAATAAAGAGAAGGAGAGTAGTTTATTTACTTAGCAATAAAAAGAAGAGAAGTTTACTTACTTAGCAATAAAGAGAAGTTTATTCACTTAGCAATAAAGAGAAGGAGAGTAATTTATTTATTTAGCAATAAAAAGAAGAGAAGTTTATTCACTTAGCAATAAAGAGAAGTTTATTCACTTAGCAATAAAGAGAAGTTTATTTACTTAGCAATAAAGAGAAGGAGAGTAGTTTATTTACTTAGCAATAAAAGAAGTTTATTCATAGCAATAAAGAGAAGAAGAGTAGTTTATTCACTTAGCAATAAAGAGAAGGAGAGTAATTTATTTATTTAGCAATAAAAGGAAGAGAAGTTTATTCACTTAGCAATAAAGAGAAGGAGAGTTGTTTATTTACTTAGCAATAAAAAGAAGAGAAGTTTACTTACTTAGCAATAAAGAGAAGGAGAGTAGTTTATTTATTTAGCAATAAAGAAGAGAAGTTTATTCATAGCAATAAAGAGAAGGAGAGTAGTTTATTCACTTAGCAATAAAGAGAAGTTTACTTACTTAGCAATAAAGATAATTTTATTCACTTAGCAATAAAAAGAAGAGAAGTTTATTCACTTAGCAATAAAGAGAAGTTTATTCATAGCAATAAAGAAGAAGTTTACTTACTTAGCAATAAAGATAAGTTTATTCACTTAGCAATAAAGAGAAGTTCATTCACTTAGCAATAAAGAGAAGGAGAGTAGTTTATTTATTTAGCAATAAAAAGAAGAGAAGTTTACTTACTTAGCAATAAAGAGAAGTTTATTCACTTAGCGATAAAGAGAAGGAGAGTAGTTTATTTACTTAGCAATAAAAAGAAGAGAAGTTTACTTACTTAGCAATAAAGAGAAGGAGAGTAGTTTATTCACTTAGCAATAAAGAGAAGAAGAGTAGTTCATCACAGTCTCGATCCCCACCATGCTTGTATTTCCGGTGGAGGAAAACCAGCGAGTTCTAAGAACAACAGCTTATTTAAATACCCTTCGTTTGAATGTAAAACCCGAGTCCCAGCAGTGGGATAATTACGTGGGCAAAGCACTAATACCGAATACTTCCACAGGAAGAACCAGTGGCAGTGCAGGGACACGACGTGCATCAGCTTCGACGGTAAATGCGACGGCGTCGTCGACTGCCCGGACGGAAGTGACGAGTCGTTCCCGCTCTGCAGGAAGGAGAAGTGAGTACAGCACGCACCAATAGTTCAATAGCCACAGCGCCCTTCAAATCGGAACACGGTAGTGTTTGCGCGATGCATATCTAGAAGTGATAGTTCATCGCCATCATCAGCCGGTATACGTCTATTGCTGGGTTCACTCCTCACCTAAAGATCTCCGCGTTTGTGGTTTCGAATGGGGGGGATTTGGGCAATTCCCCACCACTCTGGCCCAATGCTGCTTGGTGGGAGCCAGAGCCTCGTCTGTTCACTATCAGCCACCGCGAGCTGGTGAAGCTTGGATCTCGTGAGTTGGACCCTTACACTAGAATTCAAGGAGCTGGACATTCATCTGATGATAATTTGATGCCAGTTAGGATTACATACACTGCACATAGCACTTGTCGCCTACAGATATATGTTGTTACATTACCACAGTAATTTAACTAGTAACAGCGCCTTTCAAACCGGATCATGATAATACTAGCCTGTGTATAACGTGGTGCTAATTATCATTATGTATACTGCCTTTGTGTGTGCTCGAGCGCCCTTCAACACGGATGTGCGCTGCGGCGGTGGCCATACTTCCGGAGACCTGGTGGCGTAGGTTGATACCGCTTCCGGTTCCAGGTGCCAGTACAACTGGTTCAGGTGCACGTACGGCGCGTGCGTCGACGGCACAGCGCCTTGCAACGGCGTGCAGGAGTGCGCCGACAACTCCGACGAGCTGCTGCCGCGCTGCAGGAACGAGACCGACGAGATACAGTAAGTCCGTCTCCATAGCATATATACATCATCATCATCATCATCATCAGCCGATAGACGTCCACTGCTGGACATAGGCCTCCCACAAAGTTTCCCACATCGATCAGTCCCACGTTGCTCGCATCCAGAGGATACCTGCGATTCTCACCAGATCGTTGGTCCACCTTGTGGGAGGCCTCTCAGCACTACTTCTACCGGTACGCGGTATATATACACACATACATATATATATATATACATACATATATATATGTATATATATATATATATATGTATATAGAAGCTGCTGGTACCCACATGAACTTTAACCTTGGAAATATATTATCTAACTTTCCTAGTACCATATTTTTAATAGTCATCGAGGTGGAAATCTTCTTAAAAGTTACTCTACTTCTGTGGGGGGGAGATAAGGTAATGTGGGATTTTTACCCACTTGAAACCCTCTCGATTTTCGTAATCAGTGCATTTCGGGGGGGGGGGAGAAGGAACCAACAGAAGCACCTTCGGAAATTACCGGTGTCTGGAAGCACGTCCCTAGGAGGAACCCTCCGTTGCACCTCTGGCTCGGTTAGGCATCGAACCTGACCACTTTTAGTCGCCTTTTACGAGAGGCTTACCTTATTCCTATTCTCAATAGCTTTCGACTACAGGGAATTCCTAGAACTATCTAGACTTAGGACTACCTAGAATCTGTCTATAGTGTTTTCCGCCCACCAGTGGAATAATGAGACGATGGACGTTTCAAAGGAATTGGGGTAAGTACCGATAGCAAGCTGGCCAAGTAGGAGTCGATGTCTGTTTGTATGTTTGCTATGTGACGTCATAACCAGAGGATTAGGTCATCGTTAAATCTAGATAGAACAGATCATACTAAGTAAATACCTGAGTGTAGTCGTCTATTAGTAGGAACCTTTTTTTTTGTATGGAGGGGAGGATGGATAGTTCTAAAAAAAATTTGCGTTGCTACCAACAAGTCACGGACCCAAACCAACTTCACCTGCTCGTGGTTCTCGAGGCTCTGGCTCACACCAACCCGCACTGGGCCAGCGTGGTGGGAAAGAATCCAAACCCCCTCCCCCCTCCATATGAACTCTTACAAACGGCAGCGCCTAGTGTCCAGCGTAGTCGGAAGTCAAGTCGACTGCAGCGTAGGACCGATCGATGTGGCAGTTTTGGATGAGGCCTGTGTCCAGCAGTGGACGTCAATCGGTTGATGATGATGATATACGTTGCGAGGGACCCCTAAATTTACGGAACCCACCGGTGCCTCGACTTCGCTTACTTATCAGGTAGGGCCGGGCCTTCCCACCCCTTTAACTACGCAACAACAGGGATCACTATAGCCTGAGACTGGGGAACTGTTTCCCTTAGTAACACTTGACGTCAATGTCACGTGGTGATGGTGGTGGTGATGGATGGTGAAGTTAGCCCAGAATACTCCAGCCTTCATACATTGCCAGATGAAACACATCGATATCAATATGGCGGCATATTTACAATATGTAGGTAGTCACCATTCGAACTCCTCGCGCATGTGGCCATGGAATCGAACAGAGGTACTTTGTCTAACTGTTTGATACCGGAAGTAGATGATATTTGGTGTTGCTGATGGTAAAGATGGAGATCCTCATCATACAACGACTGTGGAGGTCGGTGATCGATCTGATTTACAGTCATAGTGGTGGGATGATGGTGACTGTTCCTTTCTGTTCCCTGGTCGAGCTTTTCGTAAGCATAGCTTTATAGAGATCCTGTGCCTTCTATCCAAACGCTCATGATTAACTGAATTTTTTTTTTTTTTTGGACATTTGGAAATAGACCTTGTCTTCTGGATGGATGTGTCTATTTTTACCCACTCAAACCTCATCAGTGACCGTCATCAGCATTTGGAGAGGTGAAGGAAACTCGGTTCATAATGCAAGCCGCTCAAGATTCTAACCTAACCTTTTTTTTTTCTCTCGAGGAGGAAATCTTAGAAAAGATATTCTGTCTTTTGGGGGGAAGTTATTTGGAGATTTTTACCCACTAAAACCTCATCAGTGACCGTCATCAGCATTTGGAGAGGTGAAGGAAACTCGGTTCATAATGCAAGCCGCACTAGATTCTAACCTAACGTTTTTTTTTTTTTATATCGGTGGTGGAAATGCTATTACCGCATACCCAGCGTCTTTTTTTTTTTTTTTTTTATATCGGTGGTGGAAATGCTATTACCGCATACCCAGCGTCCTTTTCAAGGGGACGCTGCTATGTGGGCTCGGGGCCACTGAGATGTTGTGCGTGACCCCATACCCACTAAAACCACCACCGCTTGTCCCGCCATACGCGTACTGGAGACGCCCGGGTTTCAGCCAAGCAACTCCGGGCGCCTCCGCGTATAAACCTCCTCCTGGTGGATGCCCGCGGGGAGCAAAGGCACCCACCTGCCGTCCCGTACCGGCCCCTCGCGGGACCGGCACGTTGGGGCCCCCGACCCCTCAGACGACCGCGCGCGCCCAAGACGGAGCGGCAGCCCAGCCGCCGCCCTCCCGTGAAGGAATTGGGCGGCGGCCTCCTCCCTTCCAGACTCCCCCGCTTCGAAATGGGAGGGGGACAGAAACCAAGACTCCCCGCTGGGGGCTCACCCCCAGGGGAAACTCACCAGCGCGCCCAGCGGGGCCATCACTCCTAACGGCCCGAACGCCCCTCACACCGTGCCCGGCTAGGGGCCCGTCGCTCACGGCGGGAGGAAGCGGACGGCGTGGTTCTGCCGCCGCGCTCTCCCGCCGGCCCGCCGCCGCCTGCAAGGTGCGGCAGCGGCGTCGGCCTCCCTCGTGCGCTCGGCGGCCTCCTTCTGACGCATCACTGCGCCGCAGAAGGAGGCCACCGCCTTCCAAGACCTCTCGCTGCTCAACATACGATCGATTAAGATCGGCAGCGAGAGGTCACTGCCGACTTGCGCGACGAGGAGTGGCGCTGCGGACCCCATGCCGGGCACTCCGCCAGGTGTGGTGCGCCGATTGACACGGCGCACCACACTCGACGCATTCATCATCCCTTTCTACGAGCCACCTGGTGCAGGTACTTGCCGAAACATCCATGGCCTGTCAGCACCTGCACCAGGTGGAACGTCAAGGCCCCGTACCGCCGGTTATCCATCGGGACAGGTGGGGCCTGATGGCCTCCACCGTGTCCCGGCCGGCGGCAGGTTACCTAACTCCGTTCCCCACCGCCGGATCAGGGCGTCATGGGCAACGCGCCTGATCCAGCAGACCGTGGCCGGGTCCGGCCGACGCTCTCCGGCATCCCGCAGGAAGAGGTACACTTCCGCGAGCGACTGCGCCTGTAGATGCCAAGGCGCATCGGCCGCGAGAAGCGTACCCGCCGTCCACGCTCAAGGGATTCTAACCTAACCTAACCTAACCCTTTGCTGCAAAAAAATGTCGGTACTTGTTATTTTTTCGCATAAAAAAAAATGATTTACCAAATTGTATACATAGAAAGCAATAGTAATTTAAAAATTCTTCATAGCATATATGTTTGATTAGAGGTTTAGTTTAAATTGTATTTTTTTTCATCGATTTTAGTGCGACTGTAAAATCGATTAAAATTTAATCGATAAAGAAAATACTTTATCGATTTTTATCGATATACACTTTCGATTCAATTTCACACAAGTTATAGAGAATAAATAAAATTTAATATAAATTCAATAAATAAACAGTTATAAGCGTCAATCTAAGTGGAGCCATCATCATCAGCCTTTAGACGCCCACTGCTGGACATAGGGCTCCCCCAACAATCTCCACTTTCATAGGGGTTGACATGGGAGGCTTTGGTCTATTCCCACCCACGCTGGCCTAATGAAGGTTGGTGGAAGCCAGAGCCTCGTCTATTAATCATCAGGATTCACCACGAGCTGATGAGGTTGTCTTGGTGATATGGCTCAAACCCCCCATTTGAATTATTCGAATGTATGGAAACCTTTGGGGGAAACCAGTGGGCAACCATCGGCTGATGATAACGATGAAGAGTCGAAGAAATGTTAGCAACATTCAAAATTCCTTGGTCCAAATATGGCCGGAAGTTTGGATGGAATCGAACCGTGGACGTCCATGTCCGGTTTGTAAGTGCGCAAAAGCACATAAGGCACTCAAGCAGGCAGACATACTTAAACAATATGTATGTACCCTCATCGTCTTGTTGTAGGTCATGTATCCGGTTTGAAGGGCGCTGTATAATAAGACTTCACATTTTGCCTTGCGGCGACAAGCGTGTATCATGAAAAGAAAAAGAAATCATCATTTATATAAGTAGCCCACATAATTTTCCCACTGTTGGGACTTTGTTAAAAAAAGTCGAGCTCATCCATCATAGCGAAGTTCAGGTTCATATAGACCGGAAGCTCAAATACAGCGTGAGGTTCTCACGGAGCCTGATCATCCACCACCGTACTGTACATCTGCCGTCATGTGAGAGCGGGAGCACCCTGTATAAACTTCACCAAACGTTACCGCGTTGCAGAGGCCGCTTCAGATGCTCCAACGGCGACATGATCCCGGCCGCGAACCACTGCGACGGCGTGGTGGACTGCGCGGACGGCAGCGACGAGACGGTCAGGGCCTGCGCCGCGAAGACCTGCCCGTCGTACCTGTTCCAGTGCGCCTACGGAGCCTGCGTGGACCAGGGCTCCGACTGTAACAATGTAACACGCTCTTCCATATAACACTGGTGTCGGTAGAACTGAAACTGCGGCCCACTGGTGTTAGTATCTCTGTCGACTGAGACCTACCAGTTGTAATAGTCTGTCGGCTGCGGCGGTACCTAGTCGGTCTGCAGCAGCAGAGACACTACCACCATTCACAGCTGCAGCGTCCTTCAAACCGGATCACAGTACTATCTGTCGGCTGTAATAGGCGCTGCGACGGTACCTACCTAGACGGTCTGCAGCAACAGAGACACTACCACCATTCACACCTACAGCGCCCTTCAAACCGGATCACAGTACTGTCTGTCGGCTGTAATAGGCGCTGCGACGGTACCTACCTAGTCGGTCTGCAGCAACAGAGACACTACCACCATTCACACCTACAGCGCCCTTCAAACCGGATCACAGTACTGTCTGTCGGCTGTAATAGGCGCTGCGACGGTACCTACCTAGTCGGTCTGCAGCAACAGAGACACTACCACCATTCACAGCTGCAGCGTCCTTCAAACCGGATCACAGTACTGTCTGTCGGCTGTAATAGGCGCTGCGACGGTACCTACCTAGTCGGTCTGCAGCAACAGAGACACTACCACCATTCACAGCTGCAGTGTCCTTCAAACCGGATCACAGTACTGTCTGTCGGCTGTAATAGGCGCTGCGACGGTACCTACCTAGTCGGTCTGCAGCAACAGAGACACTACCACCATTCACACCTACAGCGCCCTTCAAACCGGATCACAGTACTGTCTGTCGGCTGCATCAGGCGCAGCGGTGGTACCTACCTAGACGGTCTGCAGCGACAGAGACACTACCACCATTCACACCTACAGCGCCCTTCAAACCGGATCACAGTACTGTCTGTCGGCTGCAACAGGCGCTGCGGCGGTACCTTCCTAGTCGGTCTGCAGCAACAGAGACACTACCACCATTCACACCTACAGCGCCCTTCAAACCGGATCACAGTACTGTCTGTCGGCTGCATCAGGCGCAGCGGTGGTACCTACCTAGACGGTCTGCAGCGACAGAGACACTACCACCATTCACACCTACAGCGCCCTTCAAACCGGATCACAGTACTGTCTGTCGGCTGCATCAGGCGCAGCGGTGGTACCTACCTAGACGGTCTGCAGCGACAGAGACACTACCACCATTCACACCTACAGCGCCCTTCAAACCGTATCACAGTACTGTCTGTCGGCTGTAACACGCGCTGCGACGGTACCTACCTAGTCGGTCTGCAGCAACAGAGACACTACCACCATTCACGGCTGCAGCGTCCTTCAAACCGGATCACAGTACTGTCTGTCGGCTGTAATAGGCGCTGCGACGGTACCTACCTAGACGGTCTGCAGCAACAGAACACTACCACCATTCACCTGGCGCCCTTCAAACCGATCACAGTACTGTCTGTCATCTGCAGCGACAGAGACACTACCACCATTCACACCTACAGCGCCCTTCAAACCGTATCACAGTACTGTCTGTCGGCTGCAACAGGCGCTGCGACGGTACCTACCTAGACGGTCTGCAGCGACAGAGACACTACCACCATTCACACCTACAGCGCCCTTCAAACCGATCACAGTACTGTCTGTCGGCTGCAACAGGCGCTGCGGCGGTACCTTCCTAGTCGGTCTGCAGCAACAGATACACTACCACCATTCACACCTACAGCGCCCTTCAAACCGTATCACAGTACTGTCTGTCGGCTGCAACACGCGCTGCGGCGGTACCTACCTAGACGGTCTGCAGCAACAGAGACACTACCACCATTCACAGCTGCAGCGTCCTTCAAACCGGATCACAGTACTGTCTGTCGGCTGCAACAGGCGCTGCGACGGTACCTACCTAGACGGTCTGCAGCAACAGAGACACTACCACCATTCACACCTACAGCGCCCTTCAAACCGGATCACAGTACTGTCTGTCGGCTGCAACACGCGCTGCGGCGGTACCTACCTAGACGGTCTGCAGCAACAGAGACACTACCACCATTCACACCTACAGCGCCCTTCAAACCGGATCACAGTACTGTCTGTCGGCTGCAACACGCGCTGCGGCGGTGCCTACCTGGACGGTCTGCGGCAACAGAGACACTACCACCATTCACGGCTGCAGCGTCCTTCAAACCGTATCACAGTACTGTCTGTCGGCTGTAACACGCGCTGCGACGGTACCTACCTAGTCGGTCTGCAGCAACAGAGACACTACCACCATTCACAGCTGCAGCGTCCTTCAAACCGGATCACAGTACTGTCTGTCGGCTGTAATAGGCGCTGCGACGGTACCTACCTAGTCGGTCTGCAGCAACAGAGACACTACCACCATTCACACCTACAGCGCCCTTCAAACCGGATCACAGTACTGTCTTTCGGCTGCAACAGGCGCTGCGGCGGTACCTACCTAGTCGGTCTGCAGCAACAGAGACACTACCACCATTCACAGCTGCAGCGTCCTTCAAACCGGATCACAGTACTGTCTGTCGGCTGTAATAGGCGCTGCGACGGTACCTACCTAGTCGGTCTGCAGCAACAGAGACACTACCACCATTCACACCTACAGCGCCCTTCAAACCGGATCACAGTACTGTCTGTCGGCTGCAACAGGCGCTGCGGCGGTACCTTCCTAGTCGGTCTGCAGCAACAGATACACTACTACCATTCACAGCTGCAGCGTCCTTCAAACCGGATCACAGTACTGTCTGTCGGCTGCAACACGCGCTGCGGCGGTACCTACCGAGACGGTCTGCAGCAACAGAGACACTACCACCATTCACACCTACAGCGCCCTTCAAACCGGATCACAGTACTGTCTTTCGGCTGCAACAGGCGCTGCGGCGGTACCTACCGAGACGGTCTGCAGCAACAGAGACACTACCACCATTCACAGCTGCAGCGTCCTTCAAACCGGATCACAGTACTGTCTTTCGGCTGCAACAGGCGCTGCGGCGGTACCTACCGAGACGGTCTGCAGCAACAGAGACACTACCACCAGCGAACCTTTGACCGTAAGCGATTTTTTTTTTTTTTAATTGAATAACCAACACTGCAACGTCTTCACAGATCCAAGAGTGCGCCGACAATTCAGACGAGTCAGATGAGCTGTGCAACAGGATCTCGGTAGTCACCACCACCACCACCACCTCACCGTGAGTATGCTTCCTTCGTCACAAAGCTCACCGGCTGGTGGTAATGGCCCAACTGCCCCCCACAAATGAACTCCCACAAACGAAGGCTCCAGCAGCGGAAGTGTATCGGCTGATGATGAGGGTAAAAGAAAAAAAACACCACTACCCTCCGCATTGAATTAGTGGTACTTCCCCGCCGAAGTTGGTGGGAGTGGGGATTTACCTAAACAAAAATGGGATATGAAGATTACATTCCACCTTGTCACCATCAGGATTCACCTAGTGGTATACAATACCATATTGTCTACAGACGTAAATAAAGACCGCTTCATTACCAGCCATGTGTAATGCTGGTCTAGGTAAGTAAATGTCCGGTTTGAAGGGCGCGCCATATTTTAACTGAGTCGTTCATGTCAGGTCGCCGACTGAGAACTGTATCCTGCCGGCGTACCCAGCACATGGTGGGTATACGGTCGAGGGCGCCCCGTCTGCGGTGCCGGGCCAGGTGTTCAGGACGGCGACCCTGATGGTGACCTGCAACCCAGGGTACAGCCTGAAGGGCAGCGAGTCGGTGCTGTGCTTCAATGGCTTCTGGGTCTCGCCGCTGCCGAAGTGTATCCGTGAGTAGACCAATAGGGGCCAAAAAAAAAAAAAAGTACTTTCATTGTTCGGTGTTTCCGGTGGGGGTAGGTGGAGAATTGAGATTCGGTGCAGTGCACTTAGGGCTTTAGGCCATCCTGCTCTCATCAGGAAAATAAAAGGGGGGGTCATAATATACTATACCATTCGACTACTTTACTGGTGGTAGGTGGCTGTTGCCAAAGACCGTCTAGGTTAAACAGTACACTGCAAACATTACTTTGTTCCGGTTTGAAGGGCGCTGTAGCTAGTGTAATTACAGCGGTAACGAAACTCAACATCTTACGTCACAGGGCGTCGTTGTTACGAGCGCGAGGCTGTTACGAGCCGGCATATCACTTATTATCAAGTGATCGCTGGTTTCGACGATTCGTTAATAAACAAAACTACCCTCAATAACTACCCATTCCTCCAACACATCCTGTTTGAGAGATTTTACATCATAAATACTTTCACCTGATAACAAGTGACTCTCCCACAGCAATATATCTCGAGTGATGGATATACACACCTTGCCCGCATGGCCTTAATACATGACACGCTGTCTCATTACCGCGGTAATTTCACAATATACAGCGCCCTTCAAACCGGATCACAGTGATGACTACAACAGTTAGAGACCAATAAGATAGCTGTCCTAGTATCTTAGCAGGTGGAGAGATGATTGTCTCTACCTACCCCCCATTGGGGATGAGTCGTGATATCTATGTGTGTGTGTATTGACCCTTGCCCCTATTGAATTGTTAATACTATCACATTGCCACCAGGCTCGTGCAAGTTGCCCAAGCACCCGAGCGTGGAGTACCGCTGCCTGTTGAGGGACGACAAGGGCGTGGAGGGCAGCAGGCCCTGCGGCGAGTACGAGCCCACCGGCACCGTGGTGCAGCCGCTGTGCAGGTCGCCGAACTACTACGCGGCCGGGACCCTCGGCTTCATGAGGTGCATCGAGGACAGCTGGGACTACGTCGCGGTCTGCTCACCAGGTTTGCCCACCACCGGCACCAACGTCACCATACTGATAAAGGACAAGGTTGAGGTCCACGTCGGCCAGTTCCAATACGCGTCGCCCGTCACGCCGGCGACCGCGGCCGGCCCGGTCTGGCCGGGGCTCGCCGCCGCCGGACCGGGCCAGACGCAGGCGGTGAAGCCGTCCGAACCGGACAGCGCCGAGTACGACATAGACGAAGCCGATTGGCGGATGGGCGTGACCACAAATAGATTCAAAGGCGCCATCTCCAAGGCTGACGTGCTAGTTAAAAACAAAACAGTGGTCGTCAACTTGGAGAACGGTGTGGTACACTTTAAAAATAACTAGCATAAATTAAAAAAAAAAAAAAAAAACTGCCCAACCGATCCAGCTGACCCAATTTGAACGTTTCGAACATATACTCATACAAAAAAAAAAAAAAATATCATGCGGGTAGTCGCCGATCTATCGTTAGTTAAATGAAGGGCGTTGTAGCTTTCGAAGTTTCTATGGTTTGAATTGTAGTGAAAAGCCGGAGCATCATCATTAATCGAACTGAAGTCCTCGAAACCGTACCTCCATACCTGCCGATGAACAGTAGTGTGCAAACATTGTATACTGAAGCGCGCTGTAGCTATTGAGATTGCTGGTGTATAGAGTCTTCTTATCCCGTCTCAAAGCGATAAGAACAATGTGGTGTAGTGTACGTCACTCTAACTAACGTTATCTTGTGTGAAGGGCGGTGTAGCTATTGAAATCACTAGTATAGAGAGCCTTAATATCTCCTCCCAAGGCGATAAGAACAATGTGGTGTAGTGTACGTCACTCTAAGCAGCGTTACCTTGTGTGAAGGGCGGTGTAGCTATTGAAATCACTAGTATAGAGAGCCTTAATATCTCCTCCAAGGCGATAAGAACAATGTGGTGTGGTGTACGTCCTCTAACTAACGTTATCTTGTGTGAAGGGCGGTGTAGCTATTGAAATCACTAGTATAGAGAGCCTTAATATCTCCTCCCAAGGCGATAAGAACAATGTGGTGTAGTGTACGTCACTCTAACTAACGTTATCTTGTGTGAAGGGCGGTGTAGCTATTGAAATCACTAGTATAGAGAGCCTTAATATCTCCTCCCAAGCCGATAAGAACAATGTGGTGTAGTGTACGTCACTCTAACTAACGTTATCTTGTGTGAAGGGCGGTGTAGCTATTGAAATCACTAGTATGAGAGCCTTAATATCTCCTCCCAAGGCGATAAGAACAATGCGGTGTAGTGTACGTCACTCTAACTAACGTTATCTTGTGTGAAGGGGCAGTTGTAGCTATTGAAATCACTACTATAGAGAGCCTTAATATCTCCTCCCAAGCCGATAAGAACAATGCGGTGTAGTGTACGTCACTCTAACTAACGTTATCTTGTGAAGGGCGGTGTAGCTATTGAAATCACTAGTATAGAGAGCCTTAATATCTCCTCCCAAGCCGATAAGAACAATGTGGTGTAGTGTACGTCACTCTAACTAACGTTATCTTGTGTGAAGGGCGGTGTAGCTATTGAAATCACTAGTATAGAGAGCCTTAATATCTCCTCCCAAGGCGATAAGAACAATGTGGTGTAGTGTACGTCACTCTAACTAACGTTATCTTGTGTGAAGGGCGGTGTAGCTATTGAAATCACTAGTATAGAGAGCCTTAATATCTCCTCCCAAGCCGATAAGAACAATGTGGTGTAGTGTACGTCACTCTAACTAACGTTATCTTGTGTGAAGGGCGGTGTAGCTATTGAAATCACTAGTATAGAGCCTTAATATCTCCTCCCAAGGCGATAAGAACAATGCGGTGTAGTGTACGTCACTCTAACTAACGTTATCTTGGGTGAAGGGCGGTGTAGCTATTGAAATCACTACTATAGAGAGCCTTAATATCTCCTCCCAAGGCGATAAGAACAATGTGGTGTAGTACGTCACTCTAACTAACGTTATCTTGTGTGAAGGGCGGTGTAGCTATTGAAATCACTAGTATAGAGAGCCTTAATATCTCTCCCAAGGCGATAAGAACAATGCGGTGTAGTGTACGTCACTCTAACTAACGTTATCTTGTGTGAAGGGCGGTGTAGCTATTGAAATCACTACTATAGAGAGCCTTAATATCTCCTCCCAAGGCGATAAGAACAATGCGGTGTAGTGTACGTCACTCTAACTAACGTTATCTTGTGTGAAGGGCGGTGTAGCTATTGAAATCACTGAGTATAGAGAGCCTTAATATCTCCTCCCAAGGCGATAAGAACAATGTGGTGTAGTGTACGTCACCTAACTAACGTTATCTTGTGTGAAGGGCGGTGTAGCTATTGAAATCACTAGTATAGAGAGTCTTTAATATCTCCTCCCAAGGCGATAAGAACAATGTGGTGTAGTACGTCACTCTAACTAACGTTATCTTGTGTGAAGGGCGGTGTAGCTATTGAAATCACTAGTATAGAGAGCCTTAATATCTCCTCCCAAGGCGATAAGAACAATGTGGTAGTGTACGTCACTCTAACTAACGTTATCTTGGGTGAAGGGCGGTGTAGCTATTGAAATCACTAGTATAGAGAGCCTTAATATCTCCCAAGGCGATAAGAACAATGTGGTGTAGTGTACGTCACTCTAACTAACGTTATCTTGTGTGAAGGGCGGTGTAGCTATTGAAATCACTAGTATAGAGAGCCTTAATATCTCCTCCCAAGGCGATAAGAACAATGTGGTGTAGTGTACGTCACTCTAACTAACGTTATCTTGTGTGAAGGGCGGTGTAGCTATTGAAATCACTAGTATAGAGAGCCTTAATATCTCCTCCCAAGGCGATAAGAACAATGTGGTGTAGTGTACGTCACCTAACTAACGTTATCTTGGGTGAAGGGCGGTGTAGCTATTGAAATCACTAGGTATAGAGAGCCTTAATATCTCCTCCCAAGCCGATAAGAACAATGTGGTGTAGTGTACGTCACTCTAACTAACGTTATCTTGTGTGTGAAGGGCGGTGTAGCTGTGAAATCACTAGTATAGAGAGCCTTAATATCTCCTCCCAAGCCGATAAGAACAATGTGGTGTAGTGTACGTCACCTAACTAACGTTATCTTGTGTGAAGGGCGGTGTAGCTATTGAAATCACTAGTATAGAGAGCCTTAATATCTCCTCCAAGGCGATAAGAACAATGTGGTGTAGTGTAATGTCACCTAAGCAGCGTTACCTTGTGTGAAGGGCGGTGTAGCTATTGAAATCACTAGTATAGAGAGCCTTAATATCTCCTCCCAAGGCGATAAGAACAATGTGTGGTGTAGTGTACGTCACCTAACTAACGTTATCTTGGGTGAAGGGCGGTGTGGCTATTGAAATCACTACTATAGAGAGCCTTAATATCTCCTCCCAAGGCGATAAGAACAATGCGGTGTAGTGTACGTCACTCTAACTAACGTTATCTGTGTGAAGGGCGGTGTAGCTATTGGAAATCACTAGTATAGAGAGCCTTAATATCTCCTCCCAAGGCGATAAGAACAATGTGTGGTGTAGTGTACGTCACCTAACTAACGTTATCTTGTGTGAAGGACGGTGTAGCTATTGAAATCACTAGTATAGAGAGCCTTAATATCTCCCAAGGCGATAAGAACAATGTGGTGTAGTGTACGTCACCTAACTAACGTTATCTTGTGTGAAGGACGGTGTAGCTATTGAAATCACTAGTATGAGAGCCTTAATATCTCCTCCCAAGGCGATAAGAACAATGTGGTGTAGTGTACGTCACCTAACCAACGTTATCTTGTGTGAGAAGGGCGGTGTAGCTATTGAAATCACTAGTATAGAGAGTCTTTAATATCTCCCAAGGCGATAAGAACAATGTGTGGTGTAGTGTGCGTCACTCTAACTAACGTTATCTTGTGTGAAGGGCGGTGTAGCTATTGAAATCACTAGTATAGAGAGTCTTTAATATCTCCTCCCAAGGCGATAAGAACAATGTGGTGTAGTGTACGTCACCTAACTAACGTTATCTTGTGTGAAGGGCGGTGTAGCTATTGAAATCACTACTATAGAGAGCCTTAATATCTCCTCCCAAGGCGATAAGAACAATGTGGTGTAGTGTAATGTCACCTAAGCAGCGTTACCTTGTGTGAAGGGCGGTGTAGCTATTGAAATCACTAGTATAGAGAGCCTTAATATCTCCTCCCAAGGCGATAAGAACAATGTGTGGTGTAGTGTACGTCACCTAACTAACGTTATCTTGTGTGTGAAGGGCGGTGTGGCTATTGAAATCACTAGGTATAGAGAGCCTTAATATCTCCTCCCAAGGCGATAAGAACAATGTGGTGTAGTGTACGTCACTCTAACTAACGTTATCTTGTGTGAAGGGCGGTGTAGCTGTGAAATCACTAGTATAGAGAGCCTTAATATCTCCTCCCAAGGCGATAAGAACAATGTGGTGTAGTGTACGTCACTCTAACTAACGTTATCTTGTGTGAAGGGCGGTGTAGCTATTGAAATCACTAGTATAGAGAGCCTTAATATCTCCTCCCAAGGCGATAAGAACAATGTGGTGTAGTGTACGTCACTCTAACTAACGTTATCTTGTGTGAAGGGCGGTGTAGCTATTGAAATCACTAGTATAGAGAGCCTTAATATCTCCTCCCAAGGCGATAAGAACAATGTGGTGTAGTGTACGTCACTCTAACTAACGTTATCTTGTGTGAAGGGCGGTGTAGCTATTGAAATCACTAGTATAGAGAGTCTTAATATCTCCTCCCAAGGCGATAAGAACAATGTGGTGTAGTGTACGTCACCTACTAACGTTATCTTGTGTGAAGGGCGGTGTAGCTATTGAAATCACTAGTATAGAGAGCCTTAATATCTCCTCCCAAGGCGATAAGAACAATGTGGTGTAGTGTAATGTCACTCTAACTAACGTTATCTTGTGTGAAGGGCGGTGTAGCTATTGAAATCACTAGTATAGAGAGCCTTAATATCTCCTCCCAAGGCGATAAGAACAATGTGGTGTAGTGTACGTCACTCTTACTAACGTTATCTTGTGTGAAGGGCGGTGTGGCTATTGAAATCACTGAGTATAGAGAGCCTTAATATCTCCTCCCAAGGCGATAAGAACAATGTGGTGTAGTGTACGTCACTCTAACTAACGTTATCTGTGTGAAGGGCGGTGTAGCTATTGAAATCACTAGTATAGAGAGCCTTAATATCTCTCCCAAGGCGATAAGAACAATGTGTGGTGTAGTGTACGTCACTCTTACTAACGTTATCTTGTGTGAAGGGCGGTGTAGCTATTGGAAATCACTAGTATAGAGAGCCTTAATATCTCCTCCCAAGGCGATAAGAACAATGTGGTGTAGTGTACGTCACTCTTACTAACGTTATCTTGTGAAGGGCGGTGTAGCTATTGAAATCACTGAGTATAGAGAGCCTTAATATCTCCTCCCAAGGCGATAGAACAATGTGGTGTAGTGTAATGTCACTCTAACTAACGTTATCTTGTGTGAAGGGCGGTGTAGCTATTGGAAATCACTAGTATAGAGAGCCTTAATATCTCCCAAGGCGATAAGAACAATGTGGTGTAGTGTACGTCACTCTTACTAACGTTATCTTGTGTGAAGGGCGGTGTAGCTATTGGAAATCACTAGTATAGAGAGCCTTAATATCTCCCAAGGCGATAAGAACAATGTGGTGTAGTGTGTACGTCACTCTAACTAACGTTATCTTGTGTGAGAAGGGCGGTGTAGCTATTGAAATCACTAGTATAGAGAGCCTTAATATCTCCTCCCAAGGCGATAAGAACAATGTGGTGTAGTGTACGTCACTCTTACTAACGTTATCTTGTGTGAAGGGCGGTGTAGCTATTGAAATCACTAGTATAGAGAGTCTTAATATCTCCCAAGGCGATAAGAACAATGTGGTGTAGTGTACGTCACTCTAACTAACGTTATCTTGTGTGAAGGGCGGTGTAGCTATTGAAATCACTAGCATAGAGAGCCTTAATATCTCCCAAGGCGATAAGAACAATGTGGTGTAGTACGTCACTCTAACTAACGTTATCTTGTGAAGGGCGGTGTAGCTATTGAAATCACTAGTATAGAGAGCCTTAATATCTCCTCCCAAGGCGATAAGAACAATGTGGTGTAGTGTACGTCACTCTAACTAACGTTATCTTGTGTGAAGGGCGGTGTAGCTATTGAAATCACTAGTATAGAGAGCCTTAATATCTCCTCCCAAGGCGATAAGAACAATGTGGTGTAGTGTACGTCACTCTAAGCAGCGTTACCCTGTTTGAAGGGCGCTGTAGCTAGCGAAATGACTGCAATCCACGTCAAGGGACCTGTAGTTCAATTTATCAATTTTTTGAATTCCCAAATAGTAATAAGTACAAGCGTATACCCGTACCGTTCGGGTTTGAAGGCCGCTGTAGCTAGTGAAACCCGATAGTAAGTGATACTTCGACCCATTACAATCATAGACCGAATTACGAATTACGTATTCAATAGAGTCTTTATGTTGTGTAAACATCCTAACATAGTATGGCTTCATTGAAAAGCTTATCACTTAATATCGAGTGATTGTATATAATATATGTAGAGTAGAGCTTATGAAGGCTAACCTATATTAAGATTGTTATAAATGTTACCATATACAGATGATCTATAATAAGTATTAATATACCATTGAACGAGAGAGAGAGGGAGAGGGAGAGAAAGAGATAGCACATATATAACATATGAGAAATGTAGTTCCTAATACATTGAACAGATCCTGATTATACTATAGTATAAGCAGCTCCCGGAAGACAGTAGTGTGCGAACATTACTGTGTTATGGTTTAAATGGCGCTACAGCTGATGTAATTACTGCGGTAATGAAATCCAACGCCCCGTGTTACGACGATCACGTGGTGCGGTGATTAACTAGCGCGCGTGACAGTATCAGGTGATCGTCACAATCGTCTCGCATCGTAATATTAAAAAAAAAAACAGTAGCATTACCCGTAAAGCGTGTTGAAACAGTTCCTGATGTTACTTCAAATGTATCCCGTCACCGGAAGCGCGCGCTCAGTGGGCATCGATCCCACGCACCGGTGCACTAGGCTATGATATTATATAAATATATATAAATACAGACTTGTAAATAATGTGTCAAGTAATTAATAGGTAAGATGATCTGTCAGTTAAAGAAGTTATTTGGCGGGTAAAGTTGTGTACTACATAGACAAGAAAGAATATCGATTTTTTTTTTAATAGGAAAATATTGAAACTGGTTCTATGTGATGCCTTCGACGAGTAATTGGATAGAAAATAATTAACACAAATTGATAACATACGATCGAAGTATAACGAGTTGATACTTTTTTTTTATTGACATTTGTCTTTTTATTTGGAATCAAAAAATAACGATTTTTTTAATCGGAAAATATTGAAACTGGTTCTATGTGATGCCTTCGACGAGAAATTGGATAGAAAATAAATAACACAAATTGATAACATACGATCGAAGTATAACGAGTTGATACTTTTTTTTTATTGACATTTGTCTTTTTATTTGGAATCAAAAAATATCGATTTTTTTAACCGCAAAATAGTGAAACTGGATTAATTTGATACCTTCGACGAGAAATTGGATAGAAAAAAAATACAAATTGATAACAGACGATCGAAGTATAACGAGTTGATACTTTTTTTTTATTGACATTTGTCTTTTTATTTGGAATCAAAAAATAACGATTTTTTTAATCGGAAAATATTGAAACTGGTTCTATGTGATGCCTTCGACGAGAAATTGGATAGGAAATAAATAACACAAATTGATAACATACGATCGAAGTATAACGAGTTGATACTTTTTCTTATTGACATTTGTCTTTTTATTTGGAATCAAAAAATATCGATTTTTTTAATCGGAAAATATTGAAACTGGTTCTATGTGATGCCTTCGACGAGAAATTGGATAGAAAATAAATAACACAAATTGATAACATACGATCGAAGTATAACGAGTTGATACTTTTTTTTTATTGACATTTGTCTTTTATTTGGAATCAAAAATATCGATTTTTAATCGGAAAATATTGAAACTGGTTCTATGTGATGCCTTCGACGAGAAATTGGATAGAAAATAAATAACACAAATTGATAACATACGATCGAAGTATAACGAGTTGATACTTTTTTTTTATTGACATTTGTCTTTTTATTTGGAATCAAAAAATATCGATTTTTTTAATCGGAAAATATTGAAACTGGTTCTATGTGATGCCTTCGACGAGAAATTGGATAGAAAATAAATAACACAAATTGATAACATACGATCGAAGTATAACGAGTTGATACTTTTTTTTTATTGACATTTGTCTTTTTATTTGGAATCAAAAAATATCGATTTTTTTAATCGGAAAATATTGAAACTGGTTCTATGTGATGCCTTCAATATTGAAACTGGTTCTATGTGATGCCTTCGACGAGAAATTGGATAGGAAATAAATAACACAAAACAATAACAGACCGCCGAAGCATAACGAGATAATACTTTTATTTTATTGACATTTGTCTTTTTATTCGGAATCAAAAAATAACGATTTTATTTTTATCACAAAATATTGAAACTGGATTAATTTGATACCTTCGACGAGAAATTGGATAGAAAAAAAATACAAATTGATAACAGACGATTGAAGCCTAACGAGATGATACTTTTTTTTATTGACATTTCTCTTTTTATTCGGAATCAAAAAAAAAATATCGATTTTTTTTGTATCGCAAAATATTGAAACTGGTTCTATGTGATGCCTTCAATATTGAAACTGGTTCTATGTGATGCCTTCGACGACAAATTGGATAGAAAAAAAATAACACAGAACGATAACAGACGATCGAAGACTAAAAGCTTATACTTTTTTTTGACATTTATCTTTTAATCGGAACAAAAAAAATCGATTTTGAAAAAAAATGTGTCGTAATTGTTACAAATTTAATACTTTCAATAGAGAATTACTTGTAGGTATCTGCTGCCGGAGGTTGTCTAGGTACCACCGCATCACCTAATGCAGCTGATACACAGTACTGTGCAAACATTACTGTGTTCCGGTTAGAAGGGCGCTGTAGTTAATGAAATTACTGAGGTTAAAGAGACTCAATAACTTGTCTCAGGCGAGCGCGATATGACATATGACATAAAACTAGCGCCACGTTTTCATGGTAGTGCGTAACACTTACTATCAAGTGATTGAAAAAAAAAAATTGTTTTATATTCTCACGTGGTACGTAAATCGGAACGTCAAAATCCAATGTTGCCAGTACGAACCTACAATTAATCAACTGACCCACAAACTTGACAGACGTTTGTGAAGGAAGAACTAATTTAAGGGGAAGTTTTATTTGACAGTTAATTTATCAGTTAACTATTTAATACTTAGACATTGCGAAATAAATCTTTAGGGTATTTTTAAAATTATTTATAGATTAAAAAAAAAAAAAAACTGTACATTGTTAACAGGATGGATTGTGAGAGAATAAATAAAGTATCTATTATAATATCAGAGTTTCAGTTTTCCTTTTCCAACGTCCTGTTAGCAATTATTATATATACGTATGACGTTCACTCGAATGTGAGTGATACGCCTGTAACATTGTGGCGCTAGTTAGGATGACGCACACTACACTGTATTCTGTCGTATTGATGCTTGTGATTTTTTTATGCGTCGAAGCCACGCGACGAGAAAGACACGATGGTTAGTGATATGCTCCACCCACGTGTTACTAGTTAAGATGATATACACTGCAGCACGCTTTCCTCGTCACCTCGACGTCGCTTTGTTACCGCGGTAATTTCACTCGCTGCACCGCCCTTCAACACAGTAATGTTAGTACACTAAACTTAGATTTAGACCTCAGCGATTTCACAACAACGCTTTTTAAACGAAGTCTCGATAATACTTAAAATGGCGGCGTAATGGCGACTTGCCAACACTAAATCCGTATCTGACGGCTCTTACTACAAAATCTATGAATTTTGCAAAACTTTCATTTATGGAACTGATATTGTGACATAATATCTGAACTTAACACAACCAACTGGCTCTCCGAACAAGTACACACCCGCAAAGATCCGGCGCGAAGGACCAAAAGCGTTGTACATCTCTCAAGCCGGATGCTTCTTATTCGCAGATCATCAAATTTTACATGTATGAGGTATGCAAAAGATGACTTTATTTTGGAAAATAGGTGTAATAAATATAGATTATCTGGCCAAAAGTACAGCCTTATGTCTAACTAAATACATTGATGAGCTGATGATGATGATGATGATGATGATGATGATGATGATGATGATGATGATGATGATGATGATGATGATGATGATGATGATGATGATGATGATGATGATGATGATGATGATGATGATGATGATGATGATGATGATGATGATGATGATGATGATGATGATGATGAATTACATAAAAGTATTGATTTGAACGAAGAGTAAATAAAATAATTTAAATAAAAACTTATTGTTTCTTTATTTTCATATAATCTATTCTCGCGGCGCCGTCCGCATAGAATACGAACAATACACTAAAGGTGCAAAAATAATAATAAAGTGTTTCGTACCGGATACTAGATCCGCGAGCTCTGAGTCCGATGAAGATGCTATGGCTGTCATTCAAACTGCGGCGTAAACATCACAATAAAAAAAGAAAAAAAAAAAAAACTGTACATTGTTAACAGGATGGATTGTGAGAGAATAAATAAAGTATCTATTATAATATCAGAGTTTCAGTTTTCCTTTTCCAACGTCCTGTTAGCAATTATTATATATACGTATGACGTTCACTCGAATGTGAGTGATACGCCTGTAACATTGTGGCGCTAGTTAGATGACGTACACTACACTGTATTCTGTCGTATTGATGCTTGTGATTTTTTTTTATTGACATTTGTCTTTTATTTGGAATCAAAAAATATCGATTTTTTAATCGGAAAATATTGAAACTGGTTCTATGTGATGCCTTCGACGAGAAATTGATAGAAAATTAAATAAAATAATTAATATTTGTCAAAAATCTAAAATAAAAATAATTTAAATAAAAACTTATTGTTTCTTTATTTTCATATAATCTATTCTCGCGGCGCCGTCCGCATAGAATACGAACAATACACTAAAGGTGCAAAAATAATAATAAAGTGTTTCGTACCGGATACTAGGTCCGCGAGCTCTGAGTCCGATGAAGATGCTATGGCTGTCATTCAAACTGCGGCGTAAACATCACAATAAAAAAAAGAAAAAAAAAACTAAAAACTAGAAAAAGAGTAAAAAATAAATCTTTAGTAACAGAAATCAATATATAGTAAAACAAATTAATCGATGTACAGTTAAACAAAACAATACATAGATTAACGGATCGATGTATAGTTAAACAAATCAATACATAGATAAACGGATCGATGTATAGTTAAACAAATCAATACATGGATTAACGGATCGATTCATAGTTAAACAAATCAATACATAGGTTATCGTATCGATGCATAGTTAAACAAATCAACACATGGATTAACGGATCGATTCATAGTTAAACAAATCAATACATAGATTATCGTATCGATGCATAGTTAAACAAATCAACACAGATAAACGGATCGATGTATAGTTAAACAAATCAATACATAGATTAACGGATCGATGTATAGTTAAACAAATCAATACATAGATTAACGGATCGATGTATAGTTAAACAAATCAATACATAGATTAACGGATCGATGTATAGTTAAACAAATTAATATATAGAATAACGGATCGATGCACAGTTAAACAAATCAACACATAGATTAACGGATCGATGCACAGTTAAACAAATCAACACATAGATTAACGGATCGATGCACAGTTAAACAAATCAATACAAAGATTAACGGATCGATGCACGGTTAAACAAATCAATACATAGATTAACGGATCGATGTATAGTTAAACAAATCAATACATAGATTAACGGATCGATGTATAGTTAAACAAATCCATACATGGATAAACGGATCGATGCATAGTTAAACAAATCAACACATAGATTAACGGATCGATGCATAGTTAAACAAATCAACACATAGATTAACGGATCGATGCACAGTTAAACAAATCAACACATAGATTAACGGATCGATGCACAGTTAAACAAATCAACACATAGATTAACGGATCGATGCACAGTTAAACAAATCAACACAGATTAACGGATCGATGCACAGTTAAACAAATCAATACAAAGATTAACGGATCGATGCACAGTTAAACAAATCAACACAGATAAATAGATCAGTGCATAGTTAGACAAGTCAATACATAGATTAACAGATCGATGTATAGTTAAATAAATCTATACATAGATTAACAGATCGATGCATAGTTAAACAAATCAACACAGATAAATAGATCAGTGCATAGTTAGACAAGTCAATACATAGATAAACGGATCGATGTATAGTTAAACAAACCAATACATGGATAAACGGATCGATGTATAGTTAAACAAATCAATACATAAATTATCGGAACGATGTATAGTTAAACAAATCAACACAGATAAATAGATCAGTGCATAGTTAGACAAGTCAATACATAGATTAACAGATCGATGTATGGTTAAACAAATCAATACATAGATTAACAGATCGATGTATAGTTAAATAAATCTATACATAGATTAACGGATCGATGCACAGTTAAACAAATCAATACATAGATTAACGGATCGATGCACAGTTAAACAAATCAACACATAGATTAACGGATCGATGCACAGTTAAACAAATCAATACATAGATTAACGGATCGATGCACAGTTAAACAAATCAAAAAATAGATCATCGGATCGTGCATAGTTAGACAAGTCAATAGAAGATAAACAGATCGATGCATAGTTAGACAAGTCAATAGAAGATAAACAGATCGTGTATGGTTAAAACAAACTAATATATAGAATAACGGATCGATGTATTGTTAAACAAACTAATATATAGAATAACGGATCGATGCGCAGTTAAACAAATCAACACATGAATTAACGGATCGTGCAGTTAAACAAATCCATACATGGATAAACGGATCGATGCATAGTTAGACAAGTCAATAGAAAGATAAACAGATCGATGTATGGTTAAACAAACTAATATAGAATAACGGATCGATGTATGGTTAAACAAACTAATATATATAGATTAACGGATCGATGCATAGTTAAACAAATCAACACACAGATTAACGGATCGATGCATAGATAAACAAATCAAAAAATAGATCATCGGATCGATGCATAGATAAACAAATCAAAAATAGATCATCGGATCGATGCATAGTTAGACAAGTCAATAGAAAGATAAATAGATCGATGTATGGTTAAACAAACTAATATATAGAATAACGGATCGATGTATGGTTAAACAAACTAATATATAGAATAACGGATCGATGTATTGTTAAACAAACTAATATATAGAATAACGGATCGATGTATTGTTAAACAAACTAATATATAGAATAACGGATCGATGTATGGTTAAACAAATCAACACACAGATTAACGGATCGATGCACAAAGTTAAACAAATCAATACATAGATTAACAGATCGATGTATGGTTAAACAAACTAATATATAGAATAACGGATCGATGTATGGTTAAACAAACTAATATATGAATAACGGATCGATGCATAAGTTAAACAAATCAACACACAGATTAACGGATCGATGCATAGTTAAACAAATCAAAAAATAGATCATCGGATCGATGCACAGTTAAACAAATCAATACATAGATTAACAGATCGATGTATGGTTAAACAAACTAATATATAGAATAACGGATCGATGTATTGTTAAACAAATCAAAAAATAGATCATCGGATCGATGCATAGTTAGACAAGTCAATAGAAAGATAAACAGATCGATGTATGGTTAAACAAACTAATATATAGATTAACGGATCGATGTATGGTTAAACAAACTAATATATAGAATAACGGATCGATGTATTGTTAAACAAACTAATATATAGATTAACGGATCGGATGCACAGTTAAAACAAACTAATATATAGATTAACGGATCGATGCATAGTTAAACAAATCAACACATAGGATTAACGGATCGATGCATAGTTAAACAAATCAAAAATAGATCATCGGATCGATGCATAGATAAACAAATCAAAAATAGATCATCGGATCGATGCATAGTTAGACAAGTCAATAGAAAGATAAACAGATCGATGTATGGTTAAACAAACTATTATATAGAATAACGGATCGATGTATTGTTAAACAAACTATATATAGAATAACGGATCGATGTATGGTTAAACAAACTAATATATAGAATAACGGATCGATGTATGGTTAAACAAACTAATATATAGAATAACGGATCGATGTATTGTTAAACAAACTAATATATAGAATAACGGATCGATGTATTGTTAAACAAACTAATATATAGAATAACGGATCGATGTATGGTTAAACAAACTAATATATAGATTAACGGATCGATGCACAAAGTTAAACAAATCAACACACAGATTAACGGATCGATGCATAGATAAACAAATCAAAAATAGATCATCGGATCGATGCATAGTTAAACAAATCAAAAATAGATCATCGGATCGATGCATAGTTAGACAAGTCAATAGAAAGATAAACAGATCGATGTATGGTTAAAACAAACCAATATATAGAATAACGGATCGATGTATGGTTAAACAAACTAATATATAGAATAACGGATCGATGTATTGTTAAACAAACTAATATATAGAATAACGGATCGATGTATGGTTAAACAAACTAATATATAGATTAACGGATCGATGTATAGTTAAACAAATCAACACACAGATTAACGGATCGATGCATAGTTGAACAAGTCAATAGAAAGATAAACAGATCGATGTATGGTTAAACAAACTAATATATAGAATAACGGATCGATGTATGGTTAAACAAACTAATATAGAATAACGGATCGATGTATTGTTAAACAAACTAATATAGAATAACGGATCGATGTATGGTTAAACAAATCAACACACAGATTAACGGATCGATGCATAGTTAGACAAGTCAATAGAAAGATAAACAGATCGATGTATGGTTAAACAAACCAATATATAGAATAACGGATCGATGTATGGTTAAACAAACTAATATATAGATTAACGGATCGATGCACAGTTAAACAAATCAACATACAGATTAACGGATCGATGCACAGTTAAACAAATCAATACAGATTAACGGATCGATGCACAGTTAAACAAATCAATAGAAATATAAACAGATCGATGTATGGTTAAACAAACTAATATAGAATAACGGATCGATGTATTGTTAAACAAATCAACACACGAATTAACGGATCGATGCATAGATAAACAAATCAAAAAATAGATCATCGGATCGATGCATAGTTAAACAAATCAAAAAATAGATCATCGGATCGATGCATAGTTGAACAAGTCAATAGAAAGATAAACAGATCGTGTATGGTTAAAACAAACTAATATATAGAATAACGGATCGTGTATGGTTAAACAAACTAATATATAGAATAACGGATCGATGTATTGTTAAACAAATCAACACACGAATTAACGGATCGTGCATAGTTAGACAAGTCAATAGAAAGATAAACAGATCGTGTATGGTTAAACAAATCAACACATGGATTAACGGATCGTGTATTGTTAAACAAACTAATATATAAGAATAACGGATCGATGTATTGTTAAACAAACTATTATATAGAATAACGGATCGATGTATGGTTAAACAAATCAACACACGAATTAACGGATCGTGCATAGTTGAACAAGTCAATAGAAAGATAAACAGATCGTGTATGGTTAAACAAACTAATATATAGAATAACGGATCGATGTATTGTTAAACAAACTAATATATATAGAATAACGGATCGATGTATGGTTAAACAAATCAACACACAGATTAACGGATCGATGCATAGTTGAACAAGTCAATAGAAGATAAACAGATCGATGTATGGTTAAACAAACTAATATATAGAATAACGGATCGTGTATGGTTAAACAAATCAATACATAGATTAACGGATCGATGCACAGTTAAACAAATCAACACATAGATTAACGGATCGATGCACAGTTAAACAAATCAACACATAGATTAACGGATCGATGCACAGTTAAACAAATCAACACATAGATTAACGGATCGATGCACAGTTAAACAAATCAACACATAGATTAACGGATCGATGTATAGTTAAACAAATCAATACATGGATAAACGGATCGATGTATAGTTAAACAAACCAATACATGGATAAACGGATCGATGTATAGTTAAACAAATCAATACATGGATAAACGGATCGATGCATAATTAAACAAATCAATACATAAATTAACGGATCGATGTATAGTTAAACAAATCAACACATAGATTAACGGATCGATGCATAGTTAAACAAATCAACACATAGATTAACGGATCGATGCACAGTTAAACAAATCAATACAGATTAACGGATCGATGCACAGTTAGACAAGTCAATACATAGATTAACAGATCGATGTATAGTTAAATAAATCTATACATAGATTAACGGATCGATGCACAAAGTTAAACAAATCAATACATAGATTATGGAAACGATGTATAGTTAAATAAATCTATACATAGATTAACGGATCGATGCATAGTTAAACAAATCAAAAAATAGATCATCGGATCGATGCATAGTTAGACAAGTCAATAGAAAGATAAATAGATCGATGTATGGTTAAACAAACTAATATATAGAATAACGGATCGATGCATAGTTAAACAAATCAACACACAGATTAACGGATCGATGCATAGTTAAACAAATCAAAAAATAGATCATCGGATCGATGCATAGTTAAACAAATCAAAAAATAGATCATCGGATCGATGCATAGTTAGACAAGTCAATAGAAAGATAAATAGATCGATGTATGGTTAAACAAACTAATATATAGAATAACGGATCGATGCATAGTTAAACAAACTAATATATAGAATAACGGATCGATGTATTGTTAAACAAACTAATATATAGAATAACGGATCGATGTATGGTTAAACAAACTAATATATAGAATAACGGATCGATGCATAGTTAAACAAATCAACACACAGATTAACGGATCGATGCATAGTTAAACAAATCAACACACAGATTAACGGATCGATGCATAGTTAAACAAATCAAAAAATAGATCATCGGATCGATGCATAGTTAGACAAGTCAATAGAAAGATAAATAGATCGATGTATGGTTAAACAAACTAATATATAGAATAACGGATCGATGCATAGTTAAACAAATCAACACACAGATTAACGGATCGATGCATAGTTAAACAAATCAAAAAATAGATCATCGGATCGATGCATAGTTAAACAAATCAACACACAGATTAACGGATCGATGCATAGTTAGACAAGTCAATAGAAATATAAACAGATCGATGTATGGTTAAACAAACTAATATATAGAATAACGGATCGATGTATGGTTAAACAAACTAATATATAGAATAACGGATCGATGCACAGTTAAACAAATCAACACATACCACCACAGCGCCTGTTGCAGCCAACAGACAGTACTGTGCGAAAGTTACTGTGATCCGGTTTGAAGGGCGTTGTAGCTATTACTGGTGGTAGTGTCTCTGTTGCTGCAGACCGTCTAGGTAGGTACCGCCACAGCGCCTGTTGCAGCCGACAGACAGTACTGTGCGAAAGTTACTGTGATCCGGTTTGAAGGGCGTTGTAGCTATTACTGGTGGTAGTGTCTCTGTTGCTGCAGACCGTCTAGGTAGGTACCACCACAGCGCCTGTTGCAGCCGACAGACAGTACTGTGCGAAAGTTACTGTGATCCGGTTTGAAGGGCGCTGTAGCTAATAAAATTGCGCTAACGTGACTTGAAATCTAAAGTCTCAGCGTCGAGCAATTTTTTTTTTTTTAATGCATGTATTTCTTATCCCACAGCTGCCCACTGCTTCTGGGACGATGTGCAGAAGCTGAGGCCGGCCTCCAGGTACGCCGTCGCCGTGGGCAAGCTGTACAGGCCGTGGAGCGACAAGGTGGACGTGGACGCCCAGAGGAGTGACGTGAGTGTCCATCTTCTCAGTGCCGAGTTCCGTTTCGAAGGGCGCTGTAGCTAATAAAATGGCGCTAACGTGACTTGAAATCTAAAGTCTCAGCGTCGAGCAATTTTTTTTTTAATGCATTTATTTCTTATCCCACAGCTGCCCACTGCTTCTGGGACGATGTGCAGAAGCTGAGGCCGGCCTCCAGGTACGCCGTCGCCGTGGGCAAGCTGTACAGGCCGTGGAGCGACAAGGTGGACGTGGACGCCCAGAGGAGTGACGTGAGTGTCCATCTTCTCAGTGCCGAGTTCCGTTTCGAAGGGCGCTGTAGCTAATAAAATGGCGCTAACGTGACTTGAAATCTAAAGTCTCAGCGTCGAGCAATTTTTTTTTTAATGCATTTATTTCTTATCCCACAGCTGCCCACTGCTTCTGGGACGATGTGCAGAAGCTGAGGCCGGCCTCCAGGTACGCCGTCGCCGTGGGCAAGCTGTACAGGCCGTGGAGCGACAAGGTGGACGTGGACGCCCAGAGGAGTGACGTGAGTGTCCATCTTCTCAGTGCCGAGTTCCGTTTCGAAGGGCGCTGTAGCTAATAAAATGGCGCTAACGTGACTTGAAATCTAAAGTCTCAGCGTCGAGCAATTTTTTTTTTAATGCATTTATTTCTTATCCCACAGCTGCCCACTGCTTCTGGGACGATGTGCAGAAGCTGAGGCCGGCCTCCAGGTACGCCGTCGCCGTGGGCAAGCTGTACAGGCCGTGGAGCGACAAGGTGGACGTGGACGCCCAGAGGAGTGACGTGAGTGTCCATCTTCTCAGTGCCGAGTTCCGTTTCGAAGGGCGCTGTAGCTAATAAAATGGCGCTAACGTGACTTGAAATCTAAAGTCTCAGCGTCGAGCAATTTTTTTTTTAATGCATTTATTTCTTATCCCACAGCTGCCCACTGCTTCTGGGACGATGTGCAGAAGCTGAGGCCGGCCTCCAGGTACGCCGTCGCCGTGGGCAAGCTGTACAGGCCGTGGAGCGACAAGGTGGACGTGGACGCCCAGAGGAGTGACGTGAGTGTCCATCTTCTCAGTGCCGAGTTCCGTTTCGAAGGGCGCTGTAGCTAATAAAATGGCGCTAACGTGACTTGAAATCTAAAGTCTCAGCGTCGAGCAATTTTTTTTTTTTTATGCATGTATTTCTTATCCCACAGCTGCCCACTGCTTCTGGGACGATGTGCAGAAGCTGAGGCCGGCCTCCAGGTACGCCGTCGCCGTGGGCAAGCTGTACAGGCCGTGGAGCGACAAGGTGGACGTGGACGCCCAGAGGAGTGACGTGAGTGTCCATCATCTCAGTGCCGAGTTCCGTTTCGAAGGGCGCTGTAGCTATTGAAATTGCTACACCAGCACCATATTACTAGAGTACTGGGTTATATAGTACTACTCTAGCTACAGCATCCTTCAAACACAGTAAAGGTGGTCTCCAGGAAGTAATAGGTGTCATTCATCATCTCTTTTACCAGGTGAAGGACATCCACTTGCCTCCAAGGTTCCAAGGCGCCGCTTCCAACTTCCAGGACGACATCGCCATGCTGATCCTGCAGATAGATTTTGAGTACAAGACTTACGTCCGTCCCGTCTGCATGGACTTCAGCATCAACTTCGACCGGCTGCAGCTGAGGGAGGGGAACATTGGAAAGGTAATGATGGTACTTGACCAGGTCGAGGACTAGGGATAGGAAGTGTCGGAGCAAAGGCAATGAACAGTATCTGCGTTGGGTTGTCATTGCTTCGACGGGCAGAGGGTTGGTGGAGGTAGTTTGCAATTACATTGTTCCGGTTTAAAGGGCGCTGCAGCTATCGAAACTACTGGGGAGATTAGACTCATCGTCTTATGACGACGAGTGAAATGTGGTATGTTATACGTCATCCTAACCAGCGCCACGTTATGGGACACATCATCGTGACCAAGGCGACCGCCATGTGAAGAAGAAACTATCTGTAGATACATCAATATCAAGAAACATGGTGACAACGCGACCAGATCGTAAAGAAGAATCCAATCCAAGAAGACAACGCTGCAAGAATCAAGCCTTCTCCAAACTATAATCGTGCAATATCCATCGGCCGTCTGGTTGGCGTGACGTCATCATCCCGCATACTACCTCCATGTATACAACTATTCAAAACTCGACTCTATAGCTTTTGGTGCTAAAGGTCATATTTGCTTGAAGTCAATTCTATGTGCATGGCACGCGTCGTGCCGCGGTACACTCGTCCATACAAAGCGCTTGTTTAAACGGACTCTATGCTGTAGGGGACACAGTTCAGATTTGTTCGATCGAACAAATGGAACTGTATTACCCAGCAAGTGCACGCGTCGCGCCGCGGTACACTCGTCCATACAAAGCGCTTGTTTAAACGGACTCTATGCTGTAGGGGACACAGTTCAGATTTGTTCGATCGAACAAATGGAACTGTATTACCCGGCCAAGTGCACGCGTCGCGCCGCGGTACACTCGTCCATACAAAGCGCTTGTTTAAACGGACTCTATGCTGTAGGGGACACAGTTCCAGATTTGTTCGATCGAACAAATTGAACTGTATTACCCGGCCAAGTGCACGCGTCGCGCCGCGGTGCACTCGTCCATACAAAGCGCTTGTTTAAACGGACTTATGTTGTAGGGGACACAGTTCAGATTTGTTCGATCGAACAAATGGAACTGTATTACCCGGCCAAGTGCACGCGTCGCGCCGCGGTGCACTCGTCCATACAGCGCTTGTTTAAACGGACTCTATGCTGTAGGGGACACAGTTCCAGATTTGTTCGATCGAACAAATGGAACTGTATTACCCGGCCAAGTGCACGCGTCGCGCCGCGGTGCACCTCGTCCATACAAAGCGCTTGTTAAACGGACTCTATGTTGTAGGGGACACAGTTCAGATTTGTTCGATCGAACAAATGGAACTGTATTACCCGGCTGCGCACGCGTCGCGCCGCGGTGCACTCGTCCATACAAAGCGCTTGTTTAAACGGACTCTATGCTGTAGGGGACACAGTTCAGATTTGTCTGATCGAACAAATGGAACTGTATTACCCGGCCAAGTGCACGCGTCGCGCCGCGGTGCACTCGTCCATACAGCGCTTGTTTAAACGGACTCTATGCTGTAGGGGACACAGTTCAGATTTGTTCGATCGAACAAATGGAACTGTATTACCCGGCCAAGTGCACGCGTCGCGCCGCGGTGCACTCGTCCATACAAAGCGCTTGTTTAAACGGACTCTATGCTGTAGGGGACACAGTTCAGATTTGTCTGATCGAACAAATGGAACTGTATTACTCCGGCCAAGTGCACGCGTCGCGCCGCGGTGCACTCGTCCATACAGCGCTTGTTTAAACGGACTCTATGCTGTGGGGACACAGTTCAGATTTCGATCGAACAAATGGAACTGTATTACCCGGCTGCGCACGCGTCGCGCCGCGGTGCACTCGTCCATACAAAGCGCTTGTTTAAACGGACTCTATGCTGTAGGGGACACAGTTCAGATTTGTCTGATCGAACAAATGGAACTGTATTACCCGGCCAAGTGCACGTCGCGCCGCGGTGCACTCGTCCATACAAAGCGCTTGTTTAAACGGACTCTATGCTGTAGGGGACACAGTTCAGATTTGTCTGATCGAACAAATGGAACTGTATTACCCGGCCAAGTGCACGCGTCGCGCCGCGGTGCACTCGTCCATACAAAGCGCTTGTTTAAACGGACTCTATGCTGTAGGGGACACAGTTCAGATTTGTTCGATCGAACAAATGAACTGTATTACCCGGCTGCGCACGCGTCGCGCCGCGGTGCACCTGTCCATACAAAGCGCTTGTTTAAACGGACTCTATGTTGTAGGGGACACAGTTCAGATTTGTCTGATCGAACAAATGGAACTGTATTACCCGGCCAAGTGCACGCGCGTCGCGCCGCGGTGCACTCGTCCATACGAAGCGCTTGTTTAAACGGACTCTATGTTGTAGGGGACACAGTTCAGATTTGTCCGATCGAACAAATGGAACTGTATTACCCGGCCAAGTGCACGTCGCGCCGCGGTGCACTCGTCCATACAAAGCGCTTGTTTAAACGGACTTATGTTGTAGGGGACATAGTTCAGATTTGTCTGATCGAACAAATGGAACTGTATTACCCGGCCAAGTGCACGCGTCGCGCCGCGGTGCACTCGTCCATACAAAGCGCTTGTTTAAACGGACTCTATGCTGTAGGGGACACAGTTCAGATTTGTCTGATCGAACAAATGGAACTGTATTACCCGGCCAAGTGCACGCGTCGCGCCGCGGTACACTCGTCCATACAAAGCGCTTGTTTAAACGGACTCTATGCTGTAGGGGACACAGTTCAGATTTGTTCGATCGAACAAATGGAACTGTATTACCCGGCCAAGTGCACGTCGCGCCGCGGTGCACTCGTCCATACAAAGCGCTTGTTTAAACGGACTCTTATGCTGTAGGGGACACAGTTCAGATTTGTTCGATCGAACAAATGGAACTCTATTACCCGGCAAGTGCACGCGTCGCGCCGCGGTGCGCTCGTCCGCCTAAAGCGCTTGTTTAAACGGACTCTATGCTGTAGGGGACGCAGTTCAGATTTGTTCGATCGAACCGTGGAACTGTATTACCCGGCCAAGTGCGCGCGTCGCGCCGCGGTGCGCTCGTCCATACAAAGCGCTTGTTTAAACGGACTCTATGCTGTAGGGGACACAGTTCAGATTTGTTCGATCGAACCGTGGAACTGTATTACCCGGCCAAGTGCACGCGTCGCGCCGCGGTGCACTCGTCCATACAAAGCGCTTGTTTAAACGGACTCTATGCTGTAGGGGACACAGTTCAGATTTGTTCGATCGAACAAATGGAACTGTATTACCCGGCCAAGTGCACGCGTCGCGAATATTTAATTTAGTCGTGTAATAATCCCGCCAGTCGTATCGGCACCGTTCATTAAACAAGTCTGTTCACAGTTCTTCCAACACCTCTGCTGATTTAATGATAATCACCAGCTTTTCATCCGGTGCTGGTCAACAAAAGAAAGGTCTCAAAGGAAGACAACACTCCTAAGTGCTTTAACGTTGATCTCTTTATCACCATCAGCTTTTCCTAACCCACTGCTGGACATACATCCCAAAGATCGAACTGATCCTTACCGCTTTAAGAAATGAGGAATTGGAGAATACTTCTCTACTGCAAGTAGGATTCTGATGAGGAAGATCAAGATAGTCAACCATTCTTCTCAGCGATTACAGCAGTTCATGATAATCCCACTGCTGGGATATTTACAATAAAAAGGTGGCCGGGTGGGATGTGACTGCTGCTAATGGGAACTACCATGTTGAGATGGTACATCCGCCGTCCCAACAGTGGACATCATGTGTATGCTTTTCAATCCCAAGGTGGCGGGCTGGGGCCTGACTGCCGCCAACGGGAACGCCTCCCAAGTTTTGAAGGTGGTGGACCTGCCTTACGTTAAGATCGAGAAGTGCATCGCCCAATCACCGCCCGGGTTCAGGGAGTACATCACCAGCGACAAGATATGCGCCGGATACGGAAACGGTAACCATATTACTATACAACAGTTCAAGTAGACCTTCCTGGTGGTATGTCTCCGTTACCGGAGATCGGAGGTCGGTACCGCAGCTCCCATTTCTGCTGCCAAACAGCAGTCTGCAAATATTACTGTATTCCGGTTTGAAGTGTGCTGTATCTTGTGTAATTACTGAAGTAACAACCCTTAACAGCTTATGTATCAACACGACGAGCGCAATGTGGTGCTATGAATACTATTTTAGTCATGTAATGTGTGAGACGTATCACTTACTATCAGGTGAATGACCTGGTCGTTTCGTCAGGTTTCAATATCCGGTTGAGAAAAACATGAGGAAATAGATGTGTCAAGAGTAGCTTGAACATGTGACATTGGTCTCAATGTGATGTAGTCCCAGCTTTGGGAATATAAACGTGGGCTTATAATTGTTCAGGGAGATTCATACAACAGTTATTTTTCGTTTATAATCTATGTCGCGTTAAAAAAAAATGGCGGAAGTGTTAACAAATAATATATTTATGTAATAATAATTGTGTAAACGTCATCAGTAACCTATGCCCAGCGGTGGGCAGCTGCAGACAATGAATCATTTGGATCATAAATCTTTCAGGCACTGCCCTCTGCAAGGGCGACAGCGGCGGCGGTCTCGCGTTCCCAGATCTGGACAAAGGCGTCGAGAGGTACTACCTGCGTGGGATTGTGTCCACGGCGCCCAGCAACGAGAACCTGTGCAACGCGAACACACTGACCAGCTTCACGCAGATAATAAAACACGAGCACTTCATAAATGAGTACCTCTGAACGTCGCGGTGTATAACACCCTAACGTGGCCAGTCAGCTTTACGTAAACATACTAAACATACGCCGTAATAACTCATACTGAGTACGAACAATCATCCTTACTGTCACACAGTAATGTATACTGACAATTTTAACTACAAACAGCAGTGTGGATACTTTACTACCGCCGCAGCTCCATTACAATAATTCTTCTCCTCTTCCTTACAGAAATCTGTAACAGTACGATCAAAATATATTTTATCTAGTATTAATACCTAATATTTTTCTTTCATAAAATTACTTCAACTAAATATTTTATGTTATTATATAAATAAATAAAAACATCACTTTATATTACATTGAACAAATATAAAAACAAACAATTATTAATTAATATTTTGTATCTGCGCTTAAATGTCATTAATGAATAAATTAAAAAAAAAAAATAATAGAATAAAACAAAACGAAATACTTACTAATATATCATTATTAATAAGTATATAAAAGCAATCTTTGTGAGGAAAAGATTCAGCGCTAATAATTGTTTAAACAGTTTACTTTCTTAAACAGACAAAGATTTTATAACCATACAGCCAAGTGTTCATTAAAAAAAAAAAATTGACATTATCTTACGTTGATAATCTGTTGAATATTTATAAAATGTAAATTTGAATTGTATTATTTGGAAAATAATAATTGTTGCCATATTAATGTCGTAAATACTCTTTGAATTATTTTTTTTCTGTATGTAGTTTTATCTATATCTTATATAAAGGTTGGTATATTGTATCTGTGGCGATGCGTAAATGATTAATAAACATACTTATATGTACGTGAACCAATTGTAGTTAAAAAATGTAAAAGTATATCTTCTAATAATTTCTAGATACAATTTAAATATTTATTACAATGTTAAATGAGTTTTGATACTTTTTCAATCTAACAACGTCCCGCCATTTTTGATTTATGTGCATCTATTAGTTGTCATTGCAGTCTATGATGATAAAAACTGGTAATAATATTATTAAATTAATATTATAGAATATTTAAGTAACCTATCCACATGTGATATTATTGCTCAACGATATTATTGTTATACAATATTTGATAATAAAACTTTTATTGTCGTCGTTTTTGTTTGAATATTTTTTTTTTAAATCATCCACTCCATCGTAAGTGGTGCTGGTTAGCTTGTTATATACTACATAGCGTTGTGCTCGACGCCTTGTTGTTGTCGAATCTCATTACCCCAGTAATTACACTAGCTACAGCGCCCTTCAGACCCGAACATAGTAATGAAGAGACAAGGCAAAATTAAAACACAAATAATATGCAATAAAAAACCAAAGACAAAAGTTATCTAAAATAATTATGTAAGTTAGATAAAATTAAAAAAAGGTAAAGGAAGGAAAAGAAGAGATAGATATAGACAAATAAAAATAATGAGAAAAAGAGATGATTCTATTTCAGAGAAAAAAAAAAGATGATTTGTTCCAGGTTCGACAAGGCGACGAGGTCTTCACTCAGCGAGAGGTGTGCAAGAAGGAAATGGGATGGAGTATGAAAGAAGGAGACAATAAGTATGGAAGATAAGCTTTGGAATGAGAGAAGAAGGATGAAAGGAGAGCATGAGGAATAAATATAATATGTATAGATATAAGTAGTGATGTTGTGACAAATGATGATGTTCCAAAAAAAAAAAAAAAAAAGACCTTGCAGCAGATTATTTTATTCCTTACTCCGTTTCTCCGAAACTATTAGACATAAACTACAAATTTAATAGAAATATTGTTTATGACGTTTAGGGGTCATCTAAGAATGGATATAACAAAATTCCATTCCAAGGCCCGAAGCCAGAATATTTCTGACTAGTTTCAAGTATAATTCTATAGTACGGCCAGCAAAACAGTGTAATGTGTCCGGCTCGACTCAGGGGATCCAAGCCAACCTCATCAACTCGTGATGCAGCTCGGTAATCAACAAAAGATGCTCTGGTTCCCTCTAACCCGCTATGGGCCAGTGCAGTAGGAAATGGCCCAAATCCCCTTAGATACAAAAGTCACTAGTACCCAGCGGTACTGGAAGAAATGTCATTATTACAGTAATTATTACAATAGAATTTGTATAGAAATAATGAAGAAAAAAATCGTAGATTTTTTTCTTAGAAGATCTGGATTATTTAGAAAATATTTAAAAAAACTCCAGAAGCATTGTCTTTGGATGCGGCATTCCCTACGTACATATATAGGGTACGAGCTACACTTAAGCACTGATAGATCTTTTACACATATTACCTTTCACCATGTATAATACTATAATGACTTCCTTGTTTTATCACAAAATTAAATGAAAAAATTCCGCACAGTAAACTTTTCCTCTTAGTAGATTTTTCCCCGCATAGACTTTTCCTCATAGTAGATTTTTCCCCGCAATAGACTTTTCCTCATAGTAGATTTTTCCCCGCAATAGACTTTTCCTCATAGTAGATTTTTCCCCGCAATAGACTTTTCCTCATAGTAGATTTTTCCCCGCAATAGACTCTTGCTCATAGTAGATTTTTTCCCCGCAATAGACTTTTCCTCATAGTAGATTTTTCCCCGCAATAGACTTTTCCTCATAGTAGATTTTTCCCCGCAATAGACTTTTCCTCATAGTAGATTTTTCCCCGCAATAGACTCTTGCTCATAGTAGATTTTTTCCCCGCAATAGACTTTTCCTCATAATTAGATTTTTTCCCATAATAGACTTTTCCTCATAGTGGATTTTTCCCCATAATAGACTTTTCCTCATAGTGGATTTTTTCCCCGCAATGGACTTTTCCTCATGGTGGATTTTTTCCCCGCACAGACTTTTCCTCATAGTAGATTTTTTCCCCGCAATAGACTTTTCCTCATAGTAGATTTTTCCCCGCAATAGACTTTTCCTCATAGTAGATTTTTCCCCGCAATAGACTTTTCCTCATAGTAGATTTTTCCCCGCAATAGACTTTTCCTCATAGTAGAT